>PVIA01000952.1:0-200262 GCA_004024845.1 Tonatia bakeri
GCTGCTATGGAACTTTGTGCGGTCCTCCTGAGGTTTCCCAGCTGACCTGCCAGCATCTCCCTGAAGCCCTCACTTTGAAGTCATCCCTTTCACTGTAGTTTTTCAAGCACACAGAGAGTTTATAGTTCTCAAAGCACTTTCTCACTCATGAGTTCCTTTAATCCTAAGAATCTTTGGAGAAGTGAGTTATGCCTATTCCTGGTTTACAATAGAAAACCTTAGTTCAGAGTGGTGAAGTGACTTGTTTGAGGTCACAGTTAGTGGCAGAGTAAGGATTGGGACCTAGAATTGAGATTTTTGTCTTGTGCTCTTCCTGCTCTACTTTTGAGCTCCTTCTGGAAAAGGCAATTTGTCCACGAGGCCCCAGCTGGGAGGGTTACTTATTAGAAGCAGTTTTTAAGACTGTTACCTCTCAGTGATACAGGCTCAGAGGGGCTAAACTTGAATTGGGCCCATTTGGCCAGTGTTTGGAGGGTGGACTAGAGGTGGATATGGAGTATGAAGACCCTGGACACCCCAAAGGGCATCAGAAGAGCTCAGCATCCATAGGTGGAAGGAGTTGAAACCAGACTTTCCAATTTCACTCTTCATTCCCCAATGAGGAGGGCACACAGGATTTAGTTAATAGGCTGCTGTCCTTCTGCCCCTGACCCCACAGGAAATCTCTCCCTCGTCAGCTGTGCTGACTTGCAGAGTGTGTACGGCATTATCAAACCGTGGCTAACAATGAAAATGTTGATGGCCATGCTGCACAAAGGGATTCCAAGCTGACGGGGCACATCATGATCATTGTATTGAGGCAAACTAGACTGCCCCCTAAGCTCTCTGAGAAGCAAATGACCTGATTGTGTCCACTGGCATTAGAGAACCAGACTGGCCTTCCCGAAGGCTCTGTGGCTTTGTAGCTAATTCACACCCACACAGAGAATTGACTACACCAACAAGCAGCTTCAATATGTAGGTATGTCTCTCTCCTCCTAAACACTCCAAAATTAAGCTTTCCTTTCCATCGATTCCTAGGACTTAATCCAGCTCCTCTTATGAGTCTCTTTTCATTCCTTCTTATTTATAATTACTAAATTGATCCACTCCAACAGATAAG
This sequence comes from Tonatia bakeri, assembly GCA_004024845.1. Classification (NCBI taxonomy): domain Eukaryota; kingdom Metazoa; phylum Chordata; class Mammalia; order Chiroptera; family Phyllostomidae; genus Tonatia; species Tonatia bakeri. Next base: position 1,103 of record PVIA01000952.1, read on the forward strand.
ATTGTAGGAGTGTATAAATCATTAAAAAGGGAGTCTGGTGAACAAATTTCTAGACGATAAATGACACAGAGCAGAATCGTCCCTATTAAAAGGTGAGAAGAGAGAAGTACTCACTAATGTGAAGAACTTTATGAATACTGAAAGTTCATTAAAAAGAAAAAAGTCTGGATAAAAGGGTAGGTAAAATCAAGTCACTCGGTTTGGCCCATGACGTTTGCAATGACGCAATAATTGGGACGAGTAATTATGACCCACTCTAAAGCATTTTATACCTGTTATTCTGATTTATCACAATATCCCAGTGAGGTTAGAGTTATTATTCCCACATTAAAGATGAGGAAAATGGGTCTAAAAGGATTCGAGGTGGTGCCATCAATGTCTGAGGGCCAGATTCTGACTGGTCTTCAGAGCTCATGCGTTTCTCCTATGGCACACTCACCTCTTGCTTCCTAATCCCACATTTCAAAACTTTTGTCAATAGCAAGACTATTATGAACCAACATCTGAATGTCCCAGCGAGTAAGTGAAGAATGATCGCTCAGCATACAGCTATATTTCCTAATACTTCCCATAACCCCTCCATTCCTCTATGGCTCAGGAGTCAGTCCACTGCCACTGCCACAGCTAACCCAGAGAAAAGGAAACCCTCAAATGGAAATGCTTATGCTCATTTCTAGGTAGATTCCCAGTTGCTCATATTGAATCTGCCATGCAGAGACCTCAGTCAACATATAGCTTATGTGTCACCGAGCCTAGTTTACTGCCTACACTGGTGCAGTGTTCTTACACTTCTCTGTCTTCTTGTACCAGGGGCACTCCCTGTATGAACCTATCATTTGAACCCCATCGTTAAAAACAGCACATGCTTGAAATCCCATCAACTTTCCCAAATTGTTCACAACCACAGGGGCCAGAAGGGCTCCAAGCACTGTTCCCCTCCTTTTAATTCTGTGCAGCCATCGCATATGTTTCGAATGACCACACATTCTACAAGGTCCTGGGCAAAAGAGAGCTAATACGAAACACAAACATGTTAGAGGATGCTGGCGTTCCTTTTCAAATTACTTCGTCAAAGGAAAGCTTCAAGTGACTATGCAATTTTAACGCTCTTTGCTGCCTCTCAACAAGTCTTTGACGTTTACTCACTCAATGGGCCTTGGCAAGTTCTCCCCCTTTCAGCTTATAGAGCTCCTGTTTTCCCCACAGGGGAGTAGGCCATGGTCATTTGTGGTTCCCAAAGGACTCATATCCTGAAACAGAGTTTGAAATTTTTGTTAACAAAACATCTATTTTGCAAATCTAGCATTCTCTCCGTGCAATGCTGTGCAAAGCAGCATCTATCTGACAAACCATTAAACAATACAGGTAGTGCTTATGCAACACAATCTGTGTCCCAGCACGAACCAGTGATTTGTGATGTGCGTCATGCACTATTGTAATAGATCTTTCCAGATTTTAAATGCGTGGAGGGCAAAAAGTCACCAATATTAACACTGGACTATGACTTCTTTGTAATACCAAGCTGTAGCCTAACGTCTGGTATAGGAGAAGCTACACAAAAGAAGTGTGTGAAAGAAATGGAAAATTTGGGGTTTAAATATCTGTATGTGTCATGGGTTCAATGACTCTAAAATGCTAAAATTAGAGATTTGAGGGGAGAAGGGCTGGAAGCAGAGAAAATGTTTTCCCTCTGCTCTTTAGCCAAGCATTAGCCATTGATTTCACGTGCCTCCCCATGCCTCCGTTTCACTTAAGATTCTTAGTCCAAGCAACAGAAACTGATTTCAGTGGGCAGAAGCAGAGAAGGCATGAATTGAAAGTGCATTAAAGTAGCTCACAGAACAGCTGGGAAGGCTAGCGAAGGACGCTTGGGCCATGGGCAAGACCAAAGGCGAGCTACCAATCCGAATTTTCTAATGCTGTGTCTTCAAGATCCCTGACAGGTGCACACGCCTGACCGAGCCCAGACTGCCGGTCACATCAGAGGTTCCGGGGGTCTGGGGATGCGAGTGTCCAGCATTTCCCAGCTTCCATGAGGGATGGCTCTGACTCTCACTACAGCTTGCAGTATGGGAATTCCCTGAAGACGAGGGATTCACAAGTTAGGCAGCCAAAATTTACAAAAGAGTCTGCTATACTTCCAGCTGGCCAAAACTCTCCTTTGACTCTTTGCCATACTTACACTTCGACAACCCTCAATGCTGAGTGAACACATTCACTGCATATCGTGGTCCTTAGCTGGTCAATATCTCAGCTGTTTAAAAACCACCGAGAAAGGACACACGATTGGCCAGGAGTCTTCTGTCTATTTCTAGTAAACTCAGTTAGTACAATGGTCCTGAACCCCTAACCCTTCCTCACCCCATAGAAATTTAATGCCGTGCACGCATTCAGAGAGATGTGCCCCAGGAGATTCTGATGCATACTTCTGGTTGTCAAACATGTTTCGATTTCTTCCCGTGCCCCACAGCTTCTTTACAAACCATTTCTATTTTTCTGAATTCCCCCGCCATTATACCACCAGTCAACCAGTGACCCTTCCATTAGCTGGGAAATCCAGGCCAGTTAATGCACAGTCACTATCACCTTCTCTCTCCTTCAGCTTAAAATTTATTCTTATCTTCACCCACTCTGTCCTCCCTCCCTACTTCATTATTTTTTCTTTCTAGGGCCAAACTGGCCACCAGAGCTCACCTGGACGCTCTTTGGTCTAATCTGAGACCTATCTAATACTTACCTTCCCTATAACTATGTCTTTGACCTCATTAGGCATGATGTCTAATGCCCTTTGGCCCTGAAACATTCAAATCTCACCTGACCTAACAGTCCTCAACTTGACCCTGCTTCCCGTAGACCACCTAGCTATACGCCTTGCCACCCACCCCTTCGTTCTTCACAGCCAAAGATTTGAGAGGAGTGTTTTGTACTCATAGTTGCTTCTTCCCCACCTCCCGCTGGTTCTCAACTCTGTAATTGCTTCCAGGTTCACCCTCCACACATGCATTGCTCTCCCAGGGTCACCCATGGCTTCCTGACTGGCCGAGCCAATGACCTCTTCTTAGTTAGTGTCCTTGACCTTTCAGAAGCATCTGACCCTGTTGAAAACCCTTCCTATTGTTTTCCTTCTTCTCAGGTGATACTTTCTTGGATTCCTCAGCTGGGCTCTCTCCCCCTCTTGTTCTATTTTCTCCCTCCAGTCATTCTCATTTCTTTAGCTAGAACCTCAGAGTGAATGGCACCCAGATATGGGTCATGAATCTTGATTCTTCTCTCCTGAGGTTCAGATCTTTCTAGTAGGTCACCTTTAAAAAGGGTGCCCAGGTCCTTCTCCCACCCCATCTTCCCTTCTGTGATTCCTTTGAAAAAAAAGTAGTGTAAAATATTTGTAACATAAAATTTACCTATCAAACCACATTTAAGCGTACAGCGGAGGGACATTAAGTCATTCACACTGTTGTGCTCCTCTGAGTGTTAAGAACACGGGCTCTGCCGAGTCTGGGCTGAGTTTCAGTCCCAGCTCTGTGACTCTGGCTGAGTCCACTTCGCTGGCCCCACTGTCAACATCTCGATAGTTTCTACTCTTGTTGGGTAGCAGTCACTCTGCTGAAGAAGTAATGGTTTTGTTCGCGTGTGAGCTGGTGCTGGAAGTGAAGAGAAAATGAACGGTTTGAAGACAGTGATGGGTCTGAGCCAGAAGCAGAAGCTCAGGTATATTGGAGTGGGATTGTCGAATCTGGGGCTGGCTTGGCTTTATGACACAAACGGCCCCACTTACCCCACCTACCCCCCGGTATGTAAACGAAGAGAAAACGATCAGTCAGTGAAATGGTTTGGTAACTGCTTCAGTCTTTGGGCAGGGTAGTAATCGCTCATCAAATGACAAGTATAACCTCTGTGCAAGTTGAAAAGGCCATTTTTGTTGAGTTGTAAGAATTTGCCCAGGAAAGAGATTTGGGGAAATTTCACATGCATACCTTTTCAAATGCTGCCTTAAGTCCTGCATTTAGAGAAGCAGCAAGGACCTTAAAAGGGCACATTGGGTGGTTTTAAAAAAATTTTTTTTTGGTGTTTATTTCATTTTTTGGAGGAGAGTCTGCTTATGAATGTTGCAGATTGTAACAGTCCCTCCTGAATGTTAAGAAGTATTTCATTTAATTTTTAGCATTATTTCGTTTTGGACTGGCCTTGTCCATGGCTCACATCCTGCCCGGGGCCTGTCACAAAAGACGTTTTAGCCCTGTCGTCTGTTTCCATAAAGAAGAGGTGAAGTCTCTCGGTGACCAGGAGCGACTTTCCTTCTACAGACTGTGCCGAGATACAGACCCTCAAAGAACTTCAGTCTAGAATGGTGCAGGGCGGTGGTAGAACCGATTGCACTTTACAAAGCACATTTATAGACTTCATCTCATTCATGACTGACAACTATGTGGGGGTCACTATTGTGATCCTCCATTTCTCTGCTGAGAAAACAGGTTCAGAGTGGCTGAGTTGCCCGAGGTTTCACAGCTATTTAATAAGTTGTCTAGCCCAGCTGAGCTGAGCACCCGGGACTGCAAACACTTTGGGCCTCACAGAGGTCTGTTTTGAGTTATACCTCGACCAGCGGCCTTGATATTTGAGGACCTGGCTGCCTAAGGCCAGGCAGCCCTTCCCTATTGGAAATGTCCCCACGTGGAGCCCAAGCATCTGGCATGAGCTAGAAGGCGACTAGAAGACTCAGCAGCCACAGCTGGTAGATAAGGGCAAGTGCTCAGACCCCCACCCCGCCCCGCCCCACCACCAGAGGCCTCTTGGCTGGTATCTGCTCCCTGGAGGCGCCACCTCGTCTTGCTCACGCCCCACAGAGTGCGTGTCCACCCAGCCGTGCGCCCTAGCTGTTCACTGAACTCCCGAGCTCCAGGTGCCCACCCGCACGCGTGCTGCCCGTCGGCACCTTGGGGACCACCCACTCCCTCCCCGCTGCGACAACTCCTACGTCTCCCGACGGTCTAGGTCTAGAGCGTGGGGGGACGCAGCCTGGACTGCGCCCGAGTCCCGCACACCCCAGGGGCGGAGCGAGGCGCAAAGACGTCAGGGCGGAGAACGAGCCCTCCCAGCGGCTGCCCACGGCCCACGTTCCCAACTAGCGCGGCCGGCGGCAGCGGCAGGGAGATGCAGTTAGCGGCGGCGCTGGGGCGCAGCCAGGCGGCCGGGCGGGCGGGGGCCAGAGGCTGAGCCCGGGCCAGCCAGGCGGGCGAGCCAGCCGTGCGCACAGCTCTGCCCGCAATACCCTGAGCGGATTCCAGCCGTCACTCGGTATCCCCGTGCTCTAGCAAAGCCCCCCGGGGTGCCCATCAATTTCCTTGAGTGACTACAGCGTACATTTGTTTTTCTTTCTTCTTTCCTCTCCCTGTGTGCCCTTCTCCAGGATGGCAGAGGCGGAATTGCACAAGGAAAGGCTGCAAGCCATAGCTGTAAGTCCACTTTCATTTTATTTTCTTGCTCTATTGTCTGGGATGCAAAGGGACCCGAGTGCTTCGGGCCACCGACATTCCAGCACAGTAGCCCACCGGGCATGTGTTGGAGGGATGTTAGTCTGTCAAGGCTCAGCAATGCTGCTTTTTCTTTTACAAGTCTTGTACAGAAACCCCCAGGGCTCGCTTTGGGCTGGGGATTTGACTGTGGAAAATTGGCTTAGAAATAAGATGCTTGCTACTGGGCTTTGGGGAAAGACTAAACAGACGCTTGGTTAGGGAGAGGTGGGTTAGGGAGAGTTGGGGGCAGGCTGTGACTCCTGGAATATTATCACCCAGTGCTCAGTAATACCTCTGACTTCATACCCTGGAGAACGGAGGGATCCGTGGCTGCCATCCTCTCTGCGGAAACGTTTCTCTGCTAAGTGGAAAACCAGCAGTCAGCTCCACTGCCAGCCACGCGGTACAACCTTCTCTCTGAAACCAGCCAGGAGCATTCATTTTCCCTGTTCTTGATATTGACAAGGGCACTGGTGCAAGCCTCCACAGTGGAGGGGTCTGGGGACTTCTTATCACATCTGGGTCCTGGGAATAATATTCCAAGAGAACCTCTTTCTAATGGGTGTGGATAATCTAAAAACCTATTTTCAGCACACAAAGGAGCAACCAGTTTTGGCAAAGTTTATATGCACTTTTAGAAAAGTGTACCCATCTGTATTTTGGTTAAAAACAAAAACAAACAAACAAAAAAACCTCTTGCAGACTGCCTAGATTTGAGCGAGCTTCCACAGTGCTGCCAATGATCCACAGATGTGGTATTTTACTGGAGCCACCACAGCTGGATTATATATTTCCTTTGCAGAGGAGGGAATGACTGCTGCTGCTATATGAAATAATAACAATTAAAAGAGAAGGTCTGTTAACATATTGGCATACAAGAATCACCAGACATTTTTCTACTTAAGTACTTTTTTTTTTTTTTTTGGTGCAGGAGTTCCTTGGAAACACATATAAATTTGTTGGAGAAAGAGTGTGTAATATTTTGGAAGCAAAGCATATTACAGTGTTTTTTTTTTAAACCCTTTGGACAGATTCTTTGTTGGGAAAAAGGCACACAGGCCCTTCTTTCTAAAAGAGGCATTTGATGTGGTCTCCGTGGCTCTGAGACCCTCTTTATCAAACTCTTCAAATCTCAAACATCTTAGAGACTTGGAGGTAGTTTGCTAGAGGGAAATACTGTGCTTTACCTATGGAGCAGTCTTTGAGTTCTGGTCCTCAGCACTCAGGAAGGCTGTCTTTTCTTTTCTTTCCTTTTCCCTCTGTGCCTGCGTTTTTTGATGGTTAATGAAGTTGTGTGTGGTTTCTAAAGTCAGTGGCCAGGCAGTGTGCCCAGTCATCGGGAACTTGATAAGAATGGGGATATTCAGTTATTGGTACCATGTAGCTGGTGGGGGTTTTATATAAACTGAATAATAGGCTGCTTCACCCGTCCGTGAAGTGGTGACTCCCGAGAACGTTCAGTTGCTCCCATAGGCTGCTGCTGAAGGTCTCCAACAGTTGTCACAGTTTCTGCCTTTGCATGACCAGCTTTACTGGATGCCCGAGGAACAGCTGTGCTTCATGAAAGGACTTGCTTTCTGATCAGGGGAGCCAGTAGCAGCTAACACGGGGGCTGCCGCTTTCCAAGTGGGGTTGGGGAATCCCAGCAGGGGCCAAGAAAGATCTAGACAGACTTTTGGAATGCTCATCAGTGTGTGAGAAGAATAAACACAAATATGCGTGCTTACTTTGTTAGGGAATTGAGTTTGTCCTTTGTACCTGGGAAGATGTGGGTAATTCTCTTGAACGTATCAGCCTCAATGGATATACGTATATGTTATTGTCGGTGCAGGTTTTCTAACAGTGAAATCGCTGTGTGTGTGAGAGAGAGAAAGAGAGAGGGAGATGGAGGGGGAGGGAGGGAGGGAGAGAGAGCAAGAGTGAGAGTGAGAGCGAGAGAGAAAGAGAGAGAGAATGAATAAGAGATGGGGAGTGGGAGTGGGGAGCTTGTGACCACATCAGTAATTCGTTCTAGTCATGCTTTGGCTTAGAGCACATGCTCCAAATTCAGCAAATCCTGCTTCTCTTTTCTACTTTCTTAGAGTTTTCGGGAGCCCCTGAGGAGCTCACAAACCCACCTTCAGAGCCTAGCCCTCCTGAAGTCTCTCTGGACGAGTCCTCACCTCTTCACCACCTTGGGCTCCTCTCCAAGGGGCAGAGCAGAGACTGGGACTCCACGCAGTAGGGTTGCGGGCGGTCTTTAGCCTGGTCTCAGTTCCCTCGTCTGTAAAAGGGACTCGTGAGCTCTGCCTCAAGGACCGATTGTAAGATTTAGGTGTGATGCAGGCGAAGTACCTGGCACACAGCTGTCCATGGAGTTGAGGCAGAGCCCCCGGTTCCTGTCTGCACTGCTGCCTTGTTCTGGGCGGGTGAGGGGGGGATTTGGAGGCAACATGTCTGAAGGGGAAAGCATCTGAAGAGCCTTTTTTTATCCTTTTCTTTAAGTCACTGAACGCCAGAGTTCTGCCCAGTATCACATCCTGTAGTTGCTTCAGACACAGGTGCTGAGACATCACTTGAGGATTCAGTCTACATGCACTTACAGATGCTTCCTCTGAGATGTACTAGCATCACCAAAATGGCCATGTCCCCAGGTCTCAGCTGCCAGAGGGAAGATTGTACCCTTGGCACACTTAAGTTCTGAAAGGTCTTGTGACTCAGGATCCTTGTCCTATGATCATTGGAAGGGAATGAAATGCTCAGAAATTCTGGCTCTTTAATGGAATCTTCCAGTTGAGTCCAGAGACTCCTCAGTGAGCAAAAGTGAACCTCATTCTATTTCCTGCCAAAAGCAGCACACAGTCCATCTTTGACCACTGTCCCCACTCCTAGGTACTCCTTTCATCTCTATGGATACTCCTGAACCTGTAATTTTAGAAGACAGAAAAATGCCTTCATAGCAGAATGAATGTGAGTGGTACTTCCAGGGGCTAAGCGTACAACTGCCACTTATGGAACATTATTCAGCAAGGCACTGCACAACACGCTTTTTTTAACCTTAAGATGTGAATAGTCTAATGAAGGAAATAGAAAAGCACATCAGCAATTACTGGACAGTGCCAGGAGCACTGATGAGCATACATGTGTAGCTGGGGTAAAATACACTATAAAATAACATTGTAACCTTCCCAGTTAGCAGAAGGCATTGGCCTATTTGTTTGCTGCTACTTTCTTTATTATTTATTTAGAACAGTTAGTATGTGACAGAAAAAAAAAAAAACCCCAAAGTATGAAGTTAAGTTAGTAGCTTATGGTACAAACTCAGTAATAAGACTAAAATACATTTTAAGATGTTGTGCAACTTAATTCTGATAATAAGCTGATGAGGTGGGAAGAACTGTATTATCCGTGTTTTATAGAAGAAGAGCCCAACATTAACAGAGAGTGTCAAAGGCAGGATGTGAACCCACACTGCAGGACACTGGAGCCCCTATTGACCGTTACCCCAGGATGGTGGCAGTGTCTCACAATTCGCCCACGAGCTCGTCATGCGGGTGTTTCCAGCAGCCTCAGTGTGGGCTGATGGGGGAGACGCAGACTGACTCAGTAGCACTAGGAAAGTCCAAGACAAACCAGGAGGCCCACATCCTTTTGAGAGTCTTCTAAGCTGAGTTTTGGTGCATGGAAATGTCCAATGAAAGCTGTGGCTGACTGAGTAACATTCCCTTGGGGAAGAGGCCACTGGGTCTCAGCGGAAACCAACTCTGGGGAAAGATGTTGTGATGTCTGCAGAGCCAAGAGGAAGAGAGTCCTCCTTGGGCATGTGTGAAGATACCTAAAAGTTACAGAGGTGGTCTTGGGCAGAAGTGCTCAGAGCCATATGGACAAGGCCTCAGGCCGGCACCAGGACCAACTTGAGTGTGTTCAGATGCACTGAAATAGGAAATGGCAATCTCACCTACACGTGGTCTTTAGGGAATTGTGTCATCTAATAAGAAAGCACTCTATGGAATAATAAAAGTGATCTTTTGCATTTGCACAGCATTTTACAGTTTTAAAAAACCTACACCTATTACCTTTATCCTGAACTGTTTGGGCAGGCCTCCTTATGTCCACTTTATAGTTGAACATGCAGGAGTGAACATCCAAGCTCACACAGTGAGATGCGCAAGAATTGTATTAAGTTCAGGTTCTCCTGACTCTCAGTCCCCTGTGTCAGTCAGCATGCTGAGAAGGGCTGGAGCTGCCGTGGGATCCTCTGGAGCTAGGGTTCTCAGAGGGCAGGAGGAGGAGAGGGGTGAGCCTGGAGGTATGTGGGCCTGGATTTGCCTCTATGGGATCTGCCTCTTTTTGAGTCTCACCTTGGGGCCTCCTTCCTCTTGGAACCCTTACCCCAAGAATACAGTTAGTGGGCCTGTGGCTCCACCTGACCCCATTTTCTGTGTTGAGAAGGCCTGTGTGTAGGTGGATGGTATAGGCTGGGCTCTGCCCTGCACTTTGCAGAGAAATACTTTTGATGTTTCCTTGGATTCATCTCTCGATGCTTCTTCTTGCCTTGGAGTGAGACGGCCTTGAGTACCAAGGTTGGAGTGGGGGACCAGGGGCCAAGGAGGCCAGTCTTCCTGCTTTTTACCCCAGCCTCTGAGATTGGCCTCTGAAAGGCCTGGGCAAAAGTCCTGGCTTTGATTGGCATGGGATCCAGCCCAGGCCAGCTTCCTGGGTCAGGGATCCCTCACAGGGTTTAGAGACTTAAACCCAAGCCTATAGTAACAAAAATGCAGATACTTAAGGGGGCTGCCCCTTACATGTGCTTTGTAAATCTCAGTCAGTGGCTGGCAGCTACAAAGGACTGGAAAATTGAAGATGCTGGCCCCCTCGTTTGTTATTTTCCATCTTAGACACACAGATGATGCCCTGCTTCTAAAATTCCAAGTTAAGGTAAAAAAAAAAAATAGGTTGTTTGGGACATTGGTGCTGAGGAAGGGTTCACCCTGACTGAGTCTGCAGGGCCACCCAGCAGGTAGTTGACACTTGGGGCCCATTTGGAGTCATTGGCGGGTCTAGGAGTGCTGAGTCAGGCCTTGCACAAACATTCACAAAGGTCATATACCTCTCCAGCCACTGTTTTGTACTTCCTGAGTAGTTCAGGCATTACCTCTTGGGATAAAGAGCAGCTTTTCCAGCAAGTGTTCTGAGAAATATAGCAGTCATCTTTAAAAAGCCAACCAGGGGACTTGTGGGTTATCATCTGTCAATATTTAAAGGAAAACTGGGGCTCAGTAGAGGTACTTCTACATTTTTTTGGAGCTACTTAATGCTGTTGGGACCCCTGCTGTTGGTCCTTTGAACTACCCACATTTTATTACTGATCCCTTTTGGAGATGTCATCAACTTGCTTGGCAGTAAGAGTTGGTCATCATGTGGTATGACATTGGCTGAGATAGCAAGTGGACATTGATACCTGGAGATGGTGGTTCTCTGGGCTGGCAGTGCAAGTTCATGAGCATAGATTCTGGGGTCTACAAGTCTTGGCACAAATCCTGGCTGTTCTAGTAGTATCTCTATGACCTTGCTGTCTCTCGCTTTCCGTCTGTCAGATGGGATAATGACCTTACCCCACTCATGGGATTGCTGTGAAGGTTATTTGAGAGATTTAATGGGAAATGCTCAGAGCAAGGCTACAGAAACCCCCCCAGCAAAAGTGTTCTATTTACAACAAGTGAATCGACAAATCATAATGCATGCACCTATACATGGAAAAATGGACACCAAGTGCTAAAGATGAAATCTATTCATGTCAACATTAGTGCCACGCTGGGAAATTTCAGATGAATATAGTAACTGCCGAGAGTTTCCCATGTGTGAGGAGAGTGATAACAATAAAAAGGATTGTTTATAGTGGGCAGGAGTTGCAAAGGCAAAAGGCTCCAGTGGCCAGCATGTAACATAAATGAGTGACACCAACAGGTGGGAAATTGTGAGGGCCTGGGGAGCAGATGCCATCTCTCAGTTTCAATACAGATAATTTATACGATGTGTGAACATGGGCCTGTGTGGTCATGCCGACTCATTTTCAAGAGAAACCAGAAATCTGCTCTTTGAAAATGTGGGTTCTCCCATTTAAAAAAGAATGGCATCAACTAGTTTAAAAAACTTTTAAAAAAATTTATGGACACCACAAAAATTCCTTTCGGTCAACAGGTTGACCTTCTGTGACCTCCAGATGTAGGTAGAGCTTGAACTTTACAGCGTGCTTTCCTGAGATCTTTCACAACATTACAACGTCAGGTCGCATCTTCCCCAAGGCCCTGTGAGCTTGGTGTCCAAATATTTGGATCGTTGGAAAAATAGTGCACATTTACTGTATCTTTTGATGTTAAGTGAGCTCCTTGCAATCACTGACATTGTAACTCAGAACTCCCATCTCGGGTAGGGGATTACTGTCTGAAAATTAACAGGAACGTTTAAAAGACAGTTAGTACCTTGAAGTAAGAAATTCCTGTTATTAGAGAAGGATCTTTAAAAACAAGGTGTACAAATCTGAGCCCATCACACAGCACCCAGGCTGTGGGAGACGATTTCAGTTTATTGGTCTCAAGTAATAGATAATATAGGGACACCCAACCGGCCTCAGAACCTCTCATAATAGGAGTAACTTTTTGCCAGAAATGGGGGAACATGGTGATTCTTAAAGTTCAGTGCATTAGGATCACCTGGAGGGCTTTTGAAAACACAGATTGCTGGGCCCTACTCCCAGAGTGTGTGACAATCTGTGTTCCTAACAAGTTCCCAGAGGTACTGCTCGCAACTGCAGCTGCTGTTCTGGGGCACACACCCTAAGATCCCTGGATGAAGAGGCAGAAGACATGTGGTAAGGGGAGATTGTGACCTGAGTCTTGAAAAGTGCCACATGCCTGTTGTGACATGCTCAGGGGTTTGTGAGGTGTGCGTATTTTGAAGAGGTAACATGGAATGAAAGTCCAAGTTCAGTCTTAAGTAGTGAGAGCTTAAGTATTGCTCAGTTTGAGAGTGATGGAGTTGTGTTCCTTTCACATCAAGAAGAAGTCTTTGTCTTGCGTAGTTGCTTTAATCTATTTAAATAAAGTAATATTTCTGTCTGTTGGTCACTTAAAGATACCCGTTTGAGGGGTATGCTTGGTATTGGCTGATTAAAACTGTGGGCAGCAAAATTCACTTGGGGGGGCCTTTGGGGGCTCCTCAGTGAGGCAGGATGTCACGCGGTAGAGCAGTTATCTAGCAGTACAGCAGGAGGCCTTTTGGGAGAGATGCATGATACGGATCACGATGCTATGGATGGAGAAGTCTCTTAGCAGATCAGCCAATCAAGTCTTGTGGCAGCCGCTCCAGCCTGCAGACAGCCAATCTCAATGCAGCTATTTCTCACATGGGCAACTCTAGCAGGATGCCAGGATGAGCAGCCACTGAGGTCTGTTTACTTAACGATGGTCAGTGATTCTGCTAAGCCAGTCTAGGTAGCCACAAGCATGGTGTGTCATTGGCACGTCGAAGAGGAATTTATTCTTACAAAGATGTCCTACAGGCTTCCCTCACCATTTTGTAGCATCCATTGTTTGAGTCAACCCTTCATTTTCAGAAGGATTTAGTCTCCCCCAGATTCTTATCTGTCTTAAGATACAAAGCACAGAGGCCACACTGCACAGGATGAGACCTAAGAAAAATGGACGGACCGTGGGTGGTGGGTGCTTCACAGAGGACAGTTCGCACATGAGGGCTGTGGGGTGGGGTGGTTCCCACACAGCTGAGACCTATTTCTGACAGGAAATGCCAGCAGAAGCAGAGGTTGGTGTGGGGTGCTGCATGCAGAGCTGCATGTACCCTTGGTTAATGATTATGTCAGTCTTTTTCATTAGCCTCATGTTGAATTAAAATCTTCGAAAGGAGATTATTAAATATACCCAGAGAGAGGCAAACAGACAGAGACGAGCAGATAGCCCATTTCCATGATGTTGAACATGTATTAAACGTACTTCAGGGTTAGCCTTTGGCTCGAGGATCGATGCTTCTGTGGCATCATATGAACTCAGCTCGAAGAAAGGAGTAGCAAGTTGGCCCCTTTTCCTTGCCCGAGATGGAAAGGGAAAGAAAAGCCACATGCTCCCGCAGGATAAATGCTCCAGCTGTAGATGAAAAGGCGGAGGGGCAGATGTCAGAGCACATCTTCCTGCCCATCATTTGCCCTCGGGAGGCCTATTTCATTCCCCTGCGGGCTTCTGGGCTGTTGACAGTCTGTGTATTACCAAGTGTCTTCAAGGCATTTGTAAAACCTGCCCTTACTTTTTTTGCTGAATTGTACTGGTTTACTTACTATTCTAGGTGGGTGGGATTTTTTTCCCTCCTTCTTCTAAATTACAACCAGTCATCTGAGTATTCACTTTATTTTTAAATTCAGGCCTGAAACTGAAAACTTTGAGGGTTATAAAAAAATGTTATTCTTAAGCAAAAAACACTCTTGAAAATTTAACCCCTTGGGTGGTAGGAAAGGGGATCTTCTTTCTCTGAGTTTGAGCCATAATACCAACCACTTTGACGGAGTAGATACCACACAGGGCTTCAGGACCGAGGCAGCTGTGATCACATGCATGTCCCACATGTAACATGATAGTCGGGCATCTAGGAGAGGTGTCTTTTGGCTCAGAGGCACGGAATCCATACAGTGGCTTCCCCAAGCTCCTGGTTGTTCTTTAAAAAGAATTAAATTTATTTTATTGCTATTCTTTGGATGTTGCTACAATATCTTGAAATTAGATCTTAAAATCCTAAAATCTAATCTTGAAATGAATAAGATTTGTATCCACTTTTGCTGTTAACTGTTTAGTCTCTAGCTCTTATCTTGCTCCTCTCCTAAGACGGTGGAAAACACTATGCTAATTGCTCTAGCTCTTTCTCGGTTCACTTCTTCTTTTTTCAATTATAATGGACATTTATGCGTTTCCGTTGTACAATATAGCGATTAGATATCTCTATGCCCTACGAAGTGATCACCTCAATAAGTCCAGTCCCAACCTGACACTATCTGTAGTTATTACAATATTATTGACTGTGTTCCCTGTGATGTAGTTTACATCCCTGTGACTGTTTTAATAACTGTCAATTTCTACTTCTTAATCCCCTTCACCTTTCTTACCCATCCCTCCAGACCCCCTTCCTTCTGGTGACCACCAATTTGCTCTCTGTATCTATGAGTTTGTTTTTGTTTTGTTTGTTCTTTTGATTCCTTTAGGTTCCACGTCTGAGAGAAATCATATGGTGTTTGTCTTTCTCTGACTGACTTATTTCACTTAGTGTTATACCCTCTAGTTCCATCTATGCTGTTGCAAATGGTATGGTTTATTCCTTTTTAAGGCTGAGTAATATTCTGTTATATATATGGACCACATCTTATTCACTCATTCGTTTGCTGATGGACACTTAGGTTGCTTCCATGTCTTCGCTGTTGTAAATAATGCTGCATTGAACATACTGGTGCATATGTCTTTTTGAGTTAGTGTTTCGAAATTCTTCAGATAAATACCCAGAAGTGGAATTTGTGGGACATATGGGAGTTCCATTTTCAACTTTTTGGAGTATCTCCATACTGTTTTCCACAGTGGCTGTACCAATCTGCATTCCCACCAACTGTGCACTAGGGTTCCCTTTTCCCAACATCCTCTCCAGCACTTGTTTGTTGATTTATCAAGGATAGCCATCCTGACCGGTGTGAGATGGTATCTCATGGTGGTTTTAAATTTCATTTTTCTGGTGATTAGTGATGTTGAGCATCTTTTCATGTGTGTATTGACCATCTGTATGTCCTCTTTGGAGAAGTGTCTATTCAGGTTCTCTGCCCATTTTTTAATCAGTTTGGGTTTTTTTAGTGTTAAACTATAGGAGTTCCTTATGTATTTTGAATATTAAACCCTTATCTGAGTTTCTATGGCCTGACTTGTCAACTTGGGCTGGTAATACTTGCTGTCTATAATGGGATGGGTAGTGGTCTGAAAGTTTCCTTGCCCCGGTAGAACTGGGAGGTGTATAAGATCTAAAAAGTGGAAAACAGTATGGAGGTTCCTCAAGATGTGACAAACATAACTACCACATGATCCAGCAATTCTGCTTCTAGGTATATATCCAAAGGAAATAAAATCACTCTCTCAGAGAGAGAGCCACATTCCTATGTTCATTGCAGAATTACTCACAGCAGCTAAGATACGGAAAAGCCTAAGCATCCATTTACAGATGAATTGGGAAAGGAAACATGGTATATACCTACCATGGAATATTACTTAGCCCCAAAAGAAGGACATGATGCCATTAGTGACAACATCTATCTGCCTTACGGACATTACGCTAAGTGAAATAAGCCAGGCGCAGACAGACTAATACTGCACGATCCTACTTGTATGTGGAATCTAAAAAATGAAGTCAAACTGGTAGTAACACAGAGTAGAATGGTGGTTACCAGAGGGTTGGGAGATGGGGGAGAAAGGAGAGATATTGGTCAAAGGGTACAATTTTCACTTATAAGAAGAATAGATTCCGGAGGCCTAACATACAGCATGATGACTACAGTAAATAGCGATGTGTCATATCCCTGCAATTTGCCAAGAGAGTCGATCCCAAGTGTTCTCATGACTCACGAAGAGAGGTAATGTGAGAGGTGATGGGTATGTTAGCTGGTTTGGAATAGTAACCATTTCATAATGTATATGTATATCGAGACATCGTGTTGTACACCTTAAAATATACAATTTTTAATTGTCATCCATATCTCAATAAAGCTAGAAAAAAAATGATCTGTTAATAAATGAAAAGATCTTAAAGCTCACAGGTGACATGGGTGGCACTGTTACTCCTCCAAACAAGTAAACGCACCCTGTGGCATAGGGACGAGCCCGTCATCCGAGTGCCCCATCTCTTTTTCCAGATGGTATGCAGGCAGCCTTGTTCACAAACAGGGACATCTGAGCATACGTGTTCAATCTTTAGTGCTGGTCATCAGATAGAACTTAAGCAAAACCCGAAGGAGTTTGAATGACCGGTGAAGTAAGTCAGGTAGGGAGGGGTCAGAAGGCAGGGCAGCCCTGGAGGCTGGCTGTAGAACAGACTCTCTGCCCCCACCAACTACTAGCGGTAAGACTGTAGTAGCCCCCACCCTGACTCACACTGGAGTGAGAAGCATAGGTATTTGGTCAGTATGGGATCTGATAGGGGAGAATGAAGAGAAGGCACAGGCTCTGATGACACAGAGAATCGGAGGCAAAGGTGAAAATAATTTCAATTGCTCAGTTACCATCCTCTCTCTCTCCCTTTCCTTCCATCATCTCTGACACGTCACTGCTTCTGCCTCTGGGTGATTCCAGCCTTCCGTCTGCTCTAAGCCTGGCACCACAAAGAAAGGCTGGAAGCAGCATGACTTAGCAGTGGAGGGGCAGGAGTGGAACATGGCCCCTGTGGGGAGACAGGGCATGCCAGAGCTCAGAAGGCAAGCACAAGATGAGAACTTTGTCCTTCAGCATCTTGTACGAGGAGGGAGGAAGGGCCTCCCCATTCCTGAGAGCTTTGTATGTGCCAGGCACCTGGCTGAATGCCTTATCGTTGGTGTTAGAAACCTAGATATGCCCCCGTGCCAGGTTGATTTATTTAGTGACTGACCTTTGGGGACTGTGGTGACCAGGAGTGGACAGGCTCCTGAGGGGACAGGCAGCACTCAAGTCTAGCTGATTGGTACTTTGTGGGGATGCAAACCTGGAGTCTTCTCCTTTTTCTTAAGAACCTGGAAATCTAGCTTTTGGAGGAAGTCGGTTGATGTTCCAATGCTCACAACACTTTAAACAGTGTGTGGGCTGAACCCTACACAGTGAGATTTTAACACGGTGTGGGCAGGATTCTTTCCCCAGGCCACCAGCCCAGCCCCCACCCAGAGCCACCAGTTTTCCACATCTACCTTTCAAAGAATTTTTTTTTTAATTTAATTGTAAAGCCAGTGGTATGCAGGGGTGATGGAGTGTTAGCGTGACAGCTTGAAACTAGATGAGGTGGCGCTATGTTTAGGCACATGGGGCACCCTGGTGGGATGGGCCTGCCAGAAGCCCATGGAGGGCCTTCTGGGACAAGGATGGGGACCCTATGAGAAAACTAGTCTCAGGTTAGAGTCAGGACCACTGCTTAAGTTAGTTCCTTATCCACTGTGCTGGATGAGCCCGTGAATTCTCTGTAAGAAGTAAGCACTGAAAGATCTCAAACAAATTAATTAACCTAGAGCTAAAATGACCATTTTGATGTTCAGGTCTCTGAGTTTTAACACGTGTGGGTTGGTGTAACCAGCAGCAGAATCATGATCCCAAGCAGCTCCTCACCCCACAGGTCTCCCCTAGGAGGCCCTGTGCTTTAAATTGTGTCAAACACTGGATGCAAGTAGTTCTGCTTGGTCCCAACTAGCACCCCGACTGCAATTCTTCTGAGGAAAGTTAGGGGTGGGAGGGTGAACCAGACAGGAAACTGGGGTTCCCAGACTTTGGTGGATGACTGTTTCATAATAAGCTCCCCTCCCACACCTGTGACAAATTCTTTTTTCCCCCAATATATACCTTATGCTCCAGCCTTGCTCCTTTTTTTTTTTCACTAGTAGGATGACAGTTATTGCATGGGACAAACTTTTATACTAAAAAATTGTTGGTTCTCTGAAATTCAGATTTAACTGGGTGTCCTGGAGTTTATCTGGCAAGCTCATCCCCTTCACATACATTCTGCACTCACAGAATCTACTTTTTATAGGGATGTGCATTATTCTTCCACAGTGAGTATGAAAAATACTCAATTGTAAATTATAATGTGTTTATGGGGAAATAGGACATGTATTGGAAGGTTCAGAGTGCTTCCTTAATACAGTAGCATGTTTTCAAGAAGTGTTTTGTGCCTACTAGACATACCCTTTATGGAGAATGAGAAATGGCCTGATGTGTGTTAGGGAAGACTGCAACTGAATTTCAGAAGCTGGTACATTGCCCAGCACCCTTCTCTTGGCCCAACGTTGGGATAATAGAAAACTTCAAAGACTATACAAGGAGATTGTTCACGCTGGGCTCGTTTAAAAATACCACTGGAAGGCTAGCCTTCAGCAGGCCATATATCTTGCACTACATTGAGCAAGATGCATTTTGTGGCTGTTGTGAATGAATCACGCAGCAGCTCGGACCAGATCATTCCTGGCCCGGACATTTTGGTGCAGTGTGCTGCGATGATTGATTTCTTTGTCTTGTTTGTTTGTTTTTTTCATTTATCGATTTTACTCATGTGGTCTTAGAATCACAAGGAGACAGGAAGGAAAATCAATTTTACATGGCAGTTTCAGAATTCAGAACACATGGAAATTCCAAATTGCCGTCTAGACCGAGGGGCAGCACACCCTGGCCCATGAGGAAGGCACGGTTGTTACATTTATCATGGTTTGGGAAAAAAACTTTAAGACTATTTTATGACAGGTGGAGATCATGCAAAATTCAGATTTCAGTGTGCACAAATAAAGTTTGTTTTTTGGACGACAGCCCCTCCCCGTCATTTATGTGTGGTCGGTGGCTGACTTCATGCTATAGCAGCAGAGGTGGGTACTTCCAACAGAGACCATATGGCCCAAACGGCCTAAAATATTTACTGCGTGACCCTTTACAGAAAAACTTTGCCAACCCTTGCGTATCTCCCGTGGCTTTATTTGCCATTAAGGCTCTAGGAATCTTTGAGCTAAAGAAGTAACTGCTGCCTCCTTGCTGGCAGTCAAAACAGTGAAGCATTTCAGACCTTTTCTTCACTGTGTTTGGGTCTGCCGTGATGCGAGGCTTATATTTACCTACTAAAGAGCCAGTGTGGGAGTTTTGCTACTGTAGAATTTTCTTGTAGAGTATCCTTCCTATCTAAGCTAACAGAAGATTGTTTTCTTTCAAAAATGAGAAAATCTGATCTCTTAGAGGTAATGGTTTGGCTCGTCTAAATATAAGTGATTATGTTTAAAACCATTTATTTCTATTGACAGGGACTGAGAGGGAGAGGGGAAAAGAAAACACTGATTTGCCAGATCATTTTTCTTTCTCCCCAGAAATGACCAGAACTCTCATTCTGTTCCCCTGGGGGGTTAAGGGTGAAGTGTCAGAATGAGAGTCAGAGCACACCTACTACATTCCCTGAGTCTGAGCAGAAAGGCAATGAAGAGTGAGGCTTTTGACCAGCTAGCTCATTACTCCTCATTGGTTAACCCTTCACCAAGGGTCAGTAACCTCATGGAACCCACAGGGCCAGCACTTTCACTTGCAAATGACGTGATCATCAGGTAAAAGCTGCCAAGGGCCTCTGGTAGCAGAGTCCACTCTGGCTTCTCTGAATCATCCAGTACTTCCTTCCTGCCCCCTTCCCTTTCTTTTTCAGAAGGGCCCGCTGCAGTTTTGATTCTTCTCTTCCTGGAAATATCCAAAGGGACTTTGGTGCCTTAGTAAATATTTTCAAATTGCCCAAGGTTTTGGGAGATAGCAGAACCATAATTGTGAAATCAGGTTTTTTTTTTTTTTAAAGATTAATACTTGGGCTAGTCAGGTGTACACGCCGGACTGAGCAGCAGTGGTGATACCTGCGGTTGCTCTCCCTACCAGAGTGGCTTTGCCCTTCTGGTCTTTTATACTCTTGACTCTGACATTCTCTTTCTGGACTACTTCTGAGAAGATGCTTGGAGACTAGGAAGCCAACCGTGTCATGCAGGGTTTCTTAACTGTGGCACTATTGACATGTTAGTCCACATAATTCTTTGCTGTGGGGAGGCTGTCCTGTGCATTTTGAGATGTGTAGCTATACCCTGGGTCTCTAGCTAGTAGATGCCAGTAGCATCTACCGTGCCCCTTCATGTCAATGAAGAATGAGTCCAGACGTTGTTCATGTTCCCTGGGGGACAAAGGAAACCCTTTGAGAACTACTGATGTAGTAAAACATAAGGGTGTGACCATAGGTATTTCCCATGCTTTCAGCATTAGAGGTTCGTTGTTTTAAGTGTTCACTTTTCTCTATAGGGATCCCCTAGGGAATCCTTGGGGAGTCATTCCTTTAGGTCTTAAAGGCTTTTTTTAAAAAAATTTTTTGGAGTCTCTCATGAAAATAGAAGTTTCTCAAAAAGGGTAAATCTTCAAGCTTTATGGCAAATGGTTTTTGTCTCTTGTGTCAGCGCTGACTGACAGGTAGCAGCCGTCCCTAATGCTGTCTTGGGAAGCTCCCTGAGCTGCATTTGGGTTTGGGGGAAAGGACACCATGATGATAGATTAGAGTTGTCTTTCATGTGCACGGGATGAGGGAGCTGCCACATGTGTGTAAGGAACCTTTTCACCTAATTTTTCTACAGAGATTCCTTATAGTCAGGCCTTTGCCTGGGGTTGTAACTGCTCCATTCCCATGGGCCACTGTGGCTTTGTGGATTTGTTAAGATGATTTTCCAGCAGGTTCTAGAAAAGTGTCTTGAGGAAGGGTTGTTTTTTCTAAATCCTGCAGAGCTGCCCTATGGGCTAGGGGAGGCGCTGTAGGTAGTTTGATGGGAATAAGCAGCAGGAAACAAAAGGAGAGGGACAAAGAAGGGAACTTCCTCTCTCTTCATCACTTGGCTGTAAGCTTCTGGAGGCCAGGGACTGTGTCATTTCCATCCCTGTCTGTTCGTTCTCTTCCACGATACATTTTGCGTCATGTGAACCCTGTTTAGTGACTTTAAGCAAGGTTCATCTGTTTTTTTGTCTTGGAGCCATCCAATCCTGTGGACTTAATAATGCTTAATGTACAAAATAAAAAACATGGTATTAAAAAGATAACCAATTATGCTGACAGTCAGTAAAAGACTAGAAAATTGTGAGAGAACAAATGTGCTACTTTACTATTATATTAAATAAAATCAAGTGACCGTTCTGACACACTTTCCATTTTCAAATTATTGATGAGCATAAGTGGTATTGTGAGTTTTCTCCTGCAGCTATTCAGTAATGTGATATGAAAATACCTGTGATTTCTACTCATGAGGAAGTCATGGGTACTAGTGATATTTCTGAGGCTTGTGTTTAGGTTCATAAGTGAAGATGTTGCTAAATTTCACGTAGAGGTTAGTGAAAATAACCCTTAACTGAACACCCTGGATTCTAGCTTCTCCCGAACTCCCTGAACTCTTTCCTAACCAGGTTGTTGATTTCAAGGCTCCCTTTTTTTCTTGGCTGAATCTACCCCTTCACCTTCTTGGGCCTCTCCCTTAGCAAGTTTCTCCAGGCTCCTTCTTCCATACTCCTTTCCATCCTAACTCTCCCAGCTGGGTTGTGTCCTTTGGCTCCCAGCAAGTTCTTACTCAGCAAGAAAAGGGAAGCTTCCAGCCCCAGCTTGGTATTCCCCTGAGCTTAAGAGAGAGAAGTGGACACATTGTAGATGCCCAGGAGATGCTTGTTGAGTTGAAATGGTTGCTTTGTCAACTTCACCCTTTTTATCTGGGGTTTCTGTTGGATGCTTGGACTGTGCTTGAGATCAGTCCATTCTCGTTGCCTCCCCAGTATGTCTAGTTAGAGCACAAGCTTTCAGTCTGGTTTTCCCTGGATGTCTACAGAGTACTCTGGTTCCTGGAGGTCTACAGAGTGATATTGTGAGACCTTCTCTTCTCAGGAGAGGGCTGGATACCCACTGTGACCTCAGAAACAGCATCGAGCAGTGATAGAAGTAGCAGTGACCTCACCACATACACCTGCCATGAGCATCTCTGCAGAACCCATTGCCTTCTCCATTGCATACCTTGTTCTGGACCACAAGGGAAGGGTGCATGCATGTGAACCAGGCAGCCTGGGGGGTTAATTATTGGTACATGGGAATTTCATATTAAAAATGACAAACAAAACTTCTGGTTAAGATGGAGGCATAGGTAAACATGGCTTACCTCCTCACACAACCACAGCAAAAATTACAACCAAATTACAAAACGACTATCACCCAGAACCATCAGAAAATTGAGCTGTATGGAAGTCAAACAACCAAGGAATTAAAGAAGTCACATTCATTCAGACTGGTAGGAGAGGCAGGCATGAAGATGTGGAAATGTGAAATGAGCTGGTCCCACACTCACGTATGGTGGATAAAAATCAGGAGGGATATCTCAGGAGCAAGGGATCCCAGTCCCACACCAGACCACCCAGACCAGGGTTTTAGTTCCAAGAAGATAAGTTCCCATAACTTTTGGCTATAAAAACCAGTGCAGGTTGGGACAGCAGAAGAAACTGTGGTATTCTCAGGCATTTCCTCTTAAAGGGCCTGCAATGGACTTAGATTTACTCAGTCACTCTGGGCTCTAAAACTGAGGCAGCAGCTTGAAGGGCATCAGTGCCATATGGAGAGAAACTGATGTGTCTGGCATCATGGTGAATGCTGGGGTATAGCTTCCTCCTGAACAAAACTCCAGAGGCCAGGCAGCAGCCACTGTTCCATTTCTGATCCCTCTCCAACACAGAGCCACAGAGCAGGGAACCATATCTAAGACTCAATCAACCTGGTTCACATGGGTTGATCTGCCCTGGTGATTATTTAAGATTCTGCCCCATCTGACTTACAGTGTGCCTTTCACTTTTTTTGAACTTTAAAACAATATTTTATTAATTTATTTTTAGACAGAGGGGAAGGGAGGGAGAAAGAGAGGGAGAGAAACATCAAGTGTGGTTTCTTCTTGTGCACTCCCCACTAGGGACCTGGCCTACAACCCAGGCATGTGCCCCAACTGGGAATCGAACCAGCAACCCTTTGGTTCACAGGCTGGTGCTCAATCCACTAAGCCACACCACCCAGGGCTATAGTGTACTTTTCTACATTAGGTCATGCTGCTAAAACAGGGGTGTCAGATCAGCTCTACCTAGTACACAGAAACAAACACAGGGAGGCTGCCAAAATGAATAGAAAAAGATATGGCCCAAATGAAAGAACAGAACAAAAATCCAGAAAAAGAACTAATCAAAATGGAGATAAGCAAGCTATCAGATGCAGGGTTCAAAACATTGGTTATTAGAGTACTCAAGGAACTCAGTACATCAACAGCATGAAAGACCCAGGAAGAAATAAAGATCACACTAAACAAAATAAAGAAAAAATTATAAGGAATCAACAGTGGAGTGGGTGAAGCCAAGAATCAAATCAATGATCTGGAATAAACAGAAGAAAAAAATACTCCGTCAGAATGGCAAGAAGAAAAAGTGAGGATAGGTTAAGAAGACTCTGGGACAACTTCAAAAGTACCAACACTTGAATCATAGGGGTGCTGGAAGGAGAAGAGGAACAGCAAGAAATTGAAAACTTATTTGAAAAAATAATGAGCCCTGGCTGGTGTAGCTCAGTGGATTGAGCGTGGGCTGCGAACCAGGCATCGCAGGTTCGATTCCCAGTCAGGGCACATGACTAGGTTGCAGGCCATGTCTCTCAGCAACCTCACATTGATGTTTCTCTCTCTCTCTCTCTCTCTCTCTCTTTCTCTCTCTCTCTCCCCTCTCTAAAAATAAATAAATAAAATCTTTAAAAAAATAATGAAAGACTACTTCCCTAATTTGGTGAAAGAAATAGACATACAAGCCCAAGAAGCTCAGAGGGTCTCAAGCAAGATGGACACAAAGAGGACCACACCAAGACACATCATAATAAAAATGCCAAAGGTTAAAGATAAAGAAAGAACCTTAAAAGCAGCAAGAGAAAAGCAAAGAGTTGCCTACAGGTGAGTTCCCATAAGACTTTCAGCTGACTTCTCAAAAGAAACTTTGCAGGCTAGAAGGGACTAGTAAGAAGTATTCAAAGTGATGAAAAGCAAGGACCAACAACCAAGATTACTCTATCTAGCAAAGCTATCATTTAGAATGTAAGGGCAGATAAAGTGCTTCCCAGACAAGGTAAAGCTAAAGGAGTTTATCATCACCAAGCCATTATTATGTGAAATATTAAAGGGACTTAAGAAAAAGAAGAAGATCAAAACTATGAACATTAAAATAGCAATAAACTTACAACTATCAGTGATTGAACCTAAAAAACAAACTAAGCACACAAGTAGAACAGAAATAGAATCATAGATCATTTGGATGGGTATCAGTTTGGTGGGGGAAAGGAGAGAATGGGGCAAATGGTACAGGGATTAAGAAGTACAAATTGGTAGATACAAAATAGGCAGAGGGACATTAAAAAGAGTATAGAAAATGGAGTGTCCAAAGAACTTATATTCACAATACATGAACACGAACTAAGCGGGGAGATTGCTTGAGGCAATGGGGGTACCAAGTGGAGGGGGGCAAAAGGGGAAAAACTGGGACAACTGTAATAGCATAATCAATAAAATATATCTTTTAAAAAATGACAAACAAAAGCACACCATCTCTAATTTAGTTCCCTCTGAAATGAAGTTCGTCAGGTTCCAAAGTGTGCAATGTGGACTTAGCACCTATGGTTTGTATCCCATGAACACTTCAGTGTTCTACCCAGTTTGGACCACTGTGGCCTTCCCAGTTCTTTTGCCCTGGGTTATTATAAAGGCTCTGTACTGGTGTCCTGGGGCTGTCATAACAGAATGCCACCAACTGGGTGGCTTGAAGAACAGAAATGCATTGTCTCACAGTTTTGGAGGACAGAAGTCCAAATCAAGGTGTCAGCAGGATTGTTTTTTTCTTGTGAGGGCTATGAGGAAGGATCCGCTCCAGGCCTCTGTCCTTCACTTGTAGATGGACATCTTCTCCCTGTGTCTCTTCATACCATCTTCTCAGTGTGTTTGCCTCTGTGTCCAAATTTTCTCTTTTTGTAAGTACACCAGTCATATTGGATTAGGGAACCCCAATGACATAATTTTGACTTTATTTTACCTCTCTAAAAACCCAGTCTCCCAATAATGCAGTATTCAGAGTTACTGGGGATTAGGACTTTAATATATCTTTTTTAGAGGGACACAATTCAACCTGTAACAGGATCTCTGCATGTAGTCAGCTGATACCTGCATCTCATAGTGATGGCCCTTTGCATCCTACTCTGCTTGCGGCGATGGCAGTAGAAATTGTGTCCAAGGGAAGTGGCCCATGGATGCCTAAGTAGTGGGTGCCATTTGGCATTAATGCCACAAATCTCTGCCCTTTTTTCACACTTATGACTTCCTTTTAGCACCCATGACCCTCAGTATCCTATAGCCCTCTGTGTCTCATCAAAGCCTTCTATCTGGAAAGGTCCAGAACTCCACTTTACACTGAAGTGTGATGAAGAAAGCTTAGACATATTCTCCCCCTCAAAGCCATTACAAAGCAAGGTATAAGCTATAAACTACATCACAGGAGCCACTCAGCCCCCATCAGGGCTGTCTGTGTTGCCCCCCTACTTGCCTTCAGTAATGAACAAAACATTCCTGGCGGGTTCATGGCTATTTAGAATTTACAGAATTCTCTCATTTTCATTATCTTCTTGAGGCATCCACGGGCACAACCAGTATTTTCTGCATTTTATTTCAGAAAAAAACAGCAGCTCAGCTAAGTAATTTGTTCGTGCTCATGCAGGGCTACATTTCCTGTGTCTCTATGCTAGTTCTCTTTGTTACCTCCCACATACTTGCCCTGTTGCTCTCCATTTCTCCTCTGGGTCCCCACGGTGTGGTTTATGCAACCTGAGTCTCAGAGGCTCAGAGCCCAATCCTAGGCCCTTCCACCCTCCCCAAGGGGTCAAAAAGTAGCCTAAAGCTGAGGAAGTGGCCAGAGGCAAAGGCACAAGGCTGTGAAGGCATAGAGCAGTGTCAAGAGACCTGACAAGGAATTGGATATTGCTGAAGCATGCTGGGAAATGAGGGTGGAAGAGTCGGGGAGCTGGGTCACAGAAGGCCAGGTATGCCAGGCCTTGGTCCCAATGGATGGCAGGAGCCACTGAAGACCCGTGATTTATCAGAGATTGCTCTGGTGGAAAGATGAGGCAGGGACCCACTTCAGGTCCCTGAGTGCCCACCCAAGGTCCCATCACTGTCAGTGCTGGTACATTCCTGAAGGCTTTGGAGGTGGCCTCTTTGGTCCTTCTTTGCAGGGGTCAACATCAGCCTTTAAGATCGCTAAGACCATCTCTTTAAACTGAAACCCAGAAGAGTCTTAACCAACTTCAGCAGAAAGCCTTAGAGCTAATGGAAGCCAGTTTGGGGTTGGAATGTGAAGGCTATTTCTGGACATTGTGACATCCTGTTCAACTTTCAGAGGAGCCTGGGAATAAAGGGGTGACTCAGTCCGTGAGCATATTTTTAGAGAAGGCTGAGAATTTGGTCTGGAACCACTCAGAATCCCCATTGCCTGACTATGCAGAATGCGCTGTTGGTGAAGAGATTGCTGGACAAAAATGCTGTATTTATCAACTGGGTGTTACTCAGAGCCTCCTACACACCAGCTCGAGGTTTATTGATTTGAAAAGAGGGTAGGAACCAACGTAAACAAACCTTTGAGTCAGCCGAGCATATTTCAGGGCCTTTCCATTTGAGAACTGAATTTAGAGCTAAAGAACTAATATCTTAACATTTTCTGTTTATTGGGCATTTAATATATACTACACATTATGGTAAATGCTTTGCAAAAATTTAATGGAAACACTGATACTCTGTTAGCAGTATGGTATTGTCACTATTTTAGTAGGTGAGAAATGCTCATTTAAGGGGGTTAAACACTAGCCTAGGACCAGGTAGCTGAGGTCAGATTTCAACTCAGATCCAGCTCCAAAACCCATGCAAATTACCACCCCAGTCTGGCAAATAAATGGCTCATGTGCTGCCACTCTTCGGTCCTTTGAACCACTGATTCATCTCGGAATTGTTTCTTGCTCAGCTCAGATTGGGCCTCGGGATCCTTCTTAACACAGTGCCGTAGGTAGCTACTGTGATCACCTGGATAGTACTAGGACTTGAGATAAAGTTCATCTGTCACCTTAGTTTTATCTTTGTATTTGCTCAAAATGGAATCTTTAAGTCTGGAGAATTTTTGGTTGTTGACAATTTCTACAGATCTATTTATAATCTTTTATTTCCTATACACTTGTAAAAAATAGAGCCTTTAATATAGTTTCCTTTTGCAGTCAGTACAGACTCTGTATTCTTTAATAGGGGATCCTAACTGCCTCAGAGGAAAGAATGATATTTTAGGACCCAAAGCCTAGACACGGACAATTGGCTTATGTGTCGATTTCTGTGATGGTGATGAGTCAGAGATGGAGAATGAACCTTGAGACCTCAGGCCTTTTGGAGCAGTAAATTTTCAAGTAGCCCAGTCTGATTAAGTACAGCAGGCTGGTGAGGTGGGGTGGGGGGTCTGGTGGGCAGGCCAAGAAAGCAAGATGATGGAGCAGACTCTGGGGAACAGGCATGCTGCAGTTGCTGGGAAGAAGCTAGCTCGGCAGGCAAGCCTGTTACCTTGGAAGTACAGCACCAACTGGGGCTGGAGAGCGCAATGGGAGAAAGAAGCTCCCCAAAAGCAAGCTCAGACAAGAGAAAGGGGAAGGGAATTTCCAGAATGGGGTGAAGGGAGGCCAAGGGTACAGCCATGCGGCAGGATGAGATAGCAGTCTGCCTAGGAGGAAGTCCACGGTGAAGTTCTAAAACTGAACATCAAGAAACAGTAATGCAAACGCACTGCTTAGAAATGTGGAGACTACCATGATTTCTTCAAGATTCCAGATAATTGAGCTACAATGGGGCTGCAAAGTAGAAATGGGTGGAAGGGAAAGGTAGCACATATGGATTGCCAACACAGGGGACATTTAACAGAAGTAAAATCTTTTTGCTCTACTTTAAAAAAGAAAAAAAGCAAGCTCAAATCAGCAGCCACTGGAGGCCTGTCAGCAGGGTGCAGGACCTCAGCCATAAACCTGGGATTCAGGGTCAGGGCTCTGGCTACCTTGGAAATGATTTTAACTCATCTCCTGAAATGCTGATGATTCGCCAAGCAGGGATTAGAGACCTGGAGAGTTTCGAAAAGCTCTGCAACCGTACACATCCCATGTAGCGATCTCATCACCTCAACTTGGCGCAGGTGCCGAGGTGTGTCTGTGAGCTGCATGGGAAGGGTACAGGAAGTATAAAAGCAACCTAGCACCAACAGGAGGGAGCTAGGACCACGGGCCTAATGCCCCATCCCTCACCCTGCTTCTCCCTCCCACAGCAGACATGGTGGGAAGAGGAAATGGAGACAGTGGCTTGGAATTTTCAGTGTCTGCATTTGATGGATATGTGCTCCTTGGGAGTGGAGGAAGTAAATGAGGTTAAGGGATCTCTAAACGAAGGCAGTGACCATAAATATACTCTTTGGTGCTTGGAAGATCCTTGGATGTGTCCCAGACTAGGC
The DNA here is from genome assembly GCA_004024845.1 of Tonatia bakeri. Lineage (NCBI taxonomy): Eukaryota > Metazoa > Chordata > Mammalia > Chiroptera > Phyllostomidae > Tonatia > Tonatia bakeri. The sequence continues at coordinate 29,970 of PVIA01000952.1, forward strand.
CCTTGGAACCCAAAGAAAATCAAAGACAGTCACATAACAGCTTTGCTGGCCACCCTTCAAGCCCCACCTTTCCCCAGACAGCTCCAGAGAAAGACAACTCCCAGCCTCACTCTGACAGCTGAATTGGATAGCTGAGTTGTGGGCATTGCTGTTGCCAAAACCACTTGGATTGTTTCCCTGGGGGGGCTGAAGGATGGAGCCAAGTTTCCTGCTTTACCCTGAGTTAAGCAGAAATCTTCACCTGCCTGGGTGGCGTTATGTCTGTGTCACCACATCACTGGAGAAAATGCATCACCACCTCCCGCAGTTTCTTTCTTGAAACGGACCATGGAATCAAGGAAATGAGATAGTCAGCATGGCATCACTGCGGGTCAGAAATAGTACCATCTACATATTTGGGTTATATTTTAAAATTCAGTTTACATACAAGTGGAGTTCAGTTAATTAACTCCAAGCCATAGTATCAGTTTGGATTTGAATGGCTCTGCATTTCAAGAGCTTCTTCCTTGAAAATAATATTTATATACCCGATAGCAGCCTACCATTCTAATGCTGAAATCATAGAACTTAATTATTATTTATGTGGTAGCAATGAAATCAAGCAGTTATCATTTAAATTTTTCTGTAGTTGAGGTTAATTTGTCAATTTCTTGCCAGTCTTTTATTTTACTTTTTTTTTATTTTTGGCAGAATTATAGGGCTTTATTAACACAAATACAATGTGTACACAATCTGTCTACTCATTTTCTTTGCTGCGCAGCCTGGCATTGGGATTGGTGACTCGGGTGGCCAGTTGGGCTGCTCTTTCCACAATGGCCTCACGGTTCTTTGAGGAGGCGTGAGCCATCTCAGCACAGTAAGATTTGTTGCACATCAGCAGCACTTCAAGCTCCTTGAAGCTGTGGACCAGGAAGTAGGCCAGACACTACCTGGCCTCTAAACCAGCCCCATCCAGAGTCACACACCATTTTTTCTTAACAACCTGTTAACATGGCTCTATTGTTTTTTCTGATGCCACGGAGTTCCCCTTCTGTGCCAGCCACTGGGCAACGTGTGCTTTGTTCTCTTGTTGCTCCCATAACAATGTTGGGCATCAGGATCTGGCCCTTGAATCTTTCGAGCATCCTATTATCAATACCTCTGGTTTTCTGCCAGTTCTGCTTAAATTTTGACATATCGGCCTGACTGGTGCCGGATGAACTTTTTGACAATCTTGGGTTTCAGTGGGGTCAGAGGGCAGCCATAGTGCTGAGATGGTAAGAGATGGCTGCCACCTCCATAGACAGCACTGAGGGAGAGAGTATTTTATTTTATTTTTATTGATCGATTTTAGAGGGGGGAAGGGAGAGAGAGAGGAAGATTCCTATGTTGTTTCACTTATTTATGCATTCATTGGTGGCTCCTTGTATGTGTCCTGATGGGAGACAGAACCTGCAATGAACCTGCTAATGTTGGTGTATCAGGATGACACTCTAACCAACTGAGCTACCTGGCCAGGGCAATTTCCTGTCCGTCTTTCATTACTTCCAGTCCACATTTTCCTAGGTAGCTGGCAAATCAGAATGGTAGTGTTAGTAAAGCAAAGAGGACTGGCAAAGTTTACTTCTGTAGATTTTACCCAAATCATACTTGGTTGATTTCTGGGGGGGCAGGGGGGAAGAAGATAGATTTTTTTCTTTAGATTTTCCATGACAGGATTTTTAGTTTCCTTAAATATTTTTTCATTCTACACAAAATGTGAGATGTACAAGAAAGTGAAAAGAATAAAATAATCTAAAAGGGCTTAGCATGTAAACTGACACTCAATGAATATATTAACATGTTAAAAGAAAAAATGCCTGTAATCTCAAGGTCAAACAAATCTGAGGGTGGGGTCTCTTTGCATAGATTTTATCGTAATTATATTTACTCCATATATATTTTACTTTGAGCTTTTTCATTCAACCTTTTCATGAACATTTTCTTATATTGTTACAAAGTCTTCTGAAATATAATTTTAGTTGGTTATGTAATCATTCATTAGGAGTACATTCAGCTGTGAGTACCAGAAACCCGAAAAGAGTAGCTTATGAAGTTTTTTAGTTTCATGGAAGAAGAAATTGAGACAATTGTGCAGGCCCTTGGGATAAGGGGACCGCTCACTGAGGACAAAAGGAGCTCTTGATGTCTTGCCTCTCTTAGAAACACTGCTACACGCGAGCCACAGAACCTGAAGTTACACCTCCTGCAGACTGAGTCACATGATCACCCTTCTCAAAAAAGTCTGGGGAGGTGAATTGATTGCTTTGCAGCCTCTGTAATTGGAGGAATAGGGGTTTCTTAGAATGAAGTGACCAGAATTAGAATCACCATGTCAAGGGTAGTTGTTTGTTTGTTTTCAGAATTGTAGTTTGATTGCCTACCTGGAAAGTGGCAGGATTTAACAGCCTGTGCTCCATTTATGACCATCTAATCTGGCACTGGAGGCATGCACGTACAACCAGCCGTGAAAGTAGCATCAAAACCCAGAACGGTGGATATCAATTTCAGGGAGGCAACTGTGAACACAAGATGAGGACAAATTCCTCGGCATTTAGAGCTGATCCAATTTGGAACTAATTACTTCATGGAATGGTGAGCAACCTATCCCAAGATGCAAAGACTAAACAGATCCTTGGTACTTAGGCAGAAGAGGTAATTTATGCATCTGATGAAGTGCACCTTGGTGACCTCTAATATCCATACATCTCCACGATTTTAAAATTATGGTTCATTTGCTGACATGCTTCCCCAGGCACCTAGGGTATTAGCTGTGTGGTAGGGTCTTGCTCCAATGTTACTTCAGATCAGTAGGTTACCTGAAAGGTAACTGGGCAGAGTAATGGTTTGAGACGGCAGGACTCACATCCTGGGCTCCTGGCTCCAGTGCCATGGGAGAGCTCTGCCTTGGGTTCTAGGCCAGCCCTGACCAGGCCTCTAAACCAGCCCCATCGAAAGCTATACACCATTTTTTCTTAACTACGCTAATATGATTTTATTATTTTTCCTGATGCCACAGTCTTCCCCTTTTGTACCAACAAAATGGACATGTTTCTCATATGGAGAATGATGTGGACTCTATCTTTGACATTGCTCAATTATAAAATAAGTCCCTGGCTGGTGTGGCTCAGTGGATTGAGTGCTGGCCCTTGAACCAAGGGGTCACTGGTTTGATTCCTAGTCAGGGCACATGCCTGGGTTGTGGGCCTGTGATTAGAACATCTCCTATGTGGTAGACGCATTTATGGGTGCTGAGGTTGTCACAGTAAATACAACACAGTCTCTGACTTCATGGAGCAGAGGGGACAATTTACAAGTAGACAGGTGAATATGTGCTGTGTTGATTTGTAGTGCAAGGGCTAGAGAGTGGGTATACCATTATAGGATGGTCAGAGAAAGCCTTTCTAATAAGATGATGTTTGAGTTGTGACAAAAAAAAAAAAAAAAAAGGAGTAAGCCATGCAGATGTCAGGGGGAAGCACACTCCTGGCAGAAGTCACAGCAAGGGCCCTTGCCCTGAGTTGAGAGCATACTTGATGTGTTCAAGAGGCAGCAGGAAGACTAATGTGGCCAGAATAGAGTGGGTGAAGGAGAGTGGTAGGAGATGCGATCAAAGAAGTAACGGCCCAGGTTGATTACAAAGGCATCTACATACTGGGGTACGGACTTTGCCTTTTATTTTAGTGAGATGAGAATCTGTGGAGGGTTTAGAACACACTGCCCTTTTAAAAGGAATACACTAGCTGCTTTGATGAAACAACTTAGGAGGGGGGCAAGGGGAGAAGCAGGGAGCCAGTTGGGAGGATATCATGGTAATTCAAGAAACAGATGAAACCTACTTGGACCAACATAGGAGCAGTGGAGGTGGTGAATGATGGATATATTTTTATGGTACAGCTCAAGGGAGCTCTTGTTGAGTAGAAGTGGAACATGAGAGAAAGAAAAAAGTCAAGGATGCTTCATGGGTTTTGGCTTATACAGCTAGTAGGGCGGAGTTTCACTTTAACAGAATGGAGATGACTGGAAAGATGTGTTCTGGAGGAGAAACAAAAACTCAGCCTTTGAAATGTTAAATTAGAGATGCCTACTTGATATCTGAGTGGGAGTTTCCAGTGGACAGTTCGATGCACGAGTCTAGAGTTCAACAGAGAGGTCTGAGCTGGTGGCATAAAGATGGGACTCATCAACATTCGTGTGCTATTTCATGCCAGGTGGTTGGGTGTGATCACCAAGAGGATGAAGGTAAATGGAGAAAAGGTCCAAGGATAGAGTTTTGGACTCTTGGGGGAGATAATGAAGAGCCAGCCAATGAAACAAAGAAAAGGTGAGAAACAAGTTCGGCAAAAAACTAGGAGAAGTGGTGACTTGGAATTTAAGAAAGGGGAGCAGGTGATCATCTCTGGCAGGTGTTGCTTATATGTCAAGAAATTTGAGGCCTGAGGATTGACCATTGGATTCAGCAGTGTGGAGGTTACTGGTGCCCTGGACTGGAGCTGTTTTGGTGGAAAAGTGGAAGTAAACATTGAATGGGTTGGATTTTCATGAGAATAAGACAAAAGGGATGAGAGATGGCAGGAGTGTTGACCCTTTCAAGGAATTTTGTTATAAAGGGAAAAAGAGAAAGGAAGGCATAGATGAAGGCTAATGTGGCCTCAAAGGAGGCTGCTTTTAGAGATACTAGTGCATGTTTGAGTACTGTTGAAAATGATCCACAGGCTGGGAAGAGTTGATGAGGCAGGAGAAAGAGAAGACAATGGTGAGAAGAGTATCTTGAGTTGGAGAGTAAGGATGTCACTGAGGGCATGAATGGATTATTCTGATACGAGAGTGACAGCAGAGCCTCTGAGACCCATGAGTAGGCTGGAGCCTTGTGATGGGAGCATGCAGGTGACCCCTTCTCACTGTTTCTGTTTGCTCTGCAAAATGGGAAGCAAGATCATCCACTGGCAGTGAGGAAGGGGGAAGAAGTGCTGGAAGTTCAAGGACAGTTCAAGAGTAATTACAGTCAGATTTCTGGATCCCTTCAAGGTCCCCCTGTGATTTGAGGTCATGAACTGAAAGAAAAAACGGACAACATGGTTATGTGTTTCTCTCCAGCATTTTCAATGGAATATGTGCAGGTACAAATAGGCAAAGTGTTGGATTTCATCTGACCTGGGTTTTTGGAAGAGCATGATTGTAGTTATTGATCATGGAATCTAAAATCTGGCCAAAGAGGGACATGGGGGCATGAGGTGGGTATTGGGCAGTGAAAGGGTGGTAAGATCAAAACAGTATACAGAGTATTATGTTTTTATAAACTGGATTTTTATGTAAATTAAATCATTTCCAACACGTGTTGGAAAGTTCCCAAGTTTTAAAAACCTGTAGTCAATTTTTACATATGAAGCATCCTAGATGATAGTAAAAATCATTTGCTGCCATTGCTGTTTATATTGTATTTTCTTAAAGCAAGTCATGGTATATCTGGAAGAAACTGGATGTAAGGCATTATGGATAAGTCCCAAATGCAATTGGTTGACTAGGAGGGATCTGAGTAAAATAGGGGTAACTGGCCCAGCCCCAAAGGCTGAATTTGAATATGTAGTTGGTGCCCACTGGTCAAGGGAGCAACAGTCTTGGTTATAATAAAATAACTGGCGATCAATGGAGTGTCTGGTCAGAGGGGCAGGGACTGCCAACAGGCAGAGGGCAGCTGGCCAACTGGAGCCAGGATCTGTCTGGCCTGGGAAAAGAGAACCATTAAGAGTTGAGGATAGCGGGGCAATAAGGGTGCCCATCCGAGAAAGAGAACAGCATAGTAGGCAGTATCCTAGACAGAACTCCAGAGGAGGGATAGTGTGGGTCTTCATCAAGTCTGGATGGGGGCCAGGGTTATTTATGGAAATGAATAGGCAGCCAAGGTAACCCAGACAGAAGGGAAGACCCTGGGTGAGCCTTTTAGTTTTGGACACTCTTCCCACCATGGCCTGAGCTGGCTCAGGCATTGGGTAGGACTTGAGCCCAAGGGTTGGGACGCTGCTGGATCCAGATGCAGAATGTGGGAAAGGCAGAGGGCAGAGGAAGCAAGGAGGGGCTGACAGGGAACATCTGCTCTCTCTCCCCAGTGCAGATGGAAGGCCTGAATACCAGCACACCATTCACTTCATCCGTGACAAAATCCATGTTTATTTGCCCATGGCTTTACTGTCCATGTTTAACATAAATCAGGACACGGTAGAAGGAAACCACGGGTATTCCTCTTGGCCTCACCGACTTTATTCTTGCCTGGGGCATGTACATATGGCGTGTTAATTTCATGAAGTGGGGTGGCGCTACCAAGCCTGAGTGCTGATTTTAATGCAGCAGCATCAAGGTCTTGTCACAAGATCTTCCCCTGTCTGAGTTTCCTCATCCTCCAGAAGGAAGTGGCCATTGCGTCCCTTCAGTAGCAGGAGAGAGGAGATATGGAAGTACTTGGGCAGATGCAGTACAAGACACAGCTGGAAGGCTTCAGTGGCCGGTTGGGATACAGAGGCCTGGCCTTGCAAAATGAAGTGAGGTCAGCACAGACTCAGCAGACCAGACCAAATCTTTGATGGTTGAGAGATTTTTAAAAAATGATTGCAGGTCTGCACAATTTAACAGGACTGCCCATAGCAGCTGAAAATGTTTTCCAGAGCAGATCAGATAAAGCCAAGTTAGAAATCGGTCATTGCTGTAAATGCGGTGGTAGACCATCACTGACCCAGATTTCCCCAGAAATGTTCCCACAGGAAGTGAAAGAAAAACCACTGTGTGTCTGCTGAGGTTTGATTTGTCAAGAGCTAAGAGATCTTCGCAGCATTAAAAGATTGCCTATCTCTCAGCTTGCCCTAATGAATTGGGGGTGAGATGTGTAACTCACATCTATAGAATAAATAAATGGTCAAATTTCAGTCCCGGTTGCCAGCAATCCGTAACAGCGTCTGATTGCATTGTTCTTCTCTTAGTAAATGTTTGGCTCATTGCTGAAGCTGCTGCTTTTTAATGCTTCATGCTGTGATGTCAGCATTTTTCCCGTTTTCTGCCTCCCTTTAAGGAGGTAGGGATAAAAATGGTATGAAGAGTGGGCTTGTTATGGGCCCTAACCTGAGAGCCCGGGGGAGCTGGTCTTGATGCGGAGACATGGATGGCTGTTCTGTGTGCACTGTGGGGCGTGAGGCCAATCAGAATGCCCCGCAGGGGCTGTGGGAGCTAATCCAGAGCATTCTGGATTTTCCAAGAGGCCCACAAACTCCTGGGAAGAACCTGGAGGCAAACCCTTGTCACCTGCCCTATGTCAGGCCTACAGAGTAGTGTAGCCCTATAGGTAATACTCAGCCATGGTCATCACAAGATGGTTTGTCATGGTCCCCAGTATCTTCCTCACTGGTTTTCCACCTGCTCTTGTGCCAACTTTATCATTCTTACTTTCTGAACTTGGCCTTGCTGTTGATTTTGACCCCACATTTGACTCATGAGTTTGGGTAAAAACTACAACCAGACTGACTCACTCCCTTGCTCTCATCCCTGAGATGCAGTAGGAATTTGCATGGTCCTTGGTGGTGACATCAGAAAGCTCCCAGTTCCCCATTAGGACCTACTTATACCATCAACTAATGTCTGTGTGGTTCCATCGAGCTGCTATACATTCCCACATGTACATGAGTGCAAATGCATATATGTATTTAAATGCACATTTGGGGTGGGTGAGGATGAAAGAATGTTTCAAGAAGATAGTGATGCTTGATGCTGAATGCTGCTGACAGGCAATAACACAATTTCTGGAAATGACACAATTGAATGTTCCAACTGGAAGGCCTCTGGTGGAATGAGAAAAGCTTGGTTAGACAGAGTGGTGGGGTGAGGAGTTGAACTGAGATGAAGTGGGGTTTTTAATGAAGCCTTTTTCTCTGCAAGTAGTGTGGTCATAATAGAGAAGAAGAAAAAGCAGAAGGAGAAGGAAAAGAAGTGAGACTAACTAGAAAGGGCATAGGATTTATATGGATTTTTTTTTTAAAGAAGTGAAAGAACTAGTTGAAAATAGAGAAAGAGGTGAAAGCTACAGATGAATGGGAGGATAATTGATGGCATGGTGTTGATGAGAGGTCTGGAGGTGATGGAATTCAAGACACCGGTATTGGTTTTTTTTTAATATATGTTTATTTTATTTTATTTTATTTATTACTTTATTGTTGTTCAATTTCAGTTGTCTGCATTTTCTCCCCACTCCTCCCCCCGGCTCCAGCCAAACCCACCTCCCTCCCTTGCTTCCACCCTCCCCCTTGGTTTTCTCCGTGTGTCCTTTATAGTTGTTCCTGAAAACCCTTCTCCCCACTGTTCCCTCCCCCTCCCCTCTGGCTATTGTTAGATTGTTCTTAATTTCCATGTCTCTGGTTATATTTTGTTTGCTTTTTTCTTTTGCTGATTAGGTTCCAGTTATTAGCTTTTTATGTACAGACAGAAAATATTATCTTGAGCTCTTACTTACGATGAGCATGGGCTTGTGCTGGGAGGAATTATCTTCTCTTGAAGCTAGAGAGTTGATAAACAACATGTACAAAGATTCCCGGACAGTGCTGAGAGCCCACCTAAGGTCAAACACTGTAGATTCGTAATGGCGTTCTCCTGCACAGTGGTATGATTTCTCTTCAGCAGGGTATGGCACTCTACATGGGTGTTTAGTCTTCAGAGATCAGCATGGTGGTTAACTCTGATGTGGGACTTTGCCAGGCAGGTGTAGCAAAAGCATGAGGAGGCAAGATCATTGAGAATACAGGAAGACAGTAGTTAGTAATGATAGTTCACATGGTCTTACCTGAAAAGAGGTGAAGGGGAAGATATGATCACTGTGATGGGTGGGGAGAAAATAAAGGAGGCTGGAGGTGAGAGGGCTTGAAAAGATTCAAGGGCAGGTATGGTGAGGACAAGCCTGTGAGAGTTGGAAGGATGAGTGAGAGTGGCTGGAATCTGGGCCTTTGGACTTGAACATTTCACCTTCGGTAAAGGTGGTTGAGGAGAGGGGAGATCAAGGTCATCGAAGATTGTCAAGGAACTGTGGGAATAATGGTTGGATGAGTCATGCACACAAACCCTGAGGTCACCCAGGATGGTGGTGGGATGTGATATGGATTCTGTGAGCCCAGGCATGAAGTCATCAGTGGGTGTGAGGAAGTGACCAGATCAGTTGGTGACAGAGATGAGGGTGGACAGAACAAGGGAACAAGCATGACTTTTTCCAGGAACACCGAGGAGTCATGGTCTAGAAGTGACATTAAGGAGTAAAAAAAATTGCCAAGCCTACTTCCTGGTCCTGATACAGTTTGGTTCAAAAGCCCATATTTAAAAAACTATTCTGTACTGTTCACTGGATCTGAAGCTGGTTTGACAGCTGCCAGTTTGCCTGCAGGTGGTACCAGGACTTGAAAAAGAAAAAGCAAAAGAAAAAGAAAAAAAGCTATGGGGAGCAGTCTTTTCCATTCTCAGCTTTTTAAAAAAGAGATTTATTTACCTCCATTGAATTTTCCAAATCAGAGAGTTTGCATTTTAAGGAGTAAATCTCAGGCACAAAAAAAAATGAGAGGAATAAAATGACATGCACCACAAAACACATTTGATCAATCAAGCTAATTTTATAACTCTAAGTTTAAAATTTAGACATCAGTTGACATGTAAAATGTGAGGACATTCCAGCTGACACTTTTGGTCAATGCTTGGGCACAGTTGCTGGCCTTTTGGTCTGATCTAGGGCCAATTTTGAACTAGAAATGCCCCATGCGTATGCATGATGTCTTGCCATCTCTAACAGATGCTTGGCACCCAAGCCTGCCTGTTATGTGGAGAATTACAGGACCAGAGAAATGTAAGTAGCTGTAAATCTCTCTCTCTCTCTCTCTCTCTCTCTCTCACACACACACACACACACACACAGTAAATTTAATCTAAGAATCCCCCTCAAACCTCTAGAACTAAAGAGTTTATAGTTCTGTTCCTCAGATGTGTTTTTAATCTGAAAAACAAAATCAAACAACAAACACTGGGGTAAAAGTAGATGATATAAGATGATATGCATATGATACCATGTAAATTTACAGTGGAAATTTGCCCCTGTGATGAGTGGTAATGTGTATACGGGTCAAAAAGTGGGATCCAGGAAGCAAATAATTGATCACCTCAGAGCCCATGGGGACGCTCAGAATTCCTGAAAATCGTGGTGGTGACCATTGAAAGTTTCATTCTGTTTTGTGACTTGACTTGCAGTAGGGAAGGTAGCACAGCTGTAAAGCAGCTGTATTTCATTTAAGCTTGGAAACAGGGCCCTTTTGTCTGATCCAAATGTTCTTGGCCCCCTCCCCCGATTTCATGGACTTAGGTCGTTAGTGGAAAAGTAGTTGTTGAAATGCACGTTCACCCTTGCTGAGCCTGCCAGTCACCAGGACTTCTGGGCACCTTCCGGTATGGACTTTAAGACAGGGGATCTTGTTTGTGATATGTAGCAAAGTAAAGAAGCCATTCAGTGGATTTCCCATGTGTTCATATGTAACTTCATTCATAGAAATGCACTGATTCCCCAGCTGCATTAAATTCTGTCTTCCCAGCTACTGGAGAACATCAAAGAATGCAGTGCCGCCTAGTGGAGCCAATTTCTTAGCATGTGTTCCACCCAGGAAAAAAATTTTTTTTTTGGAAAGAGGCAAGATACTAACAAATACATTAGTGCATGTATTCATTAAATGTGGATGGAAGTAAAATAGGAAGGTATAAATAATCATTTCAGAAATTTTAATTTACTACACAGTATTTTAGTGGTGCAAATAATGACTCTGAGCCCCAGTATCTTATAACTGCATGAGCTATGGGGATTCATAATATGGAAACGGAGGTTATGGTTATTTTTGAGTAAAGCAAGAGGGGTTGAAATTGAGATAAGGCACGTAGAGAGGCTTCTGGAAGTGGTTGGCAAGTTCTGTTTATTTTTAACTGGGAACTCATTTAACTAAACATTGATTTTTATAGTGTTTTCTGTATCTGTATTTAATTAAAAGGTCAGAAAATATGGAAACTTTTGACCAATCACACCACCTCCTAAATTTATAGCCCTATTCAGAGAAACCCCAAGAATGCTAAGGCACATATGGTTTTGACACTTTATTTCATCTTACTTTTTTTTTAACTTTTCTTTTTATTTTTTAAAGGTTTTATTTATTTATTTTGAGACTGAGGGGAGGGGAGGGAAAAAGGGAGAGAAACATCAGTGTGTGGTTGCCTCTTGCAAGTCCCCCACTGGGGACCTGGCTTACGACCCAGGCATGTGCCCTGACTGGGAATGGGAGTCAAACTGGCGGCCCTTTGGTTCACAGGCCAGCACTCAATCCACTGAGCCACACCAGCCAGGGCATCATCTTACTTTCAAAATAAGGCTTAGGTGCTGGTAAATACCTGCGGCGACAGGCCGGTAGCATCGTTCAAACTTAGTTCAGTTGTTTACTTCAATAGACATATTATGCTTTTTAATAGGCTGTATATTTTTGTCCTACTGTGTATTTGAATATGAGCTTTTTATGTTCTCTGTGACACATATTTTCTCCTTCTAAGTACTACAGAGAAGTCTAAATTCAGTAATGAACTTGGATCATCCAAGTGTCATAGAAATGATCATTTAGTTCACAAATTCATTTTAGTGACCAGTCAGAGAGAGAAAGTAAGAATTACTTAGGAGGGCATCTGTCTGTTAGAAAGATTTTTTGCAGAGTCCCAAATTCAGAATAATTGCATTTTGTTTTAGACATGAGTGGGACAGATGCATTAGTGATGCTGAGAAGTTTGACTGCTTCCCTCCACTGGTAAAAACTCCTGCACGGCATTTACAGGAGAAACTATTTAAGAGTACTGTAAATAAATGGTAAATTGACATTGGACTGTAATATTAAATCCAACGCAGTTTAATTCCAAGTTATTCAGTTGGAATTAAATTTTTTCAAGACCTAATGCCTTTAAAATTTTACCTTAAAGGAAATCTCGAAAAGGCTTTCGCATTTGTATAATCCAGATGAGAAATGAGAAAAAAGCAATGAAGTTGAAAGACTCAAATTGATTCCAGAAGCACTTGCCAAGTTTCCATAAAGTCTCGTTAGCTGTTTGTTGGGGGAAGGAGGCTTCGGAAGAGCAAGGACTTTCTTCTAGGTTCTCAGGTTAGGAAATGCAATTTCAATTTAGCTAATATGAACTCAAATCTCCATTCATGTCTTCTAGCCTCCTCAGATGAACAGGATGCTCTGATAATACACATTTCAGGGGTAGCTCCCATGCCCATCATGGAACTCTGCCAACCTCCCCGTGGTTTGGACACACACACAGACTGATTATATGTATCTGTGTGTGTGTGTTGTGTATGTTTAGCTGGGAGAAGTGTGCTTTTTTCATTTTCCATAGCACTGCATATGTAGAGATCAGCCACTTTGAGTTGGGGTAAACTGTCCTTATTTGTTTGACATTGTGCAACCACCAATCACCAGGATAAAATAAGCCTTTTAAAATAAAAAATATTAAAATTTAAGTTAGAGCATATGCCCAAAGAAACATGGATTAGGAAGTTTTTATTATTGCATTATTTGCAATAATAAAAAAATGGAACAATTCAATAGGATAAAAGGGTATGTTCTGTGGTCTAAATAGTAAAGTAGATCTATATGGACTAACATGAAAAAAATGTATATAGACACACACGTACTTTATGTAAGTACATGAAGAAATGGCTTGGGATTTTATAGAGTATAGAGAGAAGGAAGTTTGGTCTTTTCTGTATTAGAATTTTTAAATATCAAACCTGTGTTCATATATACTTGTGTAATTAAAGAATTTAATCTAATTTAAACCTCTTTGGAATCTACATTTTAAAAGTTATTTCACACTGCCTAGGGATAAACAAACTGATGTAATGAAAGTTTTAAAGGGAACCTGAATTTTCACTCTCATCAGACCTTTTAATCTAAAGACTTTTGCGAAGGACAGAGGGGGGAAAATCTCCTCGTGCGTGTCTGTCTGGGGTGCTCCAGAGGTGGGACACTGTCACCCCAGTTCAATGTGTTGGTGGATTGTGATAATTAGGGCTCGGTCTCACCCCCTCTTCTGTCTGCTGTTAGCTCAAGGCCCCTGGGTAAGGGCAGTGAAATCACTAAGGGCTAACCAATTTCAAAATTTCCTGGGACCTTAAAGACATATGCTATCTTACTTCTATATTTTTAATTCAAGCTACCACTAGCTCCATACAGTTGATAGAAAGGACTCAGCAAAGATGCTGGCCATACTAGCTGCTTCTTTAGTTTTTGAATGTTGGCTTTGGAGCAGATCTTATGCTCAAGACATGGCAAACACGGGCAACTGCAAGTCTCCTTCAGTTGTTGTCTTTGGGGAATTTGTGGAGTGGCTAGAGAAAGTGGATCTGGTCTTTTCCTCTGAACAGCAGTTTGTACAGCGTATACCAGTGGCTTCGTAGACCTGGTTTTCATTACTGTAATATTCTATCAGGGGACAGCCATGGAAGCTGCCTGGACAGTTCCGTTAGTGCAGCAGGCTGGAATTCATTTACTTGTTTGCTGCCTGAAGCTTGTCCCAGCTGAGCTCCCAACTACCCCCAGGAACTCTTAGATACAATACAGCATCCTGATTTCAGTCTAAGAAGCCAGTCTATTTCATTCTTCTCAAGTTCAAATTATTTTTATAGTGCTCCCCTGTCACTGTACCAGGCATGGACAACACTTCCAATTCCTATCACTGCCAGGAGAGGTGGCCACCTGGTGAACTGCTAGGTGGGACTAGGCACTACCCAAAGCAGAGGCCTCCTGACATCTTGGTCTGTAGAGTAGGTGTTGAACTATATTCCTGGAGTGGCTAAATGAATGGACATTCACAGAATCTGGGAAAATGAATGGGCCTCTCCCTCACCGTAGAGCCTTTGTAACTGAGCTCCTGGGATCCGTCCTTGAGGAATCTCTCCAAGATGGCTGTGCATCCACCCATTCATGCATTCATTCAACAAATATGAAGTACCTCGTCCGTGCTGGATGCTGGGCTAGGTGGTGGGGATGTGGTGGTGAAAAGGCAGGGTCCTTGACATTGAGAGCTTCATAACCTAACAGAAAAGATATTCTGGAATAGCTGTAGGGTGTTGTATAACCCCAGCGAATTGGTCACGATGCTTCCCCGTGTTCACTGATTAGGAAAGGACTCTTGGCACCTGCCCAAGACCTCCAGCCCTGCTTTATCTTCATTCATCTCCTCCCTGGTCATTACTCCACCTTGGGGGGTGGGGCCCATTCTGTTACGTACCTTTGTAAGCTGATCTTCTTGGGTCAAAAAATAAAATGCCTCGGATTCCATTGCATATAATAGGCATGTTGGGACCAAAGGCATTTTATTATTTTTTTAATGAAAAAATAGTTTTTCATAAGTTAATGTTTTTCCTTCTAGACCTGGGTGCCCTTTTCTTATTTATCCTCTGCCCATGCAGCTAAGCAGATTTGAAGGGTAAAATAATACCAGACTCATCATTGCATGCTCTGTGAGAAATGTATTAGTTCGAAGCCAGGGGTTCTAAGAAATGGAGACCAGATTGAACTAACTTGAAGAAGAAAGGGAGGGTTGTTAGGAGGATGCAGGGGTGTCTTACAGAATCAGAGACAGAAATGTGACTGGGCCCAAGGAAAGCCTCAACGCTGGGAAGCAGATAGTCACTGGAATCCTTTTTCTCCTTCATCTCTCTGCTCATCTTCTTCATCCATCCATCTCACATCTCTTCCCATTTTTCCTTTCCGTCTTTCTCTCTCCCTCCCCCTGTCTCCCCCATATCTCTTTCTTCCCCTCACTTCCTCTGCTTTTCTGGTGCATGTAGTCAGTCAAATATGGCTGCCCCACAGTTTTTAAGTTTACTGGCTGTATCACAGAGATGCCCTTCAAATCAGGTGTGGCAGAGCCAGGGTCTTATTGTTCCAAATGGCTCCAGAGGTCACTGTTCTGGATGGAGGTGGGTAACTTCTAGAGAAGGGGGCACATGTTGAGCAGGCAGACATATCCAAATGTGTCTAGTACTCCTGGGTGGCACACACAGACACACCTGTAGCCCATATGTTCAAATCCCTTTCGCGGCTGCATGTCTAACTAAGGATGGTCAGATGGGCCCTGTCCTGAACCCATGTGGTACACAGACTAGCTGAAGAATTCAATGGGATTGTGTTGAGGTTCTGGGAGCACTTCGGGGCCTAAGCCAGAATACTTAGTTTCTAGTCATGGATCTGCCATTAACTAACTTGGGGACCTTGAACTAGTCCTCACCTTGGCTGACCCTTCTTTTTCCTGTTTAAATTGGGAGTCACTGAGGCAGCTTTCAATTGTTTGAAAGGTCATAGTGTAAGAAAAGGAGCAGGTGTTACCTGTCTGGTTCCAGTTTCCCTGTCTAACCACAGTGGAACTACAGTGTGGCGACCGTGGCTGAGAACATCCTCATAGCCAGGATGCTCCACCATGGTGCTGCCTGCTTACGGACAGCTGGCACTCCCCGTCACTGTGAGACGTCCAAGGGAAGCTCAAAGATGACCTGTGGAGTGGAGATGCTGGCCCATTTTCTGGAGGATTGTGTGTGTGTGTATCTGGTCATCTCTGCCTCTGTCGCCATAACCTCTGATGTTGTCACTTTCTCTTTCCATGGTTTGTGCTGGAGTTTGAACAGCTAAGACAATGGGACAGTTCAAGGGCACATTTGGCCCTCTCCATCTTTAGGGCTCTAATACTCCCTGCAAATGAACCCTTTTGTTAAGTCTTAACCATTTTGTTTAAGTCAAATTGCTTTGATAACAACATGGTTTTCAGTTTTTACCAACCTCTGTTTGTTTTGCATTGCTACTTGATGGAGCCGTTAGCTCATTCAGAATGTTACACATGTGAGCCTTAATACGAGTCTAGAAGTATTAACATAGTTTTCACCTACAAAGATATTTAACAACTATGTCTACATTTAAAACATAAAATTTAAGGTAGGATCTCTTGGACATATCGTTTTATGTTTCTCTTTTCTTATTATTGCTGTTAATGATGTCTTTTTTAAGTAAGAAAAGAAGGTTTTGGCATTCCTATACAAGTAGGAGTTGCCAACCTACTGAGGGGTTATACTCCAAAATGATAGATGACTTAGTAATTAAGTGTAAAAATATCTTCCCAAGCCAGTTCACAGTCATCAGTTTAACATAAAATGAAACCAAATTAGTGTACCTTTCCAAAAAACTCAGGAAAAACAAACTTTGCATATCTGGCAATGAAATGAAACAGAACTCAACATTGAATTTAAAATACAGTTGTGTTGTGATTTGTTTTGGTTTGGTTTTTTTGTCTTGAGTGTTGGTATTGAGGAAAAGCGTGTTTAGTCTGAGGCACTGAATGGGATCAAGTGAAGTCTCTCAGAGATTCTCCAAGGGACTCACAGATCCCTAGGGTTTAGGAGATAGTGACTCCGGTACTTTATTACGTATGATTACACCAGAAAACACATTTTGCAAGAAAGATTTTATTTATTTATTTTAGACAAAGGAAAAGGGAGAGAGGAAGGGAAACGTCAATGTGTGGTTGCCTCTTGTGCACACCCTACTGGGGACCTGACCTGGACTGGGCCGGAAAACACATTTTTGACATGGTTGTAATTACTTGTGTTCAAATTATTTGGAATTTTCTTTTTTGGCCTTGGACAGAAAAGATAGCAATATAAAATTTTCTGAACTAATTAGGTAAGAATTGGGAGAAACAGGGAATGAGGAGAAAGCTAAAGATGATATGAGTATTTGTGAAAAACATTGCCTGGAGGTGCGAATAGGGTAGGGAAAGGGGAGTGGATGTATCTGTTAGGACTTGATTTTTCTCTTGGTTATAAATGAAGTTGAGACCATGTACTTTTTCACATACTTCATAAATGGGCATAATTGGTTTAATACACCATGATTGTGTTCTAGAGCAGTAAATCTCAAAATACTACCCTCTCAAAGTATAGTCCTCCTGACTGATTATCAACTGAGGTAGAAATGCAAGTTCTTGCTTTGATAAATGACAAACAAGCCCATAAAAATATCAGTTTCTACATATAAGTAAGCATTGCTAGAATAACCTGTTAAGTGAGTTATTAAGGGTTTTCCTGAACTTAAATTGGCATGTTACCATAGACTGTAGGCCGGCCGAGATCTAATTAGTGCCACTAAAAAGTGTAGTTGCCATTCAGTAACAAAGCTCCCGGAATACAGCATGCCTGTAAATGGCTGGAACTGCCCAAAGAGGAAGGAGTGGACGGGGTATAGAATGAGCAAAGTGGGCAGCGGTTAAAGATGCTTGAGAGTCATTGGTCTAGCGAAGTTATTCTCAGTCCCAGCTGGGCATCATGACTGTCTGTAGCGCTTTAAGAATTATGAGTTGTTGGACTCCTGATGATCCACTGAATGAGAATCTGCCCTCTGCCCAGCAGACTACCTTCCTCTCATTGGCTAGAACTCATCCTCATGTCCATGGCTGGTCAGCCATTGGCCACAAACAAACAAACAAATGTTGTAAAGATTCATCCCTGGGGCTAGAGCCTTGCTGACTGAGGAAAAGCACCACAACTATGTTTTCAGCATTATACAACATACTATGGGGTGTAAAAATCCAGTTTAAAAAACAAAAAGGTCTCTTCCTTCAAAGATCGTATACTATTCATTTAGAAAGACCAAACATTCTAAGAAGAAACTGGATAACCAATTCATACAGGGCAAGAGAAGTAGTACCAGCCTTCTTTGAGTACTTGCCACCCATGTCCCACATACCTCTTATTGGTCATCTCCTTTAATCCTCACTTCAAGCTCACAAGCCCTGTAGTGTCACTGGCATTTGACAGATTTAAAAACTGAAGTTCAGAGATTGGAGGGGATTTGGATTGGATTACCTGTCTGAGATGTAGTAAGCCAGAATTTGTGTCCTTCCTCTCGAGGTTTCTTGGTTTCTAATTTATTTCGCTGTGGTAGCCTACCAGGCTATCTCCTACTTACTAAGGAGGTACATCACCCTCACTCCAGGTCTCCAAATGTGACATGACCAAAGTGCCTTCTGTTGCTGTTCTTTGAGTTTATATGCCAGGTATGGAGTGGCCATGTGTATCTGTCTCCTGAGGATTAATTCATGTATGAAGTTTCTTGAATCAACACAGTGTTGCACAGCCTCCTTCTGCTTTGCTCATCAAGTGTTAGTCAGTGACTTACTGACATCCCATACGAGTGGTCTGTTCATGGGTGTCTGTCATGATTTGCGAGAGGTAGCACACTCCCCTGCTGAGCTTCTACCTCCTTTCAAGCATGCTTTGCGATATAAAAGTGATATATGTATAGTAACTCTATCAGGGTGAAGCTGCACCGTTAGCCAGAGATTTTTATTTGACTTTTACCATTATTGCACAAAATGGGAATCGATTTCATAAAGAAGATGCATTCACACAGAAAAATCACTCTTTGGGTTTTCTTAAAAGATGGTGAGTGTTGTGGCACTGAGTTCCTGGGTTCATGTTTCCTCTCTTTAATAATTTTTTGATTGATTTTAGAGAGAAGAAGAAGAAAGAGAGAGAGAAAGAGAGAGAGAGAGAGGGAAGAGAGGGAAGCTTTGATTTGTTTCCACTTATTCATGCATTCATGGGTGGTTTCATGTATATGCCCTGACTGGGGACTGAATCCACAACCTTGGTGTATGGGGATGACACTCCTTCCAGTTGAGCTACCCAGCCCTGGGTTCACGATTTCTGATCCTATGGAAAGAACATCGGTATGTGATTCTAATAATCAGAGTAAAGTAAATCTTCAGAAACAGACCTAAAATAAGCTCAATTTATTATCTCTAGAAAATGGAACTGGAAAGAGTCTTGCCAAAAGGCAATAATGTGGTGATGGGGTGTAGAGGTTTTTCTGTGAATGGACTCTTTCATTCCAAATTCTCAGGTGAGGCGATATGAAATATGATTCGTCATGTAATGCTTTGTTATTGATTTCACAGGAGTTTGGTTTCTGCTTCAGCTCTTGTTCAGCCACTAACCAGCACAAAGTGGAAGTATTGCTTACTTATTTAAAGAATTGTTTTTAAGATAGTGAAAATTCCCGGGGCTAACCTTGTTTATTTGTTAGACTCTGTCGTCCCTCTCAGATGCCCACCTCACTCCTCCATTGGTCTGGGGAGTACAGACCCTGCTGTTTCTCTGCCACTGTAATGCCAATGGCCATCGTCTCCTAAGAACCCATCATTTGCTTTCCATCCAAATGTGTCATGTTAGATCCACAGCATTTGATGTGTTTATTGTTTCCTTATCTGCTTTTCTCTGTTCGACTGTGGGTGCCCTGTGGACTGGGAGAGTGACCTTCTTATCTTGGTTTCTCCAGCCCCTGGATCAAAGAGCACAGCTCATAGTGGGACTAGTGGCAAATGTAATTCAAGGAACCTTGGGACTGTCCCGCTCACTGTGGATAGAAGATAAAAACTGAGGTTTCTATGTTGTCTATCTGCCATGAAGTCCTGGGAGGAAAAGTTATGAAGCGTGCCTTTCTGTACTCACCAAAGCCTTCCATTTCACAATTTCCATCCAGCCTGCTCCCTTCTCTCTCCCCTTTTCCTCAGGGCTCCATACTCTCAGTCCTGGCCAGAACATCATCTGCGGTGTGCTCCTGCGATTTTCAGTGTCTTCATTAAGGCCTCAGGACTGAGATAACCAGTTTTGTTTGGTAATCTTTTTCACTTTGAAAAATTAATCCATCCATTAGTCATTAATTTTTAATGAAGAGTCAATACAAAATAAACCTTAATTTAGAATGTGATTATGTAATCATTTCACATAAGTGAGGCCAGTTAGGCAAACAGACAGAAAACTGAAAGGCAAGACTAAGAGAAGGAAAAATAACGACCTGTGTGAACAGTGCCAGTGACTGATTCTCAATGGGCAAATGCGCCAGGTGAGTGTGAGGTGGGAGACGGGTGGATTGGCCAATGTCTCTACTGGCGTCTGTTCATGATCTGAGTGTTTAGAGATGAGAAATGTCTGTCACACCTCTGCAGGAAAAGCGCAAGCCAGCTTTCTTTACCTGGTGGTCCAACAAACAGGTGATGCCCCAGTTCGCAGTAGGAGAAAGAGGTGACTGCACTGGGCTCATGTGAGACACTGCTGTTGGGTACTTGGTAAACATTTTAAAGGATTTTCAAGGCTAATTTTGATTATAGATGATTTTCACTTTATTGACTGACTAGAAACTGAATGTGACTTTCTTGGAGACATGAAAGTCATTGTCCAGATAGACTCCAGGGTTGGCAGGCTTTGTGAACATGGTGTGTATGCATGTGGGGGCTGGAGGGAGGGCAGGGGGGCCCCCGTCAGTCAGCAGACCAAGGGCAGGTGTTGATGTCTGATGAACAGAACACATCTGGACCCAGGATTCTGATCTTGGTCCAGTTGCCAGCTTGGGTTGAGCAAAGCGTTTTCATGCCTGCCTTTCCTATCTCAGTTAGAGAGAAAAAGGAACTGTTAAGGAAAAGGAAAGAACAACATCAGCTAAGCAAAGGTTCCATTGACTAAGGAGAATGGAGTGTGCTTATTTCATTTTAATTGAAAAGTCCCAGCCAATAGTTCTAAACCTGGGCTGGAATAACAGAATGGCCTTGAGGGAGAGGGAGAGAGAAGAGGATGCTGGGTTTTTCATGTCTGCTGTACGCTAAGTGCTGTGCTTAATACTCACGACAATCCCAAGTAGAAAGAACGGCTCTCTCCTTTTTGCTAGCTATGCTAGTGAAGCTCAGGGACTACTGAAGGTCACAAGTCAGCAATGACAAAGTCTATACTAGAGTCTGGTCCTGTCTCAACACAACACCTGTACTTTTCTCACTGCAGATTCTTAAAATTGGCAAAGGGTAAAGGCTGGTGGGGACACCTGATGCTGCCCCAGATTGGGGTGGAAGGGTCAGGCTTAGGGTTAAGTGTTAGGAGAATGAGTAGATTGTGAGTCTTTGGGTTCCCCGAGCCTTGGAGAGAAAAGCTGCTGTTGGAATCAGGAGCTGTTCTGTTGGAGGTGAGGTGCTCAGTAGGAGTTTCCAGTGTAGCCACTTCTTTCCTGTGGACAACTGTAACTGCTCCCCATGGCCCATACAAAGGAGTGCTCATGCACATGTGCATAGGGCTGCTCATGCACATATGCTCACAGGCATGCTTGTGCACATGTACACACAAGAGTGCTTGTGTACCTGTACATATAAGAGTACTCATGCACGTGTGCACACAGGGGTTCTTGTGCATGTGTACACACAGGGGTACTTGTTCATGTGTGCACACAGGGGTGCTCATGCACATGTATACATAAGAGTACTCATGCACATATATACTGGGTGCTCATGCACACGTGAACACAGAGTACTTATGCCCATACTTATGTCATGCACATGTACACACAAGAGTGCTCAGGCACATGGACACACAGGACTGCTCGTGCACGTGTACACACATGTACACACACTCACATATAGACATGTCTTTTCTCCCACATAAGGGCTTCTTCCCCACCTGTCTCCAGACCATAGCAATGTGTGCCTCTCTGTGGCTGAACTTGGCCTTGTATTAAGGCACTGATGAGTAAGAACTCCCCACCCAGGGCCCTAAGAGCATGCCTCCTTCATCTTTAAGCCCCCCTCTCCCCTGAATATTTCCTGGCACAAGGGCCATGAAGCTATCTTATGGTTTGGGGTGATTCCCGACAAGTAACATAGACAACCACTTGATGTTTATGTTACCATTGGTTACACTGTATGGGTACATGTTAAATGAAGCTGGCTGCTTTTTAAAATCACAATGGAAATATCCCTAGCAGAGCCGTTTCCTTGAGGGAGGCTGACTGTGGAATCTTCAAGTTGCATGCAGACCTCCTTTCTGGGCTCACCTCGAAGTCAGTGATGATGCAGTCAGGGGGACAGAAGAAAGATGTCTAAAATTATGCAAGTCCTCTTAATTGTTTATAAGTGATATGCCCAGCATTTGTTGATAATCATTGGAAAATATTGAGCTTTACAGGGCTTTGCTCTGACGAACCGGCTAACTGTCTAAGTCAGTATAGAACTCCATTTTTTTGATTGCAGAATCAGTCTTTTTTTGGGGGGGTAGAGAAAATGATGTAATACATTCTCATTTAGGGTGACTTGAGCTGTCGGTTAAATTTTAAAAGCCAATTATTTTCAAGCAGTAGAGCCTTACAAATTTTAGAGTCATGGACTGGAAGCCAACCAACCATCCAGGGTATAAATATTTCCTTTTGGGGGGAGTACTGACAGATGCTTTCTATTTCATTCCAATCCCAATGCTCCACTTCTGCACACAGACAGAGATACGGGAAAGCCTCGTAACTGGCAAGGCTGTGCCGTGGAATGGATTCAGTGCATACGGAAGCAAGACCCTAATCTTCTCATGGGGACGAGTGCAGAGTGAGCTTATTGGGGTGGCTTGGGCTGCATAGAAGGTGCCAGAAGTACTCCAGGTTTGAGGTTCAGCCAGTCTCGCTGAGTTCTATGCCCGGTTCAGTCACTTACTAATGTGTAAATGTAGCCAAATTACGTAGTGTTTCTAAGCCTCAGTTCCACTGTGAAAAGGGCGTGGTGGTCCCATTCCCACTTCATGAGGATGCAGTGCGAAGAGGAGGAAGTGAGACGTCTGTGTCGTGGCGCAGCACTGGGCTCCCACTGGGGGCTCCGCTGAAGTCCGTAATTAGCTCTTTGGAACTTACTTACTTCAGTCTCCAGGGCTGTGTTAATCCCTCTTTCCTGCCTAACAATAATCCAAGGCCGATTGCCACTTTCAAAAGAAACGTTATTTTACAGTTAAGAAAAATGTCCCTAGAAATCTAATTTCTAATTTAATTTCCATGCCTCAGTGGAAACACCCAGAGACATCTTAAAAGACTTTCACAGAAACAGACTTCTGACCCAGAAACCCCCTCAGCAGTGCTGAGAGCTCTAACAAGCCTAAAATTTCCTTTATTCCAACAAAACCACTCTGCAGTCACAGATCGCTTGAGCATTTTCGTTGTGGTTCTCCAATGGTAAGAGCTTGTTTAAAATGCATGTACCTGAGCCCTGTCCCTGGGAGGCCAATGGGACTTAGGAACATGCATTTTGATGCAGGACGTTAGTATATGGCACTTGGATACATACGTCCTAAGCCCTGGGCCCCTTTTCAACTCTGTAGCACCTGTGTCCTTGGGGCAGGGGCTCTCCATTGTCCAACCAGCTCATCTCACTAGAGACAAGCTGACTCACCTTTTAAAATCAAGTTCCCAGGCATGTACGGAGCGCCTCCTGCGTGGCAGACAGCGCTGTGGGCCTGGAGCTCACACAGATGAGTCAGCACGGAGAGAGCTGGCGTGGAGCTTTCGGACCAGCGGAGGAGGTCCCGCAGAAGAAGCTTCCCTATGTGACGACAGTGCTCACGAAGGACTGTGATGGCAGAGCTGGCTCAGACTGTGGCCTCTTGGGGCTGGCATTTAATGTCAGTGGCTGATAGGTGAGAAGAGGAGCTGTGACACCCTGGTAGAGGCAGAGGGACAGAAAGAGAGAGTGAAATAAAAACAGACCAGGTTGAACCCCCACTTTGAAACTTACCTGCTGGATGACACCATACCTGCACAGATTCTCTGGGCTTTGGTTTCCCGTTCACATGTGAAGTAGATGGCATTATCCACAGACCGAGTAGGGCTGTTGTGACCATTCAGAGCAACGAGACTATGGAATCGAAAGAGACAAATGCCCCCAGGGGGTATACATGTCATTGGGAATATGGACAGAAAACCTCAGCGTTTCTATTTCTTTTGTCCTGAAGAAGAAATGAAGCTTTCCACCCTGGCACACTCCTGTGCTGCACACGTGCTGGAAAAAAAGAGGAAACTTCCAGACCTGGAGGGGGCGGCTCTGGCCTCAGTCAGCACTCGGTCTCTGCAGGTGACGTGGGCTCACAGGGCACAGTCTCTATCTTAAATGTGACAGACCCTACGAACTGAAGATGTGGCCTGACAAGGTTTTTACACAGAAACCATGAATTAAAGGCTGATACTAAAAGTGTCAACACAAACCAAAAAAAAATGGCAGAGATAACACTTCTCCTCTGGGAAAAGAATTGTTTTTCTTTTCCCCTCAGTCAGCTTCAGTAAGATATAAAAACAAAGGCAGGCTAATCATACCCAATAGTACATTGGCCCCAAGAAGTTTACAGTTATCAAGAAGACTCTTTTAACTAAAGATTTATATCTACTCTCCTTAACAGTCCTATTAATTTTTAATTGATTCAATATATTGCTTAATTTCATCTACAGGTTATCTGTTCTAAATGCCCACTTTGTGCATATTCTGTAACGCACACATTGTAGTTCAGTGGGGCGTGTATATTATATCTGTCTATTATTTGTATCTACATAGATGGTGTGTACTCAAAATATTTTACAGATAAAGGCACATGAAAAATAATTGAAGACCGTTATGCATAATATATGGACAGGGCCTGGCACACAGGACATGCTTCATAAATGTTGATTTCCATCCTCTTTCCCTGTGCAATGGAGTCTACACTATACTGTGGCGAAACTCGCTGATGACAGGAGAGCGGTTGGTTTGACTTCTGGCACAAGGTGCATCTAAAGCTCGCTGGCCGTGCTGCCACAGGCCTGGCCCCATCCCAGCTGTTCACGTTGAGCTGCAGACATTTGCAAGGAGCCAGGCCGAGGCCAGCTGGCTGCCTGTTAGTGGCCTTCTTCTGTCACCACTGCTCAGTTGCCACAGCCCTGGCATCCAACCACCAGATGGCCAAGGGGAAGCCAACACTCAAATCTGTAGCTCCTGACCCCAACAACCACCCCCAATTTTTTGGTTGGTTGTACACAAAAACTACAATTTTCGGATGTGGGGGTCTAGTCCTCATACTGGCTGCTGACATTCATTTATTGGTGAATCTGAACATGGAATATGGTTGTTCCTCTCAGTGGTGAGAGCAGATTACAGTAGTTACCACTTTCTGTGCTTGTATACCCAGCCTTCAGCTAAGCCCCTTTCTAGAATTCTTTAATTTTCACAGCAATCGCATGAAGTGAGTTCTGCTACTGGCTTCATTTTACACATTAGCAAACTGAGACATAGTGAGGTTAAGTGTTTTTACCAAAGATAAGTAAAATAAAGGTGGAAGGAAGAAATCTCATTGGCCCCAGAGCCATTTTCTCTATTTCCAAAGCCCATTCTGTAAGGAACTGAGGGGATGTACCACCCTCAGCCATTAAATAGAAATGCCCCAAAGGCGCTGTGCTGTCCTGGGTTGGATTCTGGACTGCAGAGAGGACGTAAGTGAAAGAAATGGTGAGTGCGAAGAGTCTATAGTTTGTTAGCAGCAGCACATCAATGTTAACTTCTCAGCTCTGACAACAGCACCATGGTTCTGCAGGATGCTAGCATTGCAGCAGGGGTGTCAGACTCCTTTTCACCAGGGGCCACGTCAGCTTCGTGGTTGCCTTCCAAGGGCCGGAATAATTTTAGGACTGTATAAATGTGACTACTCCTGAACTGTTAAAGAGTTGAAATTACCTTCGGCCCTTTGAGGGCAACCGCAAGGCTGATGTGGCCCTTGATGAAAATGAATTTGACACCCCTGCTACAGGAAGCTGGGTGTGTAAAGATTATATGCTATGTCTTTACAACATCTTTGCAACATCTTTCTACACCTAAAATTATTATAAATAAAAAATGTATTTAAAAGTGGAAAAGCCAGCCTCATGTGTGTATGTATGTTCACAGACACACATGCCTGCACATGTGCCTGTGTGTGGTTTTGCACGTGCCAAGGCTTTAATGCCCACCTGCACACTACTGCACACCAGCCACTCTCCCTGCATGCTGCGACACTTGGCAGCAGGTCGTCCCGGCCCATCTGGGACTTAACACCACTGCCAGTGAGCAGGAAGCCCACACAACTCCCAGGTGACGTGCCCTGTGTAGTCACATCTCACCTTGGCAGTGAAAACTCTGTATGACAGGTGGTAGTCTCTTTTTTTTAATCCTTAACCTAAGACACTTTTTCATTGCTTTTTTAGAGAGAGGAAAGGAAGGAGAAACACCAATGTGAGAGAAAAACATCGATTGGTTGCTTCCTGTATACGCCCAGACTGGGGATCATGTGCACAAGGGCTGCACCCAGACTGGGAATTGAACCCTCAGCCTTTTGGTTAGGGAGCCACACTCCACCCAGCTGACTCACACAGGCCAAGGCAGGTGGTAGTCTTATTCCCTGGTGTCAAAGGTCAGGGAAGGGTACGTAGGAAGTCAGTGGGAGGGCTTCACGCAGTCAGGTATGAAGATGGAGGGCAGAATTCAGAATGACCAGTTTGCACTTTAAATGTCCTTCTCAGGCAAGACTGTTGCCAACCGCCTCCTTTTAGCAAGTACATTTGAGGGCTCCTCTGTTTTATCCTTTCATTGTCCCCCCAAAAGGAAACAGAAGGGTCCCCTGGAGCAGTGATCTAAAAGGCAAGTCCAGGACCTGCTGGCCACAGACTTTTGCTTTGTTTCTTAACATGTGTTGTGTCAATGCTGAGTGTATCCTGTAGCCAATGGCTGGGGTGAAGACACCTCACCATTCAGCAGAGAGCAGTTGCTCTCCCAGATGGCTTGAGGTGGCCATGGAAAGGGCTTGACTTGCTAAAAATCGCTCTATTGACTAGATTCAGGGATTTTCAGGGTTCATGGGTGTTCATGAACCCTGTGTTAATTTCGTCCTGCTCCTTGGTATAATTGCTAGGGGCGCCCAGTGAGCAGGAGAAATGTGTGCTCTGTGTTTTCTGGGTGACTCTTACTGTGCAGTCGGTTCCAGGGAGAGGAAGCAAACCCACTCACCTGAATGCTTTCCGAGCCCAAGTCTCTGCTGGGAACAGAACTTCCTGTTCACTCACTCGCGCACTCGCTCACTCCTTCATTGGTTGTCCACCTGGAAGCAGGCACCATTCAGGGCAGGGCACTGAGATTGCAGTCAGGACCACAGGTCTCAGACTCAGGAAGTTCCATCCTAGAGAGACGAGACTGATACAAACCAGTTAACATGTATGTATAAACTCGATAATTTCAGGTTCTGATAAGCACCTGGGAAGAACATACAGGGAATATACTGATGTGACCTAGAGGGCTGTGTGTGGGGACAGGATGATGGCTTTACACTGGGGGGAAGAGGGTGGTGACCTTGGAGTTGAGATCTGAAGAGTGGGAAAGGACAGGAGAAAGAGTGGCAGCTCGGTGGCAGCAGGTACCCCCGTCCCGCTGGTCTCACTGAGGTCCTGCATAGAAACTGGGGGGAGAGGGGTTGGGCACAAAAGCAAAGGAGAAGTCCAGGTGGGAGGGGCATGTCCCCAGGCTCAGACAAGGGGAGAAGTTCCTGACACCTAGATTAGGGCCCGCCATGATAGGGACCTGCCTCTAGAAGAAGAGAAGTGACAGACTGGTGTCACATCTGCTACACAGATCTTTTTAAAGGCCCTCGAGGGTTGGGCAACCACCCTGGTGAGGGTTCAGCACCACAGGAGAGTGTAGTGAGCGTCCTCTATTGGCCAGCCCTCACCAAGCTTTGTAACGCAGGGTGCAGGTGTTAGAAGGGAGAAGGCACCAGGCCTGACAACCCTAACTACGGAAGCCTTGGCTTGGGGGAAAAGCCCTGGCTCAGAGCCAGACAGAACTGGATTCAAACTCCAGCACCACCCCTTTCTCCCTCCCTGTCCCAGGCGTTCCACCCATCTGGGTCTTAGTTACTTCCTCTGCAAAGTGGGGAAAGCACAGCCTCTTCCTTGGTGTTGTGAACCCTAAATAATGTCTGAACTTAATAAAGTTACATTACTTAATAATGTAACACCCAGTGAGAATCTCCTCCCCTCGTCTTCCCTGCTTCCTCCTTCCGTCTAAGGAACAGGGAGTGCACCAGGTCGGGACTGTGAGACTGTGTCTCCTCCAGTGTTCCTCCCGCGCTCAGCGATGCGTGCACACCCGGCACCACCTCCACCTCCATCACACCCCTCGAGCCGCGTCTGCAACCGTGTCAGGAGGCGGTGGTGCTTCTTCATTTTTTTTATTTTATTTTATTTTTCAATTACAGTTTACATTCAATATTATTTCATACTAGTTTGAGCTGTACAGCAAAGTGGTTAGATGACCATATACTTTACAAAGTGTTCCCCTAATATTTCCTGTACCCACCTGGCACCAAACATGGTTATTACAATATTGTTGACTATATGCCCTACGCGGTACTTTACATCTTTGTGACTCTTTTGTAACTGCCAGTTTGTACTTCTTAATCCCATCTCCTCTTCCCGCCCGTTTTTGGTGCAGTGGTTTAGCCAGGGGTTTGCAAACTGCATGTAGCCTGCCGGCCAGACGGAATGCAGCCACTTGGTCAAGTGCTGTCTGTGGCTGTTTCTGTGTTATGAGGGCAGAGCTGAGTCCTTGAGACAGACATTGTGAAGCCAGAAATATTTCCTGTGTGTTCCTGTACAGAACAGGTTTGCCAACCCTCACGTTAGAGGGTAGAGGTTGTAGTATAGGATAGAGCATGGACTCCTTATAAAAAAGAGAGAGAGAGGTAGGAAGAGGGAGAGAGATCACTCAGAGTTGTCAGGAAGGAAGCCCTTTGTTCCTTAATGAATGTGATGCCAAATGTTTGGGTATTATCTGCAGCACTTTCAGTCTTCAGCTTAAAGGCGAGAATCTTCCAGAGGTCAAAGCAGGGCCGAGTCCCAGGACTCCAGGCTGACCTTATAATAAACACTCGAGGGAGGCAGACATCTCAAAAGGAGCAGACAGCTGAGGATTTGCAGATAAATACCTTCCCCATTAAAAATAACTATTTGGCATCACTTAATATAATTTTGTTTGTTTCTTGGAGAGCATTTTCCCTTTGCAATTTGCTCGGTCTCCCATGATGAAAAAGCAAGTGAGAGGAGGAAGACTATGATGCCAGGGATGCCATTGGCCAAGTTTCTCATTTCCCATTCTTGTACTTTTCAAAAATACTTTCATAACTTAGACCTTTACCATATATCAGCATGGGTTCTTCGGTCTTCACCCTGATCAGAAACTTGCCTAAAATAAATGCTGATAAAATCACGGAAAGTATCAGAACAAAGGAGGAGGGTGGACTGGGTCCAGTTGCTCATCACATGTAGGGAAGGCCCAGGGAGGCTGAGCCAGTTCGGAGAGATCCGTGGGTCTCACAGGCCCTCACTAGAACGGATTCCCTCTCCTCGTCACAGGGTGTCATCCGTCCCAGTGAGGCGGCATGGGGAACCCTGTGAGGCTTTGGAGCTATACGTGGACTCTGTTGCCTGTGAGTCAAAGCTGTTTGGGACCCACACGGGTCCTGTTACTGCTCTCTCTCCGCACTCATGGGTGGTATTAGTGGAGGCTGCAAAGAAGAAACCATTTCTCAGGGATGATCTTTTTCTTAACTATTGCCTTTCTGAATTTTTAAATTAGTATAGCAATAATGCAATTAAAAAAAAATTTAAAGCACAAAATTGTTTTCCTTAGAATTCAAGCTAGACTCAGGTTGACCTGCATTTGAGGTGTTCTCTGTAATTCTATATTCAACATCCCCTCGACTTTGTCCCTCCTGCCCTGGTTAACCACCCATGTCCGAGGGTAGAAAATAGTAATCCACTCATAAGGGGGGTCCTCCCAGGAGGGGAAGAGAAATGAGACAGCAGCTGGTAAGGGCGGTAACTACTCCAGGGAGAAGGCAGTGCTGACTCGTGGCAGCCAAGGGCTCAGTCCAAGCCCTGCAAGTCTTTTTTTTTTTTTTTAATAAAAAACCCCACCCACCTGTGGCTAAAACCCAGATTCTGAAGATCAAAAAAAGCAAGAACTTAACTGCTAAACTAGAAAAGTGACTGATCCAGTCTTCTAGCAAAATTTAACCAAATAGCTTATTTCAGACCGATGAAGACAGAGCTCAGACCAGCTGAAGCAGCAGGAAATGCTTATCGGCCTGACCCATGGGACCACCACATGCTCAGCAACGATTTTCCACCCTGGCTGACGTTCAGACTACCTGGGAACATTTACAGCCTCTGGTGCCCAGACCAATAAGATCAGAGTCTCTGGAGGTGGGGCCTGGGCTTGGTACTTTTTAATGGTCCTCAGGTGATCTTAATGGTCATCAAGGGTTGCTCACTCTGGGGAGAGTTAAGGTCAAGGTGCGGAGGCATCTGACTGGGTCATGCATGTTAAGAACTGGATGAGACTGGAAAGCAGATGTTAGAAATGATTCGGTCTGGGCACTGATTACACGGTATTAGTAGTAAGAAATCTAGAATCTTGCCCCAGACTGCGGCCATAACTCAGGAGGATTCCCCAGGGAGAGGGATACATGGGCAAAGGAACACAGTATTCTGAGCCAGACTTAGTGTGAATCCCACTCGCCTGCCTGCCCTGCACACCTCTCCCACGGTCCATCTCTGGTTAAAGCCAGTATGGCTAGAGTGGGAGTGAGGTGGCGGGGCAAGACGAGGTGAAGAGAAAGAAAGGCAGTGGGCTTGCTCTGACTTTATTCCAGGTGAAACGAGTAGTCATCGGATGCTTCATAAGACACCACCTTATCTAGCCAGTCATTTACTGTCTGAGCGTTTGTGTACGTGCTGCATATATCCGTGTTGGATATTCCTTACAGAAATATTTGAACATAGCAAAGATAATTTTCTCTGGATCAATTATGTGTGATAAACTCAATAAAAACTTTGGAATTAGCCTTCCAGAAAGATGGTTTCTGATTTCTAATTCTAACAGGGACTAAAGAGAGGCTCTTTTCCCTCACACCCTCCCCAACACAGAACACATGATATTTTAAAATATACCGTGTGTGTGTGGGAAGGGGGAGAGTACATTCCATAGAGGCACAGTGACATCTCAGTGCTTAGCTTGCTTTTCTCTGGTTATTAATAACATTGAACATTTTTTCTATATTTTGTTCTTTTTTTCTATATTTAAGTGTTCGTATCTTTATTTACAAATTATATTGTTTTGTAAGAACTCTTTGTTTTCTAAGAACTCTTTGTTTTCTAAAGGTCTTAGCCTTTTGACACACTCGTTGCAAATACTTTCATCCAGATTGGCACTTGCCTTTGAGTTACATTTAGTTGGCATTAAAAAAACCCAAAGTTTTAGGTTTTATGTAATGAAGTTTATCAGTTTTGTGCTTTGTGGTTTCTTTCTGTGCTTTATGTTTTCAAAGTCCTTTCTGCTCCTAAAGTCAGAGCATCACTGCATTGTCTCATGTTTTCATTTTTTACATTGTCTGAATCTACCTACGTGTTATATTGGTAGGTGGAAAGTTTTGTACTTTAAACCACGTAGGACAGCAACCACCAGAGAAGGAATCACCACTCTTCCACTGTGGACAAGTGGGCGCAACCTGGCAATGTGATGATTCTAGCATTAACAGGACAAGGAAGAGAGGTACAAATTCAATTCCTCCTAGAAAACTGATGAAGTTAAAGTAGCCTTCTGCTCATAAGGTAGCAAATTATCATTTTTTCACCTGAAAAGACAGTAATAGCCTATGATAAGGACAGATTACCTGAGTGTGTTTTAAGAACAGCTTGGAATTATTAACAAGGTGTTAGATATTTTCTGGCACCTAAAATCTCCCTGGGTCACACAGTATATGGCCAATAAAGGGAAAAACTGTTAAAACTCTTATTAGTTGCTGGAGTCTTACTTTCAACTCAGATTTGTGTAATTTAAAACATAGAAAAGATGTTTTTAGGGGAGGACAGTTGGCCCTTTTAAAGTTTTATATGCTCAAATCTTTTGACTTAGCAGTTCTACTGCTAGAGATTTACCCTGTGTATATATAGCCACATAAGTACATCTAAAATGTATGTGGAGGAAGATTCATTGCAGCTCTGCCTATAGCGGCAGATAAAGCACTGGGAACCAGCTAAATTACCTATCAGCAGCAGTGTAGTAAAATAACTTAAGGTGCATCTGTGAACTATCAGGCAACAGTTAGAAGAGGCGGGACTCCATGAGCTGGTATAGAAAAATCTCAAAGATACATCACTTAGTAAGAAGAAAGTTTGCTGAAAAGCAGGAAGTATACTTTCATGTGAAGAATGAAAATATCTATGGATAATATATTGGTAGATTTAAATTTTTTTCTAAGTAGGATGTATGCAAAACCAAAAGGAATTGATGGTGGTGAAGGGTGAAAAATTGTTCATATTTTTTTTTTGTGTATTGTTTGAATTTTCTTACCATGTGCATTTATTAGTTTGATTTCTATTTATTTGCTGTATTTGGACTATTTGTATTTTCTTCTTTATGCCTTCTGATAGACATTGATACATAGATGGTACATATATAGATGTAGAAATTCATCAGATATTGACATCTAAAGGGACAACAACAACAACAGAAAAACATAATCAGCGAAAGTCAGTAAAGGCATGTACTTCTCTGTTTGGAATTACGCTAATTTCTGGGAGTTTGCCTTTTCTTGTTGTCCTTGGAGTGCTGAATATCGTGTTCTCCCACCGTTCGGTGCACTGTTTTCTTCTGTCTCTCCAATGAACACAGAGTGGTTCAGTTGCATCCCAGCCCCTCCACAGTTCCGTGGGCTGCTGCTTTGAGACCTGTGAGGAGCCCGTGGGAAAGGAGCTCACTGTGAGATCCACACAGTGTCCACGCCTGCTTCCTGCCTGGCAACATTTCCTCTGGGCCTCACATGTCTCCCCAGGATTGGACTGTCAGTGCAGCGGATTGCGCTGCCCCTTCCTCTGCCTGTCATCTAATTTTAGGGAGATATATTCTGATATCTAGAAGCCCCGGATTAGAGTCTTCCCTGTACATAAGCTCAACACAGTCAACTGAGAACCATCCAAGCTGTTGCTGCATTTGCAATAGTCCCTCTCTGATGAAAAGTCCCAGCAGGAGAGCAATATTTTGCATTTGCTCTCCTCATTAGATCGTTCAATCCCCTGGAAATGTCTCTTTCAGGGACAGAAATAAACAAATATATTGGTTCACCAGGCATTACTGAAAGTTTCAACCCAGCCTCAACCTATGTCTGCTTGGGATTGGGAAATGCTCCCAGATTTTGTAAGAGGCCTTCTGTCTGGGGTGGCAGAGGGATTTGACAATCAGAGTGTTTTGCATTTTCAACATCTCATTTGTTCTGGAAGGTTTTGGCACATGTGCTTAGGTGGCAAGGTAATATGTTTCATGTGTCTTATGTGACATTCAGCTAAACAAATTCTCATAGCTGAAACATGTCTCTGTTCATGATAAAGTGTCCTGGAGTCAGACTGTCTGGATGGCGACCCCTGCTTGGCCGCTTCCTAGCTCAGGGCCTTGAATGTGTTTACCCACCATCACTGAGCCTCATCCGTAAAGTCAGGGATCTTAAAGGTACCTACCTTGAAGTGTTCTGAGGATTAAATTAAAAGCTGAGGAGGAATCCTTAGAATAGTGCCTGACACATGGCCAGTAGTCAAGAAACTTAGCTGCCATTATTATTATTATCATTATTTTTTTAATTTTATTTATTTATTTTTAGAGAGAGGAGAAGCGAGGGAGAAAGAGAGGAAGAGAGACATCAATGTATGGGTGCCTCTTGCATGCCCTCCACCGGGGACCTGGCCTGCAACCCAGGCATGTGCCCTGACTGGGAATCGAACCGATGACACTTAGATTCGCAGGCTGGCACTCAATCCACTGAGCCACACCAGCCAGTGCTATTGTGATGATTTTTACCACCACCATCAGTGCCGTTTTTAGGTTCCACTACAACAGAATTGAATTTTGGTTCCAGGAGTAAATTGCAGTTGTTTAGACAAAACTCCAAGCCAAAAATCTTTGTGCCAGGTCCAAAGAGGCACCTTTATTCATTGACTCCTTGAACTCCATCAGGAGATGTACTTGGTTCCATTTTTCTTGTACTTCATTTCAGCTCCACAATAGCACTTTAAGATGTTTCTGATTCCATATTTCCTGCCTGGTTGCAACTCTGTTTGGCACTTACTAGCCATCTGACCTTATCTCTTAATCTCCCTCTGCCTCAGTTGTCTCTGCTGTAAAATGGGGATAATGACAGTACCAAACTCAGTGGGTTATCATAAAAATTAAATGTGTTAATATGTATTAGTCAGAACAGTGCCTGGCACACACAAGCACTATATAAATGTATGCCAGTATTACTCTCTAGATGAGGAAGTGTATTTGGGACAGTCTAGAACACGAAGTTGTTGTTGTTCATAGCATCTCAGAATCTTAAAAGCAAAGCTGGTCCAACCTCATTTCACACATGGGGAATCTAAGGCCCAGGAACAGTAAGAGGCTTGTCTAAGTCACCCAGGGGTTAATGGCAGAACCTCTACCTGAAGCCAGGCCTCTTGACCCATTCAGTGCTTATGTGTCTTCATGGTGGGAATAACGCAATATGTCAAGAGTAGTGATATGGACATTCTGCAGGTGCACTTAGTGATGCTATTTCTGGCGTTGGGACTTCCTCACAGTTCTCTGCCATTTCACATATACAGAATGAGCTCAATTTTGTCACCACAATGGGTTATCAATATGATAAGGAACAGATCTTACTTTCACATTAGAGATGGTCTTCAGAGAAAGATACCTAGCAAAAAATTTGATGTTATCAACATTACAGCAAAAATATAGCTGTGTGGTTAAGCAATTATTTAAGGAGTAACACTGTGGGTAGACCTTAAAAATAAATCTAAGATATAATCCATATGGACTATAAAGTATCTACAAAAGTCTTTAAAGTAAAACTCTTCTGTATTTGGCGTCAGAATTGTTGCTAATAGGCTCGGTGTATTAACTGTTCAGTGTAATTAATAACACTTTTGCATCTAAACTCTCTATGATGTTTCTTAAAGGTTTAGGTATTAAAGTGTTCTTTCAAAAACCAGCAGTGAAGTTTGAACTACTCAATGTCTTCTTATCCTATTTAAATTTTTTTCTCTTGACGTTATAATTTATTACAAACAAAACAAAGCAGGCAGTTCCCTCTTTTACCAATAGATGACAAATTCAAGGCCAAGTAATTAGTTGAGTAAAAGAGAAGTTACCTAAATGGAAATGCTGGTCAAAACTAAGCAATGAGGCATGAATAGACTTGTAGAATTCTGTACTTCACACGGTGGTGATGTGGCAGGTTGAATGGGTACGTGGCTAGGGAGAACAGTATGATTATAGGGATTCTAGTTTACTTGTCCTTTTAACCAAGCCTTTTAAGCTGACTCCAGGTTCTGCTCCTTAGTTATGTGGGATCAGAAAATCACATACCAACTTAGCTTTCAGTACCCTCATCTACCAACCCAAGTGCCATTTTGTTCATTTACAGTGGATGGCTATGACAGGCGGCTTAGCAGGTATTATCTCTCCACTTAGCTAATGAGTTGGGAAGCCTGAATACAACTAGAATCATGATTGGTGACCTTGAAGTCAGAGCCAGAGGAGAGAGTTTTCATATGTAACGGCACTGAGATTATATGACTGATCCCTAGCAGGGATGTGTCTGCTAAGCAAGCTCAACATTCCAGTTAGCTGGACAGGCGATTAGACAGAGCTGAGTGGGCACCTCCTTGATCGTTTTATGCTTGATCACTCAGCTTCTCTGTTTTCAGACAGACACCCTCCCTTTCTTTCCTCAGGTGTATAAATAGCACTGGTTCTGCAGCAGCATTAAACAGGTAATTATAATCCAGCCATGACTGAGATGACATTCTGATTCCTTAATAGAAAAAGCTCATTGGGTCCCCATATGCAGGTTTTTTTTTCACATATTTTAATTCTCAGAATGTCACCTTACTTCTTAGCGTAACCTACATAAAATCTGACACCCTGCTGATCCAGTTTCAGCATGAAATCACGTTCAAAGAAACATCGTCTAGAAGGCAAAAGTCCAGTATCCTTACTGGACTCTTGTAAAACAGCCAAGGAGATTCATTTTATAAGCCACAATAAAATATCTTAAGTGATCTCTCCCTGATTTTCTGGTCATAATATCCCAGCCCCTTTATTTTGAAATTCTTGAACTTCAAAAACAGTCCCCAAGCCCTTTCAGTTCTTTCTTCATCCCTTCTCCCCTTTTCTGAGTCTTTGATTTTTTTCCCCCATCTGCCCTATCTCCTGTTCCCTTTCCAAGTGCAGACTATTAAAAACAGTCTGGTTTGTTCAGTTTTTCAGCACTCTACCCCTTTCTCTGCTGCTGTCTTGTGAAAACCTAGGAGCCAGCTGGCCCGCATCCCTTAAAGGCCTGTGTGAGGGGGAGGGCCACCCAATTCCCTTTAGCCCATAATGGTAAGTGTCAAAGCAAAATCTCTTCATCTAGCTGTAGCTGGAGGGAAGACTGCAACATTTAAAACTAAACATATTTTCTTTGTCTCCCTCTCATCTAAATTCTGGGATATCTTGATGGCAATAGTGCTTAGAGTAGTTCTTCTGGGGGGGGGCCCTCTCCCACCGCTGCTGTGCCCTGGGGCTCTAGGTATCAACTAAAGTCAGAATGGGCCTGACTGCTTCTCACTGCCTGAGCTGCTCAGCCTCTTCTGCCTTCTCCAGGTTCCTCACAGACTCAGTTGGGACCCTTCCCCTAGCCTGCACCTTGCATTTTCCAGTGCCTGGGGTACAGTGGGGCCAGCAGGAGAGCAGAGGGTTTCTGCTTGAAGCACATTACGGTGGACATAGACTTCCTAACTATTTTTCACTTGTTTGTTTTAAAAGAATATTTAATGATACAACAAATATTAAATATATTTAAAATCAGCATGTTCATAAGCTATAATAACAATTTTGTAAAAGAGAAATGCATCAGTAGCTACATTCACAGAAATACTAGAAGAAAATACACCAAAATGTTTTCTGAAAGGATTAATGACTTCTTAACTACTTTTAATACCTGTCTTCCCATCATACTTATGAACCACCTTTGAGCAGAGTGTTCTGCATTCTATGTGGGTGCTCCTTACTGTATTAAGAGTTTGCGGTTTCACAATGTTGCAACACTTCCGGAAATACTTGCCAGGAAAATGTATAATATACCGAAAGGCAATGAAAGTGGTCTGCTAGCCCTCTTAGAGAGTGGAGTGATCTGGAAATCTTCCTAATGGGGTGAGATGACTTCATTTCAGATGTCTCTTGAGGCACATTTTCCTGGAGTGGTTTGCTACTGTCAGCTCATTACACTTTCCCTGGAATTTCCACTTCCCCCAGCTCTCCTCCCTAGGATGAGCTTCCCATGATTCTTTCCCAGAATCGGCTTTTTTGACAGTTTTTTATCTGCAGAGTAATAATGGTCTATTCCTTATGGACTGATGTCTTCAACAGAAAGATACTTCTGGTTTTATAGTCTGATGGCTAATGTGCTTTCGATGATACATTTTACTCTCATTGAAATCATGAGTGCAAACTCATAATGCATTTGAGTGAGGGACATGGACAAGCAGAAACATG
This sequence comes from Tonatia bakeri, assembly GCA_004024845.1. NCBI lineage: Eukaryota > Metazoa > Chordata > Mammalia > Chiroptera > Phyllostomidae > Tonatia > Tonatia bakeri. Next base: position 67,545 of record PVIA01000952.1, read on the forward strand.
ATCAGAGGAGAGCAAGTATCTCATTCAGAGGGACTCAGGGAGCATCTTTCGCATGTGTTTGTTGTGCAACACTCTAGGCTTTGGAGATGCATCAGCCAAGGTCCTTGTCCTTAAGGAGCCCATAGTTTGGAAGAGGAAGACTATGGACAAACAGTTAAGGGTATAAAGTGCTAAAGTGCTCAAGGTGCTGATGTAGAAAGATCCCACAGCCTATGAAGGGAGGGAAGAAAGAAAGAGTGATGAGTTCTCTTTGGAGGGAGCAGGAAAGCTCCCTTCTGTACTTGTCAGTACTCTTTGAGTTGCAAGCAACAGAACCACCACTCAAACTAGCACAAGCAAAAGGAAGATTTATTAGTGTATATAATTTAGGAAGCCCAGGGATGGTTCTGGATTCTTGCATAACTACATCTGGGGCTCAAGCAATGTCATTAGGATCCTTCTTTCTCTGTCTTTCAGCTCTGCTTTTCTCTGCATGTTGACCTTTCTCCAACAGAGATGCATTTCTTTTTTGTGACTTGAGAGAATTGCCACTCAGATGTCATCATTCCAGCTTATCCTTAGTGGAAAGGAACACTTTCTCTCCTGGTATACATGTGTTTTTCCCTAGAAATGTCTCTTTTTGGTCCTGCATGGGTCATTTAGCCAACCCTGAGACCAATCTCTGTTGCAGTAAGATAAGGTAGTATTGTTGGCCTAACTTGTGTCACATGCAAGTCCTGGTGGCAGGGATGAGCTGGGCTCTATGTAACTAACTATGGCTGGCTTTCCCACAATGCCATTGACAGTGAGGGTAGGTGGATTCTCCAAAAGAAGGAAGGCTGGGCAGATGATCAGTCTGGCTTCATTAATATTTAAGCTATGTTGTCCAAGAAGAAGAATTTTTTTTGTCAGATGAAGCAGTGAGGACAATCCATTTTTGTTAAAGGAAGCAATAAGAGAAAAACCAGGAAGGCATGAGGCAGCCTTGTAGATCGGGAAACTATGAGTGGTTAGTTGAAGTTGAAGCATATGGTTAAGTGGGTCATGGTCTGAGATGAAGCTGTGAGTGGCGGGGAGACGGGGGGCAGGGCACTCATTAGCTAGGCTAAGGAACTTGCTCTTTTCACTGTAAGCAATGGGAGACATTCTGGGATTTTAGGCCAAGGTTGGTGGTAGTCGGATTTCCATTTTAGAATATCACTCTGACAGCAATGGGGAGGGTGACTTGCTCAGAGCTAAGACCCAGAAGCAGGGAGACTATTTCGTAAACCACTGCAGTAATACAGATGGAATAGGTTATAAGCAGTTAAATGTTTCAGAGTGCTAGAGATACTAATATAGACTAGTCTGCATGTACAGGTGGGGAGATAAAGGAGAGAGTATTGGGGTAGTAAGTAATAAAGGGCATTGTGGGGAACCAGAAGATGTGGAAAATGACAAGCAGAATCAAAGGATTTGATCTGTCAAGAAGGTGAAGTACCTGGGACAACTAAGATTCATGGCTTGAGTGGTCATCACTGAGATGAGAAATACAGGAGGAACAGATGTGAGAGGAGGGGAGCGGGGATGGCTGAGATGATGACTACAGGGTCAAGTTTGAGAGCCCAGATATGAACATTTGGAAGTTGGAGTGGGGATCTGGAGCTCAAAGGAGAAATTGAGATTGAAATATAGATCTGTAAGTTACCACTTAGGTAGGTTGTGTCATTGAGGAGAGCAAAGGAAATCACATACACTAAGTGTCTGGAATGAGAAGAGGGCCCAGGGATCAGCAGCTTCACCTTGATGAAGGGAAAGAGCAGTCTGGGAAGCCGCAGTCTGGCCAGGTGAGGAGCACAGCTTGGACCTCAGCAGCCCAAGCAGGTGTCAGGAACCCTACAATGGTCCACTCGACCTTGCCATGCTTTGACTTGTATGCAATTCTGCACAGAGGATGGCTGCACATTTTACCTCCTTCCTGACTAGGGGTGACTTCAGGACCCAACCCCATCACTGTGGAAGGGGACCCAACTGATCAAATAATTCTGTAATAGTCACAGATGGGGCCAAGTTCAAGTTCAGGGTCCTCCTCTGACAGAACAGAGATGTGACCATGCTGATGCTGATGCCATGGTTACATATGTTAACAACTGGTTCTTTTCCAGCTTCAACCCAATAAGGAGTTTCCTCAGGGAAAATACAAATACTGCACAAATGGGAAAGTACTGTTTTCCCATGATTGTCAGTTCCTACACTAGCATTCTGGTCCATGTGGCTCAGAGCCAAGATACCACCTTGCCTCATCCCTTAGACCCTGTTAGTCCCAAGCCTCATCAATTCTGGTGGTTGTATTTGTTCTCTTCTTTCTATTCTTATTGAAAAAACCTAAGCTGAGGTGAACTTGTTAGTCCATCCATCCCCACTATGTCCCACGATGAATGTAGCATCCTCTTAAGACACTTAATGATCTTTTCACTCAGAGGTCAGCAAACTATGACTGTGGTCTAAAACTGACCCACCAGCTGTGGCTGAAAATAAAGATTTATTAGAACACAGCCTACACATTCATTTATATGTTGTCTAAGGCTGTTTTGCACTGCAATGGCAGCATGGAGTAGTTGCAATGAAGATTGTATTTCCCACAAAACCTAAAATGTTTACTATTTGGCTCTTTAAAGGAAAGGTATCCCAACCCCTAATGACCCATCCTATATACCAGTGCCAGATTAATGTTCCCAAAATGCCATTTCACTATATCACTCTCTCGCTGAGAACTTTGCAATGATGTTGCATTGTCCATACAGTAAAACCCCAGCTTCTTGGACTGACATCCAAGGCCCTCAGTGATCTAGCCCTAGCCAGTCTCTTGAATCATTGCTCTCCATTTCTAAAAGCAAGCCCTTCACCCAAATTATGTTTGCCTCCTCATTGTCCCTGGAATATGAAGTACACACAGCACTTGCTCACACAGTTCTCTTTGCCTGGAATACACTGCCCATTAATCTGTATTTACCTAATTCCTACCCATGCTTTAAAGAACCAACTTAAACATGCATCTTTCATGATTGTATCTGTTCACAGTGACCATCGACGTACCTACTGCTTGAGCATGTAAAGGTTCACTGCTCAAAACATCTGGCAATATTTCCTCTGTTCAAGGCATGGTTCACCAGTGTGATGGTGGACCATGCCTTGAACATGGCCTGGAGTGAGGACTTTCCCTCTGAACAAGGGCGCGCAAGTGGGATAGCCTAGGAAAGGTTTGCAAATGACCAAAAGTATGGTTATAGTACTGCCTTAGTCTATTCAGGCTTCTATAACAAAATACCACAGACTGAATGGCTTATAAACAACATATTTATGTCTCACAGTCCTGGAGGCTGGGAAGTCCAAGATCAAGGCTCTGCCAGATTTGGTGTCTGGTGGAGGCTGGCTTCCTGGTTCATAAACAGTGTCTTCTTGCTGTGTCCTCATATGGAGGAAGGGGTGAAAGAGCTCTCTGTGGACTCTTATAAAAGGGTACTAATTCCATTCATGAGGGCTCCATGCTCATGTCCTAATCACCTTCCGAAGTCCCACCTCCTAATTCCATCACCTTGGGGGTTAGGTTGCAACATAGGAATTTTGGGGAGGACAGACATATTCAATCTATAGCAAACACAGAGCACTCAATTAACATTTATGGGAGTATTCATCCATCAGCATCTTGTATTCTTGACGTGCTGTACCTTGGTTCTGTATTTAAATGTAGGACCATTCATATCTTGGTAGTCAATGAGAATGAATGAGAACATCCAGCAAACCTACTCTTGAGGAACCCTAGACTATAGAGACAGTGGCCAGTTCTGGAGGTCCTTGCTCTTTCATGTGGTAACTTGGAGTTGCTGGATAGGTGGACTTTCCTCACTGGGCTTCACTTTTCCCAACTCCTGTCACATATTGTATGTTCTTGGACACACTGGCGTTAAATAGCATCAATGATGCACCATGGATTGGAACTTTTTGATAAATGGTAAGCTTCTAAAATATTCACCGGCCTCACTTTGGTGAGCAGATTATGTCCCAAATGTGCATATCATGTCCCAGAAATATTATAAGATATTTCATAAGGTCTGTACATTGCACAGAACTTGGTTATAACACAAATTATTACTACGTTTATTTGAATAACAGCAGTGTGAGCACACCCCTGGAAGCATAGCAATGACCTAGAATAAAAGCTTCTGTTAACACAGAGGGCAGCAGCCAGGCTTCCACATTGTCATCTCCTCCAGGATCCGGCTGCCGTGCTGTAAATGCCGTGTGTCTGCTCTAGCTAGTTTCTCCCTGCATGTGTGAGCAAAGCAAAAGTAATTCAGTGCAGTACATGTGTCAGTAAACCCCACCCTGTGCATTTTGAAAAGAACACATTGAACAAATAAGCTCTCATAAGGGAAAGCCTTTCTATTCTTAATCACATTCATATGATGTTTTTTCTTTAATAGTTTTCTTATTTTTCAATTACAGTTGACATACAGTATCATATTGGTTTCAGGCATACATCATAGTGATTAAACCTCTATATAACTTATGAAGTGTTCACTCCGATAAGTCTGGTACCCATCTGACACCATACATAATTATTACAATATTATTGACTATATTCCCTATGCTGTACTTCACCTGACTATTTTTATAACTGGCAATTTGTGCATTTTAATCCTGTTCCCTTTTCACCCGCTGCTCCCAACCTCCCTCCCATCTGGCAACCATCAAAATGTTCTTTGTATCTATGAGTTTATTTCTATTTTGTTTGTTCATTTATTTCATTTTTCAAATTCCACATGTAAGTGAGATCATATGGTATTTGTCTTTCTCTGTCTGATTTACTTTGCTTAGCATGATACCCTCTAGGTCCATCCATGTTGTTACAAATGGCTGGATCTCATCCTTTTTATGGTTGAGTAATATTCCATTGTATACAGGTACTATTATCTCTTTTTTTATCCATTTGTCTGTCAGTGAATACTTAGGTTATTTTGATACCATAACTGTTACAAAGTATGCCACAATGAACATAGGGATGCATATTCCTTTTGAATTAGTGTTTGGGTTTCTTTGGATAAATACCAGCCACATGGTGTTTATTATTTACATTCACAAAATATGAAGAAGAGAAGTATGAAATAGAAAGGCTACGCTGTCAATACAAGGGAGATACATCCCTTTATCACCAATTCCTAGACATTACCTAGAAGTAGTATATGGCAATAAGAATGATAGCAAGTAACATTTATTGAGTGTTTACTGCATGTCAGGCATTGTTCTTAGTCCTTTACATGTATTATGTCTTTTAACACATGCCTAGCCTATGGTTTAGGTGTAGTTATTGTCTCCTCTTTATGCAAGAGAAGAGTTAGACTCAGGAGGTGGAAGAACTTGCCAGAGGTCACACCGGTAGCAAATGGTAGAGCTGGGAGTGGGGTGCAGGCAGACCAACCCCAGACTTCATATCTACCAGAACCTCAGCGAGCCCCACCCACATGAAATGCACCCCCGCCCCACAGGGCTAGTTGAAGAAAGATCACCCACCTAGTTTGTGTCACTTAACATGAGCAAGTGAATGATTTGTTCTACAAAATGTGAAATTACCTTGGATTGTTCGTGTGTATGATTTTGATAAAATAAATCTACCCTAGAATTCCCACTGTTCTATTCTGTCATATTTGCAGTTTCTAACAGCCTCTGTGTTTTCGATGGAGACGTTCTTATTCTTTGTCTCCAAGTGAACACTGCACAGAACATGACTGTGTGTGTGTGCATGTGTGTAAACCGCCTTTTCTTCTGGGTTAGATTGTTGCAGCTTGGCTGAGGGAGGATTTCTCCCACTCACCGAGCCCACAGCAGACATGTTAGGAGAATGCTGCTGCTTGCAACACACCCAGAGACGGAGGGGCAGGTGACACTGCGTGTGTGCCCAGCTTCTCTGGAAGTGTCTCTACAGATGTGTGCCACTGCTGCTTCCTGCCATCAAATTCCTGGAGCCAACGCCCACCCACTCTTACAGCCTCTCTCTCTTTATTTTCAAGGAAAAAAGAAAGAGGCAGACTGAAATAGAAGGCAAGCGGCAAGAGCTTGACGAGCAGATACTTCTGCTGCAGCACTGCAAGGTAAGCGGCCGATCCATGAGCCTCTCCCATGATTAGACATGCAGCTCACCCTGCAGAGAGCCGGGAAGAGCCTGCCCTGGCGTGAAGCCGCCGGCTGAACTAGCTCGTTTTCATTCAGCCAGGAAACCATCGCTGGGCTTTCCTTGTGAATTTCTCACGTTCAGAGCGTTGTTGGAGCATCCCAGTTTCTGCCAGCATGATGAGATTATAGTGTGTGTGTGGCCAGGTTGCAGGGGGTGCATGTGAAATGCGGTGGTTATTTATAGGAATTGGAAGAGGATTTCCACATGGTGGGTGAGGAAGTGTTCTGGGGCGGTGTCTCCAGGGCACAGGTGCTGCGTGTGTTTGTTCCGATGTTCCCGCAGATATATTTAATGTAATGCTCTTTCTTAACATTAAAAATAGTACTAATCATCATTTCTGGCCATGGAGAAAAGGGAGGTAACAGCAGTGTGCTGAGCCACCCTGTGAATTTCCGATTATTCATTTGTTTTATCTCTCTACTTGAACAATTTCAAAAGTGTTCTATTAGAACAAGCAGTTAGTCAAAAGACAGCATTGAAATGATGTGACTTAGAAGAGTCTCCATTGCACCGAGGGAAAAAGGGTGTGGGGGTGGGGAGGGAGCACAAGCTGTTTATTTATTTATTTTTCTTGGAAACATCAGGCCCTTAAGCATCGCAATTGATTACAGCCCAGGAGAAAGCTCTGTCACTGTCACCCGGCTCCCCTGGTCACAGAATGTTGCTTCCTGCAGGCTCAGGAATTATGTGAGCACATTCCAGGGGCCAGCCAGGCGCCACTGCTTTCCCGGGCTCCTGGGCTTTTTCCGGCAAACCTGCTCACCTCCGTGGCCCTGACGGTGCCGGTGCATGTGCAGAACTGCAGGGCTCAGAGGCTGGTTGGGGAGGTGGGGCTGGCTTGCAGGGTGGTGCTAGCTCGGGCTTATTTGAATTCTTTTAAACCAGGAGGACCCCTGTAGTGGCGTTTCCCATTCTTTTCTGGAAGACAGGGTTGTGCTAAATGAGTCCCCAGAATGTAAATCATGAGGCAAGCTAGCTGCAGATTTCAAAGAGCAATGTGACCCAAATCTGCTTAGCCTATTTACCAGTTGTCATTAACTTGAACCAGAGAAACATGTTTAAAGGGAAGACAAGCAGCGTGATACTTTCTCTGCTCATCATGTGAATCCATTTATGGACCTTTCTTTGTAGGAGCTTGCAACAGGCCCCATATGTCGTCGCTGCTCTTTCCTTAAAACGTTCCTGCGGGAGGATGGAGGGCTTAAGTTAGTATCCTCTCCTCACAGAGGGGGGCTGAGAAACGCTTGGCAGAACCAAGTGAATCGTTCAAGGTCAATCTGGACAGAGCTGCATATCTGGCTCAGAGTACAGTCAACTCGCTCCTTATAAAAGAGCAAAATGTGCTAAAACCTCAGTGCATTCTTGGTTAAAGGTGAGCTCGTTCATAAGGAGGCTGAAGGATGAGAGGCTGTTTTTGACTAGACGGCCTCTCCCCTTTTTAAGGTCAGTGTGATTCTTTGCCTGAGCATTCCTTGAATCCAACTCAGGCAACAAGCCTACATGAGAAGATCGAGTTTCTCTTGTCCAGCTTTCTCATCATCCTGGCTGCCAAACGAGGTGCCAAGGACTCATTTGTCACTGATGTCCAGCACAGTGTTACAACATTCTGTTCGTGTTCTGTCCCTCCATTCTTCATCCATCCCCTCATCTCTGCCTTCCTCCCTTCCTCCCTCCACCCATGTATCCATCCCTCTATCCATCCATGTTTCCACCCATCCAGTCTACTGACACAACACTAAAAATGACAATATTACATGGGGAAGTAGTCAGATTCCTTCAAGGACTTGGAGACAAAGGAATCAGATAGTTCTTAATGATTATCCAGGTACAAGTCTCATTTACTATGGCTGTCTAAGAAACATCCAGTACGTCCACCAAGATAAACTTGCCATAATGGCAGGGGGTGGGGTGGGGAAGAAGGACTGGAAACGATGGTAATTTAATAAGCGGAGACCAGTGCATTGTAATTTTCTCTCTCTGAGGAAGACCTGTGTGGACAGAATGAGGGTGGATCACTAGCCTTGAACAATGAGAAAGGAAAGCTCAGAGCTCCCAATGTTGGTTCACCTGCTACCACCTTGGAGACAGACTCCCCAACTCCAGGAGGTACTAGATATCCATACATTGGTGGGCGGGTTCTGCGGTTTGGCGAGGAGAGTTGTTTGGCTTCCCCCAACCCAGGCGAAGCTTCCCTCACAACTCTACCTCTGTTTGTTCTGACTCCAACCTCCCCCAAGGAACTGAGTTACTTTAATACAAGGAAGGCAGTACCTGACAGAGATATGATCGCTTTAGGCACCAGAAAGGAGTATGTCCCATTTCAGATCAGTCAAACATTGACTGAACTTGAATAGTGTGAGTCGCCTTCCCTGTTATCATTCAGTTTTTTTTTTTTTAGATTTTATTTATTTATTTTTAGAGAGGGAAGGGAGAGGGGGAGAGAGAGAGAGAGAAACATCAATGTGTGGTTGCTGAGGGACATGGCCTGCAACCTAGACATGTGCCCTGACTGGGAATCGAACCTGCGTTGCCTGGTTTGCAGCCCACGCTCAATCCACTGAGCTACGCCAGCCAGGGCTATCATTCAGTTTTGAACTTGGCAGCCTCACTCCTAGGAGGTAGTGAATTCACTGAGGTGATAGTTGCTCTGTGAGCCTCTTGGTGGAGACTCGGCCAGCTTGGTCCTGGCAGTAGACAGGCTTGTCCTCCCCTTGTCCACCCTCAATAATTGCTGTCTTTTTTGAGTGTCAAATAAGTGCTTGGCACTTGAAATACATCCCCTCATTAATGACCACAAAGTAGATATTACTCTCCCTGTCTTATAGGTAAGGAAACAAATTTGTGAGATCAAGTAACTTGCCCCACAACTTAAAGATGGTTGGTGTGGGTGCCCAGGTTGAACCCCACCACTGTCTGCCTCCATAACCTTTCTTTCTCCCAGACACTGTTTTTTCCCAATGAAATGTTTCCTTTTGAATAGTTTATCTAGATTCTGATTACCATCATCACACTTAGTTACCATCACGTGTCTTTATTCTAAGTACATGTTCACGGACTCCAGAAAAGTTAGACCATATGGGGACACACCACAGTAATTATTGGTAGTTCCTTGAAGTAGAAAATACTAGGAAATATGTCAGTAATTAATATTTATGTTTCACCAGTTTACAAAATCTGAGGTGGTCCCTAAGAAATAAATATTCTTGGTGCAAAGTTGAATTAATTGGAAAAGCAATATAATTAGATTTCATATTTATTAAGTTATAATTTCCATGATTGAATAGTCTATGGACACTTATTCTCAGGCAATGAGATATGAATGATTAGACAAATTCACTGACCTCCTGTCAAAGCTAATAAACAGCACTCAAGACCATAGTTTTGATACTTGTGTGTTTGATCAGTATACTTGCTAATTATATAGGATTTAGGGCTATCCAATGAGTAACTCCATGAAGTAGGATATCATTTCTTTATACTCGTGTATGGACAATGAACAAATGCTGTAATGCAATGAAAGTACGAAATGCTGAAATATTAGCTGCCACCCCAGGGGTTAGGATGCCTCCAGGTACTTTGAAGTCTTGGACAAATCAAACTCAGATTTCTTTTTACAAGAGCTTCAGCTGTATTTGGTATCTAATATGTATGATGTAAGAATTTGCAAGAAATGCTTACATGTGGGACCAGTAAGCAACTCTAATAGCTGTATTATTTTTGCTGATTATGAAAGGAAGGAATGTGTAATCATTGCAAAAGTGAGATTTAAGAGTACAGGAAAATATAGAGAAAACATGCCAGTTGTATACTCACCACCTAGCTATACCCCACACAGATGTATCCTTTTATGCTTTTTCCCCAACATGTTTGTATAGATTAATATATATATACCTCCTGTTCACACACCTCATCAGACTGTGAGTAAAATGAAATTATATTAACATTTGTATTGACCTTGACCTTTTTAAAAAAATTTTGTATATGGGCTCTTTTAAATTCTCGTACAAAACTTTAAAGTTTTATGACATCCCATCTAACATTCTTTTAATGTTATGATTCCTGGTTTTGATGTTATCCTTGGAAAAAATATCTCCATTTCAGACACTTCACTATGATGTTTCTTACCCTTCAATAGTCTTAGTCCAGCTAGAATTTGTTTTCCTATAAGGTGTGAGGTGGCAATCACTTCACTTTTCACTGATGGTGAGCCAGTTCTCTCAACATGATTTATTGACTAATCCATTCTTCCCCTCACTGATTTAAACGTCTTCTTGATCTCACACCTATTTCTCACGTATCCTCGAGTCCACCCGTTGTGGTTTCTTCCTCATCCATTAATCTGCCACTTCTATGCCAATACCATCCTCACTCAGTCCCTCTAGGTTCTTAATATAATATCTCATAAGACAAGAACTATTCTTTTTCTTCTTTTGAAAAATGATCTTGGCTTTTTACTCCATGGAAACAATTTTTATTGTTTTTATTATGTGGCTTGTGATAATGTGAGTTTAAAAAAAAACAAATAAATCAGCAATTGCATTCTACCAGAACAGACTGAGTGTGATATCCCCTTTGCCTCGTGGTTGAATTGCCGGAGATTTGTCTATTTTATTGGTCAGTTCAAGGTCCCAGCACAGTACATACTGCCACACGAATTCCTGTGGGACTGGCACATTCATAAAGGTCTGTGTGACAGAGGCAGCGCTGTCAGAATCAAATTGCTAATACCACCCCTTCCATACATGAGCAGCCTTTGAATTACTTATTCATGAGCAGGGAACTCTGGCCAGAGTTCTTCTCTAATCCAAGCTATGAAAATTGTCATTCTATTTTTAAAACCACAGCCTTTTCTTTCAAGAAGACTGACTGAAAAAAAAAATCAAAGACTGACTTGTGACTCTGGGAAATGTTTATTGTCAGTCCACCAAGGTCATTTGCTGAATAGCCTGAAGGTATCAGGAGACTCGCTGTGAAGATACTATAGTGTGTCTTGCTCTTAAGAACCTTTAGCACTAATTTGAGAGTTTTCTTCATTTTTAGTGTGTGTGAAAGGCCAATTCCAAGTTTTAAATTATTGAACAGACAGCCAAGGTACACAGCATAAAGGGACTTTATGTCTCATCCTTTTTCTTATTGTGCGCCCCTGTAAACAGCTTGGATGGAAGTTAAGACCAGGTTTCTTTTATCAGAAGTCGAGGATCAGCTTCTGTGTGGACCGAGTTAGGTAACGAAACCTCGAAAGCCATCAGTGGGCAGGAAGGGAAGTGTTCCAGGTGAGGGGAAGGAAATGGAGAGGGCACACGAATGAATGAGAAAACAAGCACAGCTGGTTCCCACCTTGTGTTTAATTCATTTTCCATTAGAAAATTCAAGTTTCTCACATCCTACCTGTCTCCCATGAACGCAATGTCAGTTACAGGTGCATAAAGGGATTGGAGCAAAAAATAAAATCATAAAAATATAAGAAGCAATCACAGTTAAATACAGGGTCCAGCACAAATAATGCCCCCTTTTTATTACAAAATCTTTTATTACAAAATCATAAGCATGTCATTCTGTGACATAACAACACCACATCAAGCACACCATATGACATTTCAGGTGAAATGTTCAAATTAAAACTATAAATTATTACACCCATATTATTACCCTGCCAACCACACTCAAGCAGGCATTACTTCTGCCGGACCCTGCATATCATAGTCTTAGGGTAAGGAAGTCTTATCTATGTATTACACCAAAGCTGGAACCAGAAAGTAAAAAGATTGGTACATACAACTGTGTAAAAATTACAAACAATCAGAAAAAAATTGGAAACATACTAGTTCTGATTCCTCTCCCAGTGCCCACTCTCCTCCTCCCATCCCAGACAGGCCTCACCATTTACCTAGGTCACCTTGAGCAGTTGCTTACCCTCTGATAGCTCGTCTCCAGATTAAAGTTTGATCAGATGATCTTTAAGGTCTTTTTTAATAGTCTAAGATTTCGTACTTGCTAAAATACAGTGTTCAGGCATGGCTTTTCAGTCACTCATTCACTCAATGACTATTTCTGATCTCCAACTCTAACCATGCATGCCAGCCTCTGTGGACGAATCAAAGATACAGCCCCAGGCCCTATGGGGCTCGAGGACCCATGGGAGATGGGCACCAATACAGAACCCCTTGTTCAGGAAGCTGGGACATCGTTACCCACATTCAGGAGCAGGGCGGTGGTGCCTGATGATTTTGTAAGTGCTCTTTGGAGGGGAAAACACCCTGGGGTGATCTTAGGCAGAAGTGGGACAGCAGAGTGCATGGCTGAGCTTTATGTCCCCGATGTGCGCCTTAGCGAGCGTGTGACCGGGGATAAGGTACTTGGTGTGGGCACCCACCTCTTGCAATTTTTGTGCAAGTTTAATGAATTTATATGTAAAGCACTTAAAACAGTAAGAGCTCTGTAAGAATTGTCATCATCATCACCCAACACCATGGCTTCAAGTGTCCTTTACATATTGACGACTCCCAGATTGGTGTCTCCAGGCCCAGCGGCCCCTGACTCCCAGCTCTTGTCTCTGCCTGCTCTCCGGATGTGTCCACTTGGATGGATGTCACTGCCATTTATTAACCTCTCACACTTAACACGCCCCAACTGGCAGTTTGCTTTTCCAGCTCTTATTCTTCCTCTAGTCTTCCCAAACTCTGTTTGATGATAACACCATCCACCTTTTGCTCAAACCACAAGATGTACATCACCTTTAATCCCACCCTCTCCCTCATCCTAGTGTTCCATGTTGTCACCTCATGCTGACTCTACCTTTACAATGCATCCCCATGCCTTCCATCCCTTCTATTCCTCCTCTGTCCCAAGCGAACATACTGCCACCGGAACGATGTGATACAGTCCTGTCATGTGTACTTTGTACTTCTGCCCCTCGCAACCTATTTTCTTCCATTGCACTCAGAGCAAATGCCAAACTCCTTAACAAGGCTACAGGATCCGACCCCATCTGACCCCTGCCTTCCTCTCCATCTTCAACTGTTCTGTGCCTCCTGATCCAGCCCTGCTGATTGTGGTTTAGCCGTCAGGGGTTTCCCTCTGGTCCACAAACACACCGCTCTCTCCCACTTCTAGGCTATTGCATTTGCCAGTCTGTCCACCAGGAATGCCCCACCCTGGATCTCAGACCTCAGCGCAAATGTTCACATACTCAGAGAGACCTTTTCCACCTACAGTGTCCTCCTTTGGTCCCTATTTGTCACATCATCCTGCCTACCTCCTGCCATGCCTGTATATTGTCTGAAGTTGTCTTTCACCCTTGTTTATTGGGACAAAGGCTCAGGGAGAGCAGGGACTTGCCTGTCTTCCTGGGTGGTGTCTTTAGGACCTGGCAGAGTGTCTGGCATGCAGGGAATGGATGGGGGCATTGCTGCACCTGAAATGGGGGTGCAGGAAGACAAACAGGTTGGCAAGAGGATGAGGAGTCCCTTTCTGGGTTAGTGCATCTGGCTAGCCAATGGGAAAGCGTGTGCATTCTTCAGGCATTTGGATACGCACAGGTCCTCATGCTATGCTTACTCAAGTTGTGGTGCTCAGTCCAGCAGCATCACCCGCAGCAGCACCTGGGAGCTTGTTAAGATTCAGATTCCCAGGCCCTGCTCCAAACTTCCGGAATCAGCAGCTCTGGGGGTGGGGCTCTGGAATAGGTTTCTTAGCGAGCTCTCCTGAGGATCCGTGGGCACACTGCCATTTGAGGCTCTGTTCTCGTTTTGAATGACAAAGCTGGACAGGCCCCACAGAGTAAGGGCCAGATGCACTTTAGGAGCTCTCTCCGTCTGCTTTTCAGGAACCCCTGTCAGGGCTCCGTCTGTGCACTGCCGGCTCTCCGTCTGCTCCTCCCTTGTCTCGACCCTTCACAGTTGCCTCCACTTGACACGTGCGAAGTTTTGACAGTTCTTAGCACCTGTAGTCTCTGATTCATTTTTTTGAGGTGTGTTATTTGGACAATAAAGGCGTTAAAAAAAAAACTTTCTCTTTTTAGTTTTCACTTCTGCTGAGCTCTGCTTGCCACCTAATTCTGAGACACTCAGGCAGCGGGTAAAACCTGGAACAGAAAGGGGAGCAGGTGCTTTGACGGGGGAGCGTGATCAGAATGCCCACGTGCGTTGCCTCAGGTCTCAGCTCAAATGTTCAAGTACTCAGAGAGACCGTCCATGCAGTAGGCCGTCAGCGACACCTCGAGGGAGTCTGTGGCGGGCTGAGGGAGCGTTTGGAGGAAAATGTATTTGACTTGGTGGTTTCCCCTGATAGTATTACTCTGGAGCCGGGTGAAAAAATCCACTCTGCTTTTTGTTTTGGTAATGTCAGAAGTCTGTGAAACAGACTTCCCTGAGACCAGGCCTGCTGTCTTGCTCTGTTAGACCCTCTCTTCCTGGCTGTAGCTGTGGGGGATGTTTGAGTGATGTCACTGCCATATCCAGAGAAGGGATAGATCTGGGGGCACATGGGCTTCCAGTATTCATGGTCATGGGTTGCTTTTGTCACTGGTACCTACTAATGGCTGGGGCTAACCCCGAATGAGGGGGTTAGGCCCTTCCTGTGGAGGAGGAGAGCAGAGACACCATTCCCAAGGGCAGCACTTTCTTGCCTTTCAAGAAGTCCTGGCTTCAGAATATCCCTGGTCAGGCACAGAAAGCCAGGACTGCCCGTGGCTGCCTTTCTGGTGACCAGGGTCGCCAAAATATCTGTCTCCCCAGATCCTATTGAAGTGTTTACCTTCTATGGATTGAACTACATTAATGTGAAACATTTTAGCACAGAAAACACTCTGAAAGTGTGACATTCCCCCCACCCCAAGAAATTAGACTGAAAGAAATTTGACAACTTTTCAGTTTACCCATTTAATTTATTCTCTGGGTGAATAAGGACTAGCTCCAGAGCCTTTGAGGAGCCGGGAGTCTAGGGCGAGGAAGATCTAAAAAGAAATAATTTGAGGACAGTATAGAAGTGCTCTAAAGCAACAGTCCCTGACCTTTTTCGCACCAGGAACCAGTTTCGTGGAAGACGATTTTTGCACAGACTGGAGGGGAAGTGGGATGGGGGGTAGGGGGACAGGAGGTGGAGTTCAGTCGGAAAGGAGAACAAAGCTTCGCTTGCTCCTCCTCCTCTCACCTCCTGCTGTGCGGCCTGGTTCCCAACAGGCCACAGACCGGTCCCAGTTCACGGCCCGTGGGATGGGGGCCCCTGCTCTGCAGTATGTTGTCTGCCCAAGGAGACAGAGCAGAGAGCCCCTGACCCTGCCAGCCGAAGTGGAAGACAGCCTCTCAGGTAGCATTTTACCTGCACTTTCTCAGGTGAAAGTGGGAGAGGCCAGGGGAACAGGATGACCAACCATAATAAATATTTCCCTAGTAGTATCTATGGGCCCAGAACTTTCCGTGTATGAACTCACTTAATCCTCATAACAAGCCCACAGTGGGCACTGTTGTCGTGTCCATTTCACAGATGGGGAAGCTGAGGCTCAGTGAGGCTGAGGAGCCTGTCCAAGGTCACACAGCCAATAAGAGGCAGAGTGGCTCCAGAATCCAGGCTGTTAAGTACTGTTCAACATGGCCTCTCGTGGATATGAGCGTGCTCCGTCGGGGAGTTTGAATAGCTTGAGTGGAGAACTGTGGCACTGAATATTTTTTTCTTCTGTATTCCAGTTAGGAAGACCCACCAGTTTATCCCATCCCTTCCCATTTTCCCATGAACAGTGACAAAGCCTCAGAGAATGTAGTCATTGCTAGGACTGTCTTAATAAATACCATAGAGTGGGCGCCTTAACCAATAGAAACTAATTGTCTCTTAAAACTGGAAGCTAGAGGTCCAGGATTGAGGTATCAGCAGAGTTAGTTTCCTCTAATACTGTCTCCTTGGCTTGTCGATGGCTGTCTTCCTCAGGGGTCTTTACATGGTCTTCTTTCTGTGCATGTCTGTGTCCTGACCCCCTCTTCTGGTAAGGATGCCAGTTATATTGGGTTAGGGCACATCCCAATGATCTCATTTAACCTGAAAGGCCCTCTTTCCAAATACAGGTACATTCTTGGGTAGTAGGGGTCCAGACTTCAACCTGTGAATGTTGGGAGCGGGGCTCAGTTCAGCCCAACATTGAGAGCAACAAAGTAAACAAATTATACTGTGGGTTTCTGTGCATGCTTTTATATTATTTAAAATGCTCCATAAATTTTTAAGTACTTTTTTTACTTTCCAACTATTTATGTATAATACCCTTACAGGCGATATGTTGCCGGTGAGTGAGGGGTAACTGAGCACATTGGACTGAGGGGTCGGTTCCTGTCAGTACTCACTTTAGCAGTGCAGCCAGGACTGCCTTCCACTCGAACAGACTTGGGTCTCTAATTAATGGAAAGCTGCAGGTCCAGTCCTATAAACATGCTTCTCTATGTACTCTAAGAGTAACCAAACAAGTCTCCACCCACAGTGATTTATGATTAAAAGCAAGAATAACACCAGTGAACACCGTGGCCACCTGGACACCACACCGATGAAGAAGCATTGATAAGAAAAGGTCCTGCTGCAGGCGCAGGGTCCTCAGTCATCGGAACTTGCTCATTCCTGTGCGTCAGCAGGGTCTCCGCCATGCTGAATGGCTGCAGACTCCTTCGCAGGATGGGGAATCAGAACCACCAGTGAATTCCACTTCACTGTTACTAAATATTAGTCATTGTTAGGGACTCATTTTACAGGTCCATAATAAGTAGCCCTTAATCCCATGTAACTCTAGAATTGTGCATTTTTTGCTCATAAGAACAGTAGAAAGGAAACTGTAGTGAGTGTGAATTTTGTGTTCACTATCTTAGAGACACGCCCCACTCTCTCATTTCTGTGAATGATACGTAATGGGCTCCGAGCCGTGCATGATCTGCCTCTTAGTCATTAAGAGGGCTCCCTTTCTTTCACCTTGCTCACCCTGCCTGCGGAGGTTAAATAAGGTTCTGATGGAGGCGCCGTCGGGGAGCCAGGGAGCTCAGTGTTGCTGCATGTTGACTGGCCTCAGAGCTGTGACGCCTGTGATTGCCGGGAAGAACTGGTCATGTGCCCTGCTCCTGGCAGACCTGGCCGTGCATCCTCACAACGGCCCATTCCCACGACCACCCACCTGCCCACTGGGATACTCAGCCCTCATGCGCAGCGTCCAGCCTCTGCAGATATCCAGTAGCCACCATCCATGGAATGGAAACCCAAACCACAAATTATTTTACCTGCTTTCTTCGTCTTGCTCTTCATTTTAGGGAGTGTCAACATGCCTTTTTCTTGAGCTGTTTCCATTTGCCTTCTCAAAGCAGTCATCCCTCTGTCCCAACAACCGACCAAACCACAGAAACATTTTCCTTTCACTCCAAGAAATAGCAGGACACTGGCTCAGGTGGGCTACCTGATTTCAATACCACCTGGGTCCCCAGCCAAGGATGGGGGGCAGTCATGAAAGAGTTTTTAAGAAGAGCTGTGGCACAGATTAATCTTTTAAAAAGAAGACTTTTAGATGGACTGAATTTAGGTGATCTTAGGAAATTTTATTATGCGACTGTAGCTGCACAGAAGAATGTCCTTTAAAAAAAAGAACACTGAAATATGTATGTGTGAAATATCGTGTTTTGTTATTTACTTTATTATGTGTTGGTGAAAAAAAGTGTATGAGGAAATGTGGCAAATGTTTATGATTGTTACATCTAAATGAGGTTAAATGGGCATTCATTATATTTTTCTGTATGTTTTCAAACTTTTATTTTTTTTTATTTTATTTTAATCATTGTTCAAACTTTTTTATAATGGAAAATGTAGAATAAACCGCTCTCCAGGGACTGGGTGGGAAGGAAGCAGGGAGCCACACTGGCAAGGAGGGGAAGGCAGCGGTTCAGGGGCTATTGATCTGGGGGCCGGCTACAGCAGAGGCTCTGAGGATGGAGCAGAGGCCCAGAAAGGGGTCACACAGTCTGTTCTCTTCTCTCACTCCCACAGTCCAAAGTGCTTCGGGAAAAATGGCTGCTGCAAGGTATACCTGCCGGAACTGCTGAAGAGGAGGAAGCCAGGAGGCGGCAGTCTGAAGAGGATGAATTCAGAGTCAAACAACTTGAAGATAACATTCAGAGGTAGGTGGTTTTCCTCCCAGCAGCCCCCAGGTGAAGGTTTCACAGTGCAGTAACCACTACTGTCCTCTAGGGGGCCGTGCTCAGTGCAGTCACCCTTTATCCAAAGGTTTAGAATTATCTTCCTAAATAGAGTACATCGATACCATTTAAACTTTTCCAGAGTGTCCAGAATTATTACTCTGAGTAATAGCTATTGCCCCTTTTTGAGTTTTCTATCAGCTTTTGTCTTTTTCCTCCTTGGGCTCAGGCTGGCTGCTGTTAGTGCTGCCATATAGAGGGTCTGTTTTCAGTGCTGCCGTTGATCGATTTCACGTAGGAAAATTGTAAGCAAGGGTCTCGGGATTGAAACAAAAAAGGCAGGAGCACTGAACGAGGGCACCCTGTGGGTTACGTTGTGCCTGCACTCCAAAAATTCACTGTGTGTGGTCTACTTTCCCTGCTCAGAGGGTGAGGGGCTTCCTCTATGGTCTTCCACCAGGATCTGAACATTTCAGTCTGGGAGATCAGTGGCCTTCCTCTGGCCACAGGCTGACCAGGCTCACACAGGAGAAACAAAGTAGGTTCCACTTGGGAACAGTAGCCACAACAGGTCCCAGGACACCTAGTCGGAGATATGAGGTGGTGGTGGCAGGTGGTGGAAGGCTTTGGAACCAACTCTTCCCCTCCACCCTATGTCACCAAATTTGGCCTGAAATCTCACCCTGGAGAGCTTCATCTTTCTCCTGGAGTTATGAGGTCTTTTAAAACACAAAGGGCAATAGCTAACTTGCTACCAGCAATTTGTACCCCAGAGTGAATGAAGACCCTGAGGGTGCTCTAGTAGTGCCACTAAAGGAGGGGAAATGCCCTGAGGCCCGTGTCCCTCCTTTGCTTGGGCTCTGATGTGCTTTAAAGAGCTCTCAGAGCAGGGTGGTTAAACTTTGCTATATACAGAGGTGAGCAAAAGTAGGGGTACAATTGTTCATATGGAAAATAATACAATAATAAATAGTAATGCAAGAATAAACTCTGTTTTGTGTACTTACAACTGTAAACGTACATTCACCCACCGTGTGTGTGTGTGTGTGTGTGTGTGTGTGTGTGTGTGATAGTAGTAGTACTGGAAAAAGAACATGTGAATGCTGTAAATACTGGCATAAGCTTGTGAGGACAGGTACCTCCAGAAGCCCAGGAAAGGAAAGGACTCCCTGTTAGAAGGCCAGAGGATGGGAGGGTGAGAGGCAGGATGCAGAGTCCTGAGCTTCGGGGGTTTCTTCTCCTCAGGAGTGGCTCAGCTCAAGCAAGAGGAGGAAGCCAAGGACTGTTGGAAATATTGAGAGTAAATTGGAGAGGAAAAAGCAGTTCTGAGAAATGGTTTTATGGGAGGTTTGTTTTTAAGTCTCAAAGTGACAGTGCTTTCTGCTCCTTGGTGCTTCCTGCTACAGGGACAGTTGACACGCTGCAGGATCTCTTTGTCTTTAGTCATGTTAAAAGTGACAGTCATTTGCCTGGCCTGTTCTTACTGGCTTTACACAATCATAACACATGGGTCTAGGGCAAAGTAGGTGCTCCACAGGTATGTGCCGAATGAAAGAATTGGGGTGGGTGTAGTGTGCTTCAGGGAACCCCTGCCTGGTGGAGCAAGCCTGGGAGTTTACGCTCCAGTCCCACTTGGAAAAATCCTAGAGGCCAAGTGGGCTGGGCACAGTCTGTTCACAGCAAGAACTGAGGTTCAGGTTTGGGGTGGGGCAGCATTGTGCCTATAGAGATAAAATTCAGAATCTGATCTTTATATGATAAGAATCTGGAAACTGTCTACAGATCAGATGCAGCTAAACAGATAAATAAAGAAATTCTAAAGGAAACCTTGAAGCACAACATGAATTTGTAAGTCTTTAGGTTTTGGTCCACTGGTCTAAGTTCCTCCCCAGCCACAAATTAGATTATATATCTTAAAGAGATATATGAACTCTTGCAACTATAAAGTATTTTAGTGCAGTTATATCCTGACGGTATTTTAGTCCCTGTTGGCAAAACCAGGAGTAACACAAAGAACCTGAAGGAGCAGGAGAGGAGAGCGAACAGTACCCAAAGAACAGGGAGAATGCCTACAAGGAAAATTAAGGGAAATTTGGGTCATTTAGTTTAGAATAAGAAAAGATAATAGCAGCCTGACTCAGAACCTTGCGTGTATATAGGATGTAGGTCATGTTTTAACTTTTTATGTCTGGGCCATTCTGGGTATGATAAAGACTTAAAATAAAGCACAAGAATTAGACCTGTGTCTATTTCCCTAGATATCTTCAAGTTGAGAGAACATAACCACCTTTCTAATTCTGATTCTAAAATTCTTTATAGTGCCAATAGCCACACAAGAAGTTTCAGGTTTACAGACAAGTTTTCTTCCAAAATGCTGATTATAAATTGTTAGTAGT
This sequence comes from Tonatia bakeri, assembly GCA_004024845.1. NCBI lineage: Eukaryota > Metazoa > Chordata > Mammalia > Chiroptera > Phyllostomidae > Tonatia > Tonatia bakeri. The sequence continues at coordinate 88,280 of PVIA01000952.1, forward strand.
TTGGAACTGGGAATGTTGTCTCTCTTCCTAAACTATTATATACAGTGCTTAGATCTGGAGGTCAGCTCACAAAAAGGGAGGGAGAGAGGGAAGGTAGGAAATATGTAAATAGACTATTAAATTCTGGGCACTACAGTCATCTGGGATGCTTTTAATGTATAGATTCCCAGGCCCCTTTCCAGGAAATTTGGATTCAGTGACCCAGGTGGGGAGCCTGGTAATTTATGTTTTTTAATGAGTGCTCCGTGTAAGTAAGTCTCTCGCAAGGTCCAGCTCAAGAACAATTGCTTTAAATGGAAAAAATAATAGATCACAAAATGAAATCTCATTTTAGTGCCTAGAAACCCCCAAGGGAAGTGAGAAATTAATAGTGTTTATAAGAAGCTTGATTTCACACAAACAAATAAAAACATCCTTGATCCTTGATTTTAGGTTGATTCTAAGCCTTAGTGCTTTGACTCAAGGAAATGCAAAGCCTGCTTCAGGTCTCTCGTAGGTGGGAACAGAGCTCTCTATCAGGTACACAGCTCCATCTCTCTGCCACAGGCCTCACTATGATGCCACAGGCCCCACTATGATGCCAAGCTCCACTTGAACCTGATTAGAAACACCCTTGGTGTACCAGACTAAGAATTACACAGGTCAGGAAGGCAGACTACTTTCTACAAGGCCAGAAAATTCCACCATTTATCAAGTATTTCTGGTTAAAATTCAGAGCTCTATAGCCCCAAAGCAATGCCCTCGAGCTGGCAGGAAAGGAAGCAAACTGGTCATCACTGTGGATGAGCAGGTGGTTACTCCTTTGCACAGCTTTTCCTGGGACAGCGTCAGGACGGTGTGGTCTATTGATTACATTCCTGGCCTGCTGGAAACCAGAAGCATCATAGGCTAAAAAAGGTTAGAAGTGTTGAGAGCAAAATCTGCATCCAGATATCTTTTTAAAATTTTCATTTTTAAAATGTTGGAATGTCATATCTTCTGTATATGCTTTATTTCCCATTGGGGTATCACATTGAGAAAGCCCAAAGAGTGATTTCTGATTCAGGCCCTTGTCAACCACCGTCCATGCCATCACAGTGTGTGACGGGTGCCTGGGGGCTACACGTGAGTCTCACATGGACGCTTTTGGACATTTTAGGTAGTGAGAGCCACACTAGCCCTGTCTACTTCACATCTGCTCCAGTCAAGTCCTGTCATTCGCATTGTGATTTTACCACAGAAGATTCTCTTTCTACTGCCATGAGGTTTTTTTATTCAAGCATTTGAAATACAGTGTTCTTAACTTCTTTGATTAGGTGAGAAATAGAGGGAACATTTGCTCGCTGACTTGGAATTACCCCAGTGAAGCTGAGAACCCTCGTGGAGTAGTAAATGGAAATGGAATGAGCTGTCCCAAAGCCAGGATGCTGATTCTAGCTCTGCCCAAATTTTGCTCTGTGACTTTGGGCAAGTGTCTCCTTGTCTCTGGTTTTCTCGTCTATTCAGTGAGAGTTCTCTCGGGATCTTCCCCCTCCAGTATTCTGAGATCCTCTGATTTGAGAGGTTGGCTTGAGATCCTTTTTTTGAACACACGTACCTGTGCAGAGAAATGCCACGGTGGTTCTGGAGATAGGCCAGCATCGGGGAAAGGTTAAGTTCTCAGGAAACAAAAGCCCCGTGTGTAACTGACTCATCACAGATGTGACTAATTCATAGGAACCGCTGTCAGTTCTAAAATATGTCATGTCACATAGTCATTGAATAAAATACTGAAGTCCCAGCTGCAAAGCCAAGCGAGGGCAACTTTTTAAAAGAAAATTCAAGATGCAAGTGGACTGGTTCATTTCTGCTTCTGATTTAAGATTCTCTGAGTGCCTCTGGTGGTCTCTGATGGATACCAGAATTCACTTAATTTCCCACATTCTTAAGTCCCAGAGAAGAAGACTGGCAAAATCAGGCAAAGGCATGTGTGTGTTATATTATTGGATTCTAGCAACCAAGAATACAGCCCCCCACAAATAACAGACGTAGAAAAGGCAACCGCAGAAACATATTGGAATCACAGCGCACACTTACATGGGACTTAGTGCGTTCTTCCTGCTTGCTACTTTTAACCCCATGGTGCCCTGTTCTTTCTCAGCAGGGAGCGGAGCACCCCACATTGGCATTCCATATCTGTGCCCTCCCGGCCGGTGCCCCACCCCACACAGCCACATGCGGCAATCCAGCTCCGTTCTCCTCCCCCTTCTTTATGTTTCCCTAAAATAAATTATACACACTGTGAACCATATAGTGATACAGTGACATCACTACATCATCTAATATTTATTGGTCTCTTACTCTGTTCTGGGTCCGGACCTAATGTTTTGGCCCTCGTTACTTCACAAAGTTTCTCATTTGATCCTCATAACACGCTCATGAAGTAGCAGCAATCGTGATGATGCCCTTAATACAGTTGGAAGAACTGAGGCTTAGGAGGTCAAGTATAATAACATGCTGCCTGGAATGACCCCTGTAATGTAAGTGAGACAGTGAGTATTTGAACTCAGCTCTGCCTAATTCCAAAGCACATCATCAAAAATCTCAGCAAAAGTTATTTTAAGTTAAAAATGTCTGAGACCCGTGATGTTCAGTGAAATCACACGGAAGTTCACCTCGTAGTGACTACAGGTGGGTGGACAGTAATGTGGGTCTCCCTCCTCTGCCCCCACAAGTGCTCTTCCAGGAAGCGGTGTAGCAAATGTGCAAAGGGCTGCGCTTGGGGCCATATTGTGTCGTCATCGTGACTGGTGAGGCTGCCCCCTTCAGGTTCTCTCAGGAAGTACAGGCTGCATTTTAAGCTTAGCTGCTTTGTGTCTCCAAAGCCCTTTGCTGTTGAGTCCACTTTCTTGGCTGTATATGCATAGCCTAAATCTCTGTTGGAAACAGTGTGTGTTCATGTAAAGGGCTTCTAGCATAGCATGCTGATTAGAAAGCTGGCCCTTAGAGTTTGACCTTGGTCCGAGTCCTAGTTCTGCACTTACGAGTTGTTTGATCTTGGACAAACCGTGTAACCTCCCTGGACTGAGTTTCCTCACCTGTTCACTGGGGTTAACAATGAAGTGTTGTTGTGACGTGCAGAGATCAGGAAATTTGTGAAGTGCCAAGTACAGTAGGCTGTTGGCAAGTAAGAGTATTGCTCCTGTTGTTGTTTTCTCCTCTGTTCTTCTAGAACAGGGTTTCTCAGTAGCATCACTATTGACATTTGGCGCCAGATCATTTTTGTTGTTGTTGTTGTGGGGAGCTGTTGTGTGCTCTGCAGGATATTTAGCAGCATTCCTGGCCTCTACCCTGTTGATGCACCACCTCCTCCCCTGCTCCTAGTCAGGACAATCAAAAATGTGTCCAAGCATTGCTAAATACCTCCTGGGGGCGGGGGACCAGTGGAATAACCCTGAATTGAGAACCACTGCTCTAAAGCCTAGAGTGACAGGTGTTGATCCTAAGATAAAAATAACCCATCAAGTAGATTAGGGATATAGAACCCTAAAAAGATATATGAAGATAACAATAATGATTCTCAGAGCAGAATGACAAAATGTTTCAGTTACTTGGAAATATGAGGCTTCTCTTAAGCACTGAGCCATGAAAGTCAGTTCTGAGTTGTTGTTTTTTTTTAAAGGTTGCATCCAACGCTACACTGATTTTGCAAAGGCAGTGATTTTATGACAGCTCATAAAACTGTAGACCTTAGGTATGCATAACTGAGGTGTTATCTGGATCAACTCCTATTTGACACTCAACTTTTCTTTTTTTTAATTTTATTTAAATGAATGTTCAAGTACAGTTTTCTCCCCCTTACTCCTTTTCAGGCCCTCCCAACCCCCCTCCCTACCTCCCTCCCAATCAAGCCCTCCCATCCCCCCTCCCTACCTCCCTCCCATTATCACCCTCCCCCTAGCTTTTATCCATGTGTCCTTCAACTTTGATCCTATAAACCCCTCCCCCTCTCCCCCGAAATCCCTCTTCTCTCTCCTCTGGTCACTGACACTCAACTTTTCAATAAACCCAGTGAGTGGGAAGCAATAAGCAGTCTCTTCCCGAAGGCAGAATGTAACAGGGAACTCATGCCCTCTCAAAGTAACACCCAAGTCCACACCGAAACAACTCTCATTATTATCAAAGATCCTCCTTTGGGATGAAAATTATATTCTGTGCAATTTCCACTGGCTCCGTGGCTCCCAGCCTCACTTCCTGAGATCACACAGAGAAGCCACTCTTTACAGACTCTGAAATCTGGATGCTTGTGGTCTGTGGTCAGCTTGGGAAGCTGAGACAGGTGCGGAAGGAGCTCTGAACTTGCTCTCAAGCTTGTCAACATTGCCTGTGTGTTTCTTCATGGCAGTATTGGAAGAGCCCACTGCCAGACGCTTCCCATGCTTCTTGCCTTACTCGTTCTAATTGCCTCATTATTGGTCAGGTAAATTGGATTTAAAGTGTCCAGAACTATGCAAATAGTGGGCGATTTCCACTGAGACCATGTAAGAGCCACGTTTGAGGAGTGCTTATGTTTTCTAGCACTTAATCATTGTAATTAAAGGAACTGTGCAAAGTCAACTCTCTTGGCAGCTGGGCTCTGGATTTTTGGCTTATGGTTGCCATCCCTCAAGTTTTTCCTCTACAGAAAGCTTTGAAAGTAGTATTTTTCTTGCCCCTATAGCTTGTAACATGGTCATTTCTAATCCTTCAATACTCTTACTGGACCAAAAACATCAAGGGCCCTATTGATATTTTCTTGCACAGTCTTCACCCACTGTGCTTTCTGAAGGCATTGGATGCCCCCTTGGGTCTTTCCCAGCAAGGACAGCCTTTGATCTTAGAGCAGGGCGTTCTTACCAGCAAGCCTGGAGGTTGTGGTCCAGTGACCAGGAAGATTTGACAGGGAACAGACGTGCTTAGGTAGGCTGCCTTGACACTTCCATCTCTAGGACACTAGGAGAAGTGCCCCATGTGTTCTCCCATGCTAAAAGCAACTCCTGTCATCATGGATTCTTTGAATCTTTCACCCCAGGTGTGAGCCCTAACAGTGGGAATTTCAGGCTAGGCGAGAAGAGAGCAAGACACAGCAAAAGATGGGTTAGGTTTAGGTTACGTTTGTTAGGAGGGATTTACCTACATCCTGTTCCCCACTCCCTTTTCTCTGAGAAACGATTTTAGCACATTTGGAGCACATGCTGAGTTATCTCTGCCAAATGAAGACTTAAGGTTTGTTACACTCACAGATTCTGAGTCAGGACTTTGAGCAGAGAGCAGAAGGAATGGCTTGTCTGTACCTCACAGCACATGGGCCCTCAGCTGGGAAGACACAGGTGGCTGGGGGTGACTCCAGGGGCTGGGAGCTGGAATCAGCTGGAGGCTTCATCCTTGCATGTCCAGGGCCTGAGCCTGTGATGTCTCAAAGGCTAGGACTAATGTCCAGGGCATGTCCCTATGGCTCCTCCATGGGCTTGACCTTCTCACTGCATTGCAGCTGGGCTCTGACAAGGAGCAATTCAAGGGAGAGTGTCTGGGGAGCATTTCCAGAGACCCATGTGGAAGCCTCGAGACTTCTGTCCTTGCTGCTGGAGGTCTCAGTAGTATCACTTCTGCTGCATCTCATTGGTGTCAACTAACCCACTAAAGCAACTCAGATTCAAGGAGAGGGAAATTAAACTCAGTGTCTTGATGGGAATGGTAGGGTCACACTGCAGAAGGGCACATGGGATGGAAGATATTTTTGTAGCCATATTTGGAAAATACAGTGTGCCTCAGAGCCTATGTTGTTTGGCACATATTTGAAAACTAGCCTTTATTGTTATATATGTTTGTTTGAATGTTTCTTTTATTATTATGTTGTTTCCTCTTTATTTTTATTCATCTTAAAATCTGTTTTGATGCAGTTAAAAAAAGGGATTAGGAATGGAGGCATAAATGTGACTTGAAAGCCACATGTGAAGTGAGGAGACCACGGTGCCTCCTGCTGACAGAAAGCATCTCCCCCCTTGCAGCCTGGCCTGCTGCTCTCCTTTGAAACAGGATCTCTGTTGGAATAATACCCACACCAGGGATCCTGGAGTCGTGTGTATGTTTCTCCCATGCAGAAAGGCAAAGGAAGAAAGTGAATCATATCTGAATGCTGCCAGTGCGCAGAGAATATCTGTGAGGGTTCAGGGACACTCCTGCCAGCATAGACGGTCACCCCAATCTGGGTACCTGGGGGAGGGACTTTAAGGACTGCCATATTACATGGCGTGAGGGCTGTGACCTTTGCCAGATTCTGGATGAGAGGACAGGATGTGTCTAAACAGCAGTGGCATTCAAGGCCACTGCTGGGCCACATGGCTCCTCTTCACAAATTAGAAAATGCAGCTTTACATGAGGCCACTGCTTAGGAAGCCCACTGGCTGAAATCCAGCTGCTTTGCTCCTTCGGCCAGCCTTCTGGGGACAGAAATACACTTTGCAAGCTTATACAGTGGCCCCGTTCCCGTCTTGGTCCTCAGTGACCTCATTCTTGTTTGGTGGTCATTAAGATATTCCCAATTTTATCCTGGCTGGTGTGGCTCAGTAGATTGTGTGCCAGCTTGTGAACCAAAGGGTCACCAGTTCGATTCCCAGTCAGGGCACATGCCTGGGTTGCAGGCCAGGACTCCAGTAGGAGGAGCGTGAGGGGCAACCACACATTGATGTTTCTCTCTCTCTTTCTCCTTCCCTTCCCCTCTATCTAAAAATAAATAAAATCTTAAAAAGAAAACGATAGTCCCAATTTCCCCCATTTTTACCTAATCTCAGGTGAGGGCAAAAGAGATGGAGGTGAAGCTTTTCCAGGCCACGGGGGAGCTGAGACAAGTAATCCAACCATCAAAGGGTGGGAAAGCCCCTATTAGCAGAGTCCGAAAGGGTCTATGAGAACATGCACAGGGGAGGGGAACTCAGGTTAGGGAGTGCACGTGAGACTTCCTAGAGAAGATGATGTCTGAGGAGAATGTGTTTTTCTCCTGCTGGGCAAATGTTTTCTCTCTTGTTGTTCCATTCCATTCCTTTCTGTTATACTCTGGTCGTTCCCGGTTGGGATGTAAGTTCTGTAAGAGCCAGGGCTTTACTGGGCGCTCACCATATTCATCTCTCCAGGCTGCTGAAACACATGACCTTAAACTGGGTGGCCTGGAACATCAGAAATGTATGCTCTCACAGTTCTGAAGGCCAGACGTCCAAAATCAGGAGGGCTGTGCTCCCTCCAAAGGCTCTAGAGGAGGATACTTCCCTGCCTCTCCCAGCTCCCGGTGGCTCCCAGTGTCCTTGACTTGTGGCCACACAACTCTAATCTCTTCCTCTGTCTTCATAGGGCCTCTCCTCTTCCCCCCACGACTTCCCCTCTTCTGTTTCTTATAAGGACATTTGCCATTGGATTTAGGACCCAACCAGATAATCCTTGATAATCTCATTTCAAAATCCTTAAACTAGTTACATCTGCAAAGACCCCCTTTTCCAAATGAGGTCACATTCACAGGTTCCAGGGGTAAAAATGGACATATCTTTGGGAGGCCACCATTCAGCACACTATGCCCACTGCATGTGCCCAGAGAGCCTAGAGTGCTGCCTGGTGTCTACTAGGTTGCTCAATAAATATGTTTTAATTTAACTGGTCTGCATCAGCCTTAGGTCATCCACAGGATTGTCATGAGGTTCAAAACCAACATTTCTGTCTAGAGATAGTGTAGGGCTGTAGTTACGGGCGTGAACATCAGCAGCACTTGCTGAGTTCAAGTCCAGGGTCTCCACTTCCTGCCTGTGTAAACTTAGGCAAGTTCCTTCATCCTCTCTCTGCTTCAGTTTCCTCTTCTGCATAAAGGAAGACAATAATAATGAGATAAACTTTATTGAGTGGTGGTGATGATTAAATTAATGATTTAATTAATGTATGCAAATTAGAACTGTCTAGTACTTGATGCCTAATAAATTTTAGCTTTTATTATAAAAATAGAAGAGTGGTGAGACAATGTGTAATATATAAGTAACCCCAAATTGTTTGATTTTACAAGGCTTCCTCTCCACTTTCAGAAACAGCTGAGAGGATGTTCTAAGCTTAGCATTGCATTTCAGAAGTCAGCTCCAGCTGGACAGAAGAGTCCCGTGGTGACTTTGGAAACCTCAGCCCTCCCGCTGTGAGGTCCAGGCAGAGCCGGGGCCCGGGGCTTGGTGTACTGTGCTGAGAGCTGAGTGCCTGCTGCCTTTCAAGGCAGGGAAGCATCTGTGCCCAGGGCAGCTGCCCCTCACTCACAGCTTCCCTCCTATGACCAGCTTCTGTCTGTTACCCATGAGGCCCTCAGCAGGAATTCCAAAGCTTCCCAGGACCTGTCAGCTAATGTAGAGGATGAAAAAGAACAAATCCAATGGCAGACAAAGTAGGACAGTATGACTGATGGACTTGAGAAGCATCTAGACCACTAGTGGGGCAGGCTGGAATAGGGTGAGAGGCTAGAATTATCTCAGGGTGTTATTATTTTTTTCAAAGTAACTTGATGCTTCACAGTTGCTTATTTTAAAAAATCATCTGGGTTGTCTGAGGGATGCCCTGCTCAACTGCTTAGGGGACTGGCTCTGTTAGAAGAAAATGGCCAAACCCAGTGCTGGTCAAAGCATGGTTCTTGAGCTATTTCCAGTCAGACAACTATTTGTTACCCGTCTATGACGACATAAGGTCAGAAGCTGCCAGTTAGGTGTTTAGAAAGTTTAATAACAATTTGACATCACCATGACAACCAAGCTGGTGATCAGTGGACCTGCCTCATGGAAGAGACCAGTTTGGGTGGGGTCACACATCCAGTGGTGTCACCTGTGTCATGAGACAAGTACTAGTACAACTACTAGTACAAGACAAGTACTATTACAACTACTAGTACAAGACAAGTACTAGTCTGCCGTGAGTTGAATGAACCCCAGTCCTTCCCACAGAGAGCTTGAGAAGCATACTGCAAGTCAAATGCCTATGTGTTTAAATACCGTCATTGCCATCTCTTACACCATTCAGCTTTAGATCTAGAAAAAACAACTTGGAGAGTCCTCCAGGGGTGTCCAACCTTTTGGCGTCTCTGGGCCACACTGGAAGAAGAGTTGTCTTGGGCCACACATTAAATATGCAAACACCAGCAAAAGCTGATGAGCAAAAAAAGGTTTTAGGTAAATTTATGATTTTATGTTGGGTCACATTTGTAGCCATCCTGGACTGCATGCGGCCCGAGGGCCATGGGTTGGGCACCCCTTCTTAAACTACCCCTTTCCCAAACTTCCCACCTTAAAGGTAAAGAACCTGGGGCCGGGACAGACCATGGAGCTCTCAGAATGAGCCAGCCAGTGGTCTTCCTGGAACTAAACCCAGGTCTCCGGTGCTCTTTCAGAGTGGCCATTCTGTTCTTGTAGCTAATGCAAAAGCAATTTCAGCCCCTGACAAGGAGTCACACACTCCAAATAAATGCCCAAGGATGATACTGTTTCCTTGGGAACAGCTGTTTCATAAACAACCCTGGCCTGACATATGGGGTGATCTGCCATTTCTGGGGTCTTCTGCTCTGTAAAGCAAAGGGCAGGACTCTTTAAGACACTGATGCTTTAACATTAGCTACGCACACACACAGATATCTTAGTTTTGATCTTGAGAAAATCAGTGAATGTCCCAGCTGAATCTGTAAATAGGAACAAGAATAAGATTGCTCTCCCTGGGGACATGCTAAGAATTTTTATCAGGTGACAATAGGAAGCCTAGAGGAATGTTTTGATCTGGGAAAGTAGAAGTAAAACTTGGCTTTTCATTCTGTAAGACTCTCCATGGTTAAAAGTCATCCAAGAGTGCCTGGTTTGTTCAGCCCTCTGCCTTCAGGTAGGACTACACTTACGGCATTTCAGAGTGATGCACATTTCTCCGGTTTGTAAGAAAGGGAGGGAGAGTCTACAGTTGAGTGGCCTTTCCATGGCCAGCACTGTCATGCCCAGGACAGTGTTAATGGTGTCAGGGAGGGAGGAAGCGCTGCTTTCTTGGGGCATAGTCCCTACGGGTGGAGGTCAGAAGGACACCCTCGTATCTCAAGGATGGTGGCGCTTACATCCTGTGTCTCGGGTAGTCATGCAGCTCCGATGAAGAACATTGTGAAGATGCTCCTCTGACTTCTCTTCAAATGATATAATTTGTTTGATGTAATTCACTGGCTTTCACATGTCTTAATGAGGAATTTCCCCAGCCAACTATGCTTCACTTAGTAATTAGCCCCAAGTACTTTTTGCCACTCCTTAGATCTGAATCCAATGCTAGATACAGAATTCTAGCAACAGGAAGTATGGGTTTTCGACAAGGCTTAAATAGTCACCACTCAACCTTTCAGCAGGGCGGGCTGGCGCCCACCTGGCACCCGCCATGGGTGGCAGGGTGGTATAGGGTCAAGAGCCAGCATGCTCACTGGATTTGAATCTTTGACTTACGGCCTCAGACTGGTTACTTAGTAATTTGTGCCTCAGCTTCCTTATCTGTAAAGTGGAAATATTCATGGTGTATACTTTGGGGATTCTTGTGAGGATCATAAGTTAATACATGTAAATGCTCAAAACAGTGTCTGACAGTGATGATAGTTGGTATTTATCTCCCCCTGACCCAAAGCCTATGTTTGCTTCAAGCAAATGGAATGATTCTCCGACCAAATTTTTTCAATATCCTTTTACTAGAAGGGGTTTCATTTAATTCCGGATTATGTTCTAATTCATATTCACTTTATTCACTATAAAAACAAGTGTAGATATATAGTTGTTTTTTCTTTAGGTGGAAGGTTGGGAATGATCTCTTCTCCCCCTGTTAGAGAGGACCTTTGTCCCTCACCGCTGCTCGTCTCACCGGAATTTCACTGCACTTGCTTCCTGCTCATTCAGTACGATTGGGGGTGTGGCCCTTACTGTTTAGGTTAAACGTTCTTTAATCATTGGGGCATAGGAGTTTGCATTAAAATAAGTAATAGGTAATCACATTAACAAACCAAGATGATTGATAACTTAATAAGGTAAAAATAATTTTCCTAAGTGTCCCTATCTGGGATCACCTCTGTTCTCTGAGGAGAATTAATATGGACACATCTTTTTACTGAAGAGTTTGAACTAAAAGTTCCCATAAACAGTGGTATCCTGCTTCCTTTGCAGCGGTTACACCCTTTGTAGCTGCCCCACGTGATAGCAACATCAAGATCAACCTCCCAATGTTTCAAGTACAAGTATAACTGTTGTGCACACACATGGACGTGCATACTCCCATTCTCCTTGGTTTTCCCTCTGTACCACTGCACAGATGAGGAAACATCTCAGGTGCCTTCTGCCTTAGCTGTTTGAAGACACATTTTTCAGAGGGCTGAATTCACGGTTTTATGTGGATATAGGTACAGATGTAGATGTAGATCCCAGACTGGTTTATGTTCACATTCCTAGATGTGACAGGTAACGGGTGTTCACCTTATTAGGACATACCCAACATTATTGTTGACTTACTGCACCTTTTTAAAGCCAGTATAGAGATTAAAAATTAAAATTTTTAATAAAAACAAGACAGTACTTTGTGAAGATCCTAGTTATGGGTAGCTGACTTTGGGACACCCCCTTGTTATAAAATGTTCTTCCCATCCTCGGACAAACTCCGCTGACTCCATACCCCTTCTTCACTCGCTGTCCTCCGTGCCCAGCATTTCCACTTCCTCTCCTCCCATTCACGCTCCTGTGTGCCCTCTGACCCTGCACTTGCCAAGTCACCAGTGACCATTTAGCAGCTAAGTGCAGCGGAGACATTTTAATCCTCACCTGAGCTGACCGTTAGCATGAGCTGAGACTGCTGAACGCTCCCTCTGTCCTGACAGATCCTCCCTCCCTGGTTGCCTTGAAATGAGAATAGCCTTGATTTTCCAACTCCTCTCCCTCCTTCCATCCTTGAAATGTTCATCCTTTGAGGTTCTTATGTTCGTGCTCGTCTTCCTTCTTACACTCTCTCGGAGTGATAGTATCTGTTCTCTTGGCTTCTGAAATACAAACATAATGTTACCCCTGTTTTTTCTTCAGAGCCACCCATATATCCAACGGTCTCCTGGCTGTATCTATTTGGATCTCTCCCAAATGCCTAAAACTCAACATGTCAGGAATTGAACTCACTACTTTCTCTGAGTTATTCCCTCTCTCTGTTTCTTCATATCATTGAAGAGCCTCCCAGTTGCCCACGTCTGAAACCAGGGCATCATTCTTGATTCCAGTCCCCTTTTCAACCCCTTTTCTGTTCAGTAAGTATATATCACAAGTATTTCTGGAATCCTTCCACTCTTTTCCATTCCCACTGCCACTAGTGACACTAGTCTGGAGTGTCACTGTCATTCATGTGCACTGTGCAACAGCATCTTACCCAGTCTCCCTTCCTCTATCATTGTGTCCTTCTAACCCAAACTCTACCCGGCTACCAGAAATAGCTCTCAAAATTTACATCTCATGATGTAACTCTTCAACTTGAAAACCTTCACCCATTCCCCTTCAACTATAGATAAAGTCCATACTCCTCATATGGCTTGGAGAGCCACTTATATGACCTCTCTTGCTTCTCTGGCCTTCTCTCCCATAATTGCCTCCTCCTCCCATCACTGGCCACCCCAGTCACTACCTGCAGTTCCCTGGAGGTATCATGTTCTCTGTGTCAAGTTCTTTGTACAACCTGTCCCATCTGCCAGGAACACTCTTCACCTCCTCTTTACTTGGCTAACTCTCACCGATCCTTCACATCTCAATTCAAACAGCCCAAGCCCTGAACACTGGCTTAACATTCCCCCTGGTCATTTTTAGCCCAGAACTTGCTGTGTTATAGCACACAGGAAGCTGTTTTCTCTCTGTGTCTTCCCCCAGCCTCAGCTTCCTGGAGGCCAAGAGAGTATGGGGTTCGCTTTCATTTTTCCAGGTCCTACCACACTGGTTGGCACAAAAGGCTTTTATATGTATTTGCTGGGAGGAGGAAGAAAAGAAAGAAGGTAGCACAGGTGATGCACCCTTTGGGCATAAGTTTAAGATTGCTCTCCACATAGGCATTTCCAACTGAAAGTTGAGCCTTTGTCTCCATCCATTTGATTGACATGAACTAATGGAAGGAAATTATTTTCTTGGCACTGCTTTTATTTACCTAGAAGTATGGACAAGTACTGCTAGGAATAAACATTCATACTCAAAACTAAATGATATATTATTCATTTGGAACAAAATTATTAAATAGATATTCATTGAGCATTATGCGTAGCAGTGGGCAAGGTGTGGGAGTTATAGAAAAGGGGTCAGAGTTTTCTCCCTGCCCTTATGGATCTAACAGTCTAGGATTCTGATGGATGGAATAGCATGTGACAGGTGCTGAGAGATGTCCTACCTGTTCTCGAGATGGCAGAAGTTCATAGAGAGGAATGATCATTGAGGACCTGAGGATTGGGCTTTTACCCCAGTGGGATTTGGCCAAGATTAATCTTTCTAAAATGTATTTATGCATTCAGTAAAATGCTTATGATGCAGACCATGAGCTAGGTTAAAGATATAGGCATCAAAATAACACAATCACTACACTCAAGAGATCTATAATCTACTCAGTTATAATGGGAGACAACTCTTCTGAGTCCTGTAACTTTAAGTATTCAGAGATCTCCTGAAATTTCTGGACTTATGTTTTTATTACTCATGATTCTCATCATCTGATATTAGAAGATCCCCTTCCGAGAATTATTTCTTACCACCGAGAGAGAGTTAACTTTGACTTCAGACAGCCCATCATGATCCCAATTCAGAACTTTAATAACTGCATCTTTTAAAGCAGTGATGGTTCCACTTCTAAAAAATATAAGATACTAGGTCAAGTTTAATACACCCCAGTGAATTACAAGAAGACTCTAGGCTCATGGGAAATGCACTGTGAAGGCTGTGTTGGGATGTGAGCTGCATGGCTGCCCTTGAGACGGAGCCAACACACACGGATGTCATCAGATAGAACCCAACTGAAAAGCGGGGGCCCTTCCTTCACCCCGGGGAGGGCTTGGCCCCTTCAGCTTCAAATCAGATCCCTGTGCTAGTGCTAGACATTTCTGGTCAGATGATACAGTCGTTAGGAGACTGTGGCCACATGCACGCTGGAATGGAGCTACACTGGCACTGTCAGCTGGTCATCATGGACGCCCCATCTTGACCAAGGTCATTTGGCTCTTCACGGCTCAGCCGCCTGCTGTAAACAGCTGAATGGGCCTGGCTCCATTTGGACGTTGTCACTGTCTGGTATGTTGTCTCTCCCAGGGAAGGGAGAGAAAGCGTAGAAACAGGGAGGTCAGGAAACAGTTGATTGCCACTCTCACAGAGTCACTTTCTTCATCAGGAGCAATGGGCCAGATGTGGGATGGTCCTTCTGCATAGGACCTGCAGCCTCTTTGAAGACAGAATGATCACAGACCTAACTGTAGAAGCAGCTCTGGAGAAAAGGCCAGAATAGCAGTTTGCAACTAGATCATAGAGAGTTTGAATGCCAAGCTGGGGGACTTAGAATTTATCCTAGAGGCCAGGGAGCATGACTAAAAGTTTCAGAGTAGGCGAGTTGTAATAAACCCAGGGGTTAAGTGAGGGTGCTGGTTCAATGCCTCATATAGAGAAAGTGGTAAGTAGAGAAGTCAGGGGTAGACTGGGAACCACCTGAGCAGGTGGCCATTTACATTGAAGTAGGCAGGGTAGAAAAAGATGCTCTACCAGCAGAGGGTGGTGGATCAGGACACTAGAGAGCAAATAATACAGATAGCTCAACAATCCCAAGATCTGGCCTGGGCCAGAGAAAGCAGCAGGTGGAAGTTGTCCAGGGCTCTGGATAGTTCCCAGGGAGGGGCATTGCTGCACTGTGAATAAACCTGTCAGCCTTGGAGTGAGTTCTAGACCTGCTCACCTGTGTCATTGTTGTTGTTTTTAAAATTGCAGCAGTGTCTTGGGCCTGAATAGAGTCCTATGAATGGGGGTTCTTCCTCCTCCAGGGTTCTGAAAGGCTGAGTGGGGACTTATAAGAGATGCAATGAAAAGATTATGTTCTTCAGCATCAACCTGCCTTGGTCTGAAATCTCAGCTCTGCCCCTCAATAACTGCATGGGACCTTGGGCAAGCCATGTAATCCATCTGTGAAGTGGACTAAACAGTATGTATCTCCTTTGGCTGTTGTGAGGCTTAACTTCGTTAACGTGTGTGAAGCGTCTAAGCAATGCCTGGCACACAATGGGTTCCCTGCCCATCAGCATCCTTTTGTCTTTCTCTCCCTGCAGCAGCAGAGAGCTTGTCTTCTGTGGATTTGTTTCTCTCTAGCCAGAGGCAGAGCCTTGATGGGAGGAGGAGATCAGAATAGTAACATCCTTTCATTATGAAGTCAATTCACCCATCCCTCAGTTTACATAGCACTGGGTCCCAAAAGGCTGTATAGGAAACCATCATTTTAATACAGTAAAGTAGCTGGATACCCTCGGAAGCCCTGCTTATAGGCAGGTGAGATATGTTTTCATGGAAATCTTTTATGTGTGCTGATTTTGTCAAGTTCAATTCATTGAAAGGTGGAGGACAGCTACGAGCTTATTTAGCTACACAGCTACTCCTTAGCTAGCCCTCAGAGTAGAGGTACCCACGGCCTCATAGCAGGGCCTGCCTCTCCCCAGACACTTATAATGCCCTTGGCCCTGACCAGACTTGGAAATTCAAGGATGCATGTGACCGATTGACTCTGGGGGGATCTCCCTGTCAAAAAGGGAACACAGTTGTCCCCTTACCCTGGCCAAGACGAGAGGAGAACATGGCAGAGCAAACCACACACACGGATGCAAGCCCCTGCTCAGTCTCACAGACATCCAGGGTCTACTTTGGGCTGGGGTTCCTGAAATGACAAAGGCCCAGCCTCTGCACTTGGAACCTCACAGTCTTCATGAACCTCTTCTTGTGCTTGACTTTGTGAGCCAAAGGTCACTCCTGGCCCTTGTTATTGGGTTTCTTAAGGGAAGGACCATGGACACACACATGCTGGAGAAGTGTGCGGAGCCAGACTCAGGGAGGGAGGCTTTGCAGCAACATGTCCTTCAGAGCCTCTGCTACTTTGCAGAAGCTACAAGAGCCACAGGTTGTGGGGTCCATGTTAGCTCAGTAACTGACCGTTAATGGTAGGGCGGACATGTGTATTGGGAGGAGCTGGCCATACTGAACCACAGGACCACTGGTTGGGTTGTTCATAATTGACCTTTTGGGATTCCTATTTAATCCATTGATAATATCTTATATCATGTGGCTCCTATAACAGCAATGGTCTCAAGGAAGATGGTACCAATACTCCTAGCCATTGCTTCCTGAAGCCTCCAACCTCTGTATCTTCTTATCTAGTTTCTCCCCCTGTTGTAGAGCATGTAACAGGTTAGGTTCACAGGTTACGTGGCTCAGCTGGAGATTTCTGCAGCCAGCACTAGGCACAAGCGCACCATCACAAGAACACAGGACAAAGCATTCAGAGCTAGGTACGTTTTAACCTTGATATACTGAGCTTTCTCTGCTGAAGTAACCACATGGTATCTGCGGAACGACAGCAGGTTCCTCCCAGGTGCTTTACCTGAATTCCCAGACAGACCGACCGCCCCAGTTGGTGGAATATGACTGTACCTGCCACTAGGTGGCCCCCCGTGTGCGCATAAGCCCCTTCCACATTGAGAACTGGCATTCGACTTTCTGGATTTTCTTTCACTATGAACACACACACTCTTCCATCATTCCTGAAGCCAATAATCAATTCTTTAATTTTCCTTTTAGCATTTAAATGATACGACTTATTTAAATTTGTGGATAATTTGTTTAACACAAAATCTGTGCGTGTTCCTTAAATTTTATGGGCCACAAACCATATGATTGATTAAAAGCTGAATTTGAATTTATTCTATCAAAAGGTATGTTTTGGTTTGTCTTGTAAAGTACTACATGTGGTGTTTAACAGAATTGCCTTTATATTCAATTTTTCTAAAAAAGAAAAACCAGTAGAAGAGAAAGGAAGAGCAAACATTTTGAATAGTATTTATGCCACAGCAGGCAGTGTTATGAGAGATTTTAAATATTGACTCAATCTCCATAGCTTTGAATTAGCTCTTCCATATACACCATTACAACCATCCCATAGGCAAGGAAACAGACTAAGAAGGGCGAGGAGTTCACGCAGGATTTCAGCCAGGAAGCCGCGGGCCACCAGACCTCCTGGTCCTGGCTGGTTTGCACTGCCTCCTGCTGCCTGCCTCTGGTCTAAACAACTAGGAGAGGCTTGGCAGAAACCAGACTGCGTGCATCAGGAAAGGTGTTTGGATTCTGACTTCTCTTTTTCCCTTCCTCTCAATGTTCTTATCTGCAATATAGGAAACAAGAAAACCCAAACCCTAATTGCTGTGAAGGACTTTGTAAGCTCTAAAGCATTACACAAGTGCCTGCTATTCTCATTATTGGGATCATTTGAGTTTTGTGGGAATATGGGAACTCTCGTATCATGTATGCCCCAGGAGACTTGTGATCCTTCACTATTAACACAAAAGCATGGGATGTCTGTCTCTGAATGAGACCTCCCATTCTGAGGCACCTGTGCTATTTTAGCAGCAGATCTGGTCTGCCCTGAACTCTCTGTTGTGGTGGAGAGTTGCAATGAGGTTTCCTCGTGCTCTCAGCAGGTAATTCTCCCTTAGCCTTGGGATCCAGAAATAATAGACAGCGGTGGGACAACTTCAGGGTGGGACCACAGTTGAACAGGGCAGTGGCCACACCAATTCTGCACACGCCAAACCACCAAGAGGAGGTGGATCTCTTTTAAGGATTGTTATTTTGGAATACAATGTACTACTATTTCTGTATCCCAGAGTTCCCATTTCTGATGGCCAATCGGATCATGTCTTTGAGAGAGGTCTTCAGTTAAAAGCATGAGTTTCTGGATGAACTGTGAAGGAGATTCTTCTCTGGGCCTGATGGGAGCCACTTTTGCCTTGCTCCTGGTCGCCTCTGATTTGGCTTAATTTCTGGCCCAGGCTCTGATCCCTACATCTGAATCATTTTGTATCGGAGGGCTCTTATTGGTAGGCTCTTTGCATAAGGAAAATGCTATTTTCCTTCTGGATTTGAAAATCCCAGGAATAGACATCATTCTTGTTTGACTTCTCAAAACACTAAGCTGTTGTAAAACAGAATCGGTGTTGGTAAGTCTATAAAAGTTCATCAGAGAGAATCTTTGTAACTTGACTTTTAGCTCCTAAAGTCTTGGCCTCAAATGCCCATAATTAATGTAGTGAGTGTCACTTTTTCACCCTCTGCAGGGCCTCACAGTAGGACATTGGCTCACTCAGCTGCCTTAAGCCTGGTTTCCTGGAGCTCAGGGCAGGGGGGCTCAAATTCCAAGGCCATTCCTTCTCTCCCTGGCCAGCCTCCAGGCCACCAGGGGCAGGCATGAGCCAGGGCCAGGGGATGGAGCTTCTGCCTCAAAGCCACGCATCACTGAAGAGGCCCTCACTGGGCCTTCTTGCCAGTGTGTTAAAGACCGAATATCTCTATTGTACAGTAACAGAGAAAAATGACAGGGTGAGGC
This sequence comes from Tonatia bakeri, assembly GCA_004024845.1. Classification (NCBI taxonomy): domain Eukaryota; kingdom Metazoa; phylum Chordata; class Mammalia; order Chiroptera; family Phyllostomidae; genus Tonatia; species Tonatia bakeri. The sequence continues at coordinate 106,916 of PVIA01000952.1, forward strand.
CGGAGACTCCTGAGAACGTGCCAAGGAGAAGCCAACAGTGCAGGACCACTTGGCGCCGACAAGCCATGCAGGACCTCAAGGAGGACACAGGGTTCGTTGTGGACTCAGCCCCTGACTGTGAGCGAGAGGCGAAAACTCAGCGTTTGCCCAGACTCCGCCACAACCCCTCTCCAGTTCCTCCAAGGCCTTCCCTGCTGCATCCACATAAGGGCAGTGACAGCTCACAAGGCTACGGGCTCACTCACCTTGCTGAAGCTCGCGGATCTGACACACTTTCAATCCTTGAAACATTTTGCACTAGGGCCTCAAGTTCAAATTCACGTGCTGGCCAACACTTGACCCTGGACCAGCGGTTTTCAACCTTTTTCATCTCTTGACACAGACACGAACTAATTACTAAAATGCTGCAGCACAGCACACAAGTATATTTTTTGCCGATCTGACAAAAAATAGGTATACCTTTGATTCATTCACACTGGATGGCTATTTTGTGTTGGCTGTTGTCATTTTTTTAGTTAACAATCTAAGAGAAAAGAGGGCAGTGCCCCCAGTGACATAGTCAGATATTGCATGTTTTAAAAATTCTTGTCACAGCCGTGTACCATGGCACCGCAATTGAAAACTGCTGCCCTCGGCCGCCAAAGGGAGCAGAAATGGCTGGCTTTGGCTGTGTTTCCTCCCTTTTTCCAGGAAACAGAGCCCCGGGGTGCCTCTACAAATTGGGTAGTCACAGGGAAGTGGTCCAGAGAGAGGTGGGCAGGAGGAAAAGCCGAAGGTCTCGCGAACCCCATACTGATTGTAGCCACCAGGCCAGCTCAGTCCACTTTTGCTTATGGATTCACAATTTCATGTTGCCCTTTTTTCCCCCCTCAGTCCAGCCTGTGGGACCACAGCAGCACAAAAGGATTGACTTAGAAAGTCCTTAATGTCACCACAACATAAAAATCAATAAGTAGAGCCTTCTTGTTTTGCTTCCCACAGCAGGCCATGCCGAGCCCAGCCTCCTCACCTCTTGCCTCGACAACTCCGACTGATCTGCGTGCTTCTGTTCTGCACCTCTTCCACACATCTGCATTATTCTCCACGCAGCTGCCAGTGCAGTCCTTCTAGAAGAGGGCGAATCTAATCACTCCCTTCAAACAAACAAGAAACTTCGATGCTTTCTTGTTGCCTTCAGGACCCAACCTAAACTTATTCTGTCATTTAAGAGCCATCACACCCTGGGCCCTCCCCTCCCCATTACTCCCTTCCCATTATTCGCACACAGAACAGTCCAGTCCTTCAGAGGTCCTCACTCACCCCCTTGAATTTCCTTGCACATTTCTGCCTTAGAGCCCTTTTAGAAGGCCCCCAGGCCCATCTCTGCCTTGCCACTCTTTTTCTCAGCCTTCAAGATCCTACTGAAATGTTCCAAGCCTGTAAGACCCTGCCCTGCTCCCTCCGGGGGCACAGTTACTCAAGCTCCAGTCTTTGCATTCCCACAGCATTTTGGACTTGCAGTTTGAGTTCTACTGAGCACTGTTTTGTAATTGTTTATACACCTGCTTTCTCCATCCGATGATGACTTTCCCAAGAGAAGAGACTGGGCAACTGTCACTGTATTAGTTCAGCACATGCTTGATAAGCAGTTAATGTATGAATATTTGAAACCTCTCTTCCAAGGCCCAAGAGACCCAAATGCTATGGTTCCTGCTCTCACCATCTGGGCCAGGACGCACCCCTTCATTTCATTCCAGGCCTGTTTCTGCCAGGCACCCGGTCTGTCAGCCTAGTGTACCTTGACCCAAAGCCCTGACGGTAGCCCTGGACTCCTGAGGGGAAGGAGCAGGGCTTGGTAGCTGCATCTTTGAGAACACAAGGGGGAACAATAGCAGGAAGTGTCAGAGCGGGGAAACAATCAGCAGGCACGGCCCATGTGGAGGAGCTTCCTGATTGGCTTGATTTGCTGGGAGCAGGAACTCTTAGAATAACTTTGGGATTATCCCAGTGGGATGACACATTTCTCCACTAAGGAGGAGCTGTCCTCTGGTCATGCCGTGCATGGAAAACATGATTATTTAAAAAAAAAAGAACCTAAGAGGAAATTCCCTTTAGGAAGATGCGTTTGGATTACCGAGCCTCCCAGCCCCTGCACCCGCTCCCCAAGCCAGCCTCCTTCTGAAGGTCTACTTCAGGCACCATTGAGCTGTCACCTGTGCCTTCCAGATGGGTAGAGTTCTCCCCTCTGGGGCTTAAAGGCCAGAGGGGCTGTTTATCCTCTGGTGCCCCATCCAGTCAGCTCCTGGAAACCCAGGCCATAGCCACAGGCAGGGGATGCTCCCTCTCAGAACCACATCCCTGTGGGTTGAGCACTGGCTGTGTACAAAGCACTCTTGCAGGCACAGTGGGAACCACAGTAATACACGTGATACTCTTTCTGCTCTCGCAGGACAGTAGCTTCCAAACCATGTTTCGTTCTGTGCAAAAGCTAAACTGAGGCAGGGATGTTGTGGGAGGAGTTCCCAGTCCACTCACACCTCAACCACGGCAGCAATATTTGATCAAGATGTTTGGGGAAGAAAATTCTCTGCTGGAAAGAGGAAATACTGAAAACCTTTGAGGTCGGGGCAGTTTCATTTGTTCTTGGAAGGAGGCAGCACAGGGCAGTATAATGTCCTAGGCTCCAGCAACAGGCGAACCTGGGGTTACATCCCAGCGCTCCTGGGTCACAAGACACCGAACTCTCTCAATCTCAGGTCTGCCATCTATCGAGTGTGGATTATATTAGCAGTTACTATGCAGATTTCAGAGACTGAATAATATTTGCATGGCTTTTAGCAGACTGTGTAATATCTCATGGTAAATGCTCAATAAATGTTAGCTGATTTTACCACTATGACTATTGGACAGTAAATAATTTTATTCGATAAATAACTTATTAAGATACTAACTCAAGTATCTGGAGCACTCTGTCAGTTTCCCCAGTGCAATCTCCAATGTGGACCACAGAAAAACATGCTGTCCCCAATGTGGGCATTTATAAAAGCAGAGCCTGAAGCTGTGTGGATGTGCACATGTACACATGCACAGAGGCAAAGGGAAACTCTAACTCAGCAGGAAAGCTATCAGAGTGCTGGATTTAGGCACAGACAGTGAGTAAATAGGTATTTGGGAGAGAGGAATGCACCACATAAACAATTTTCATAATTAGCAATGAAAGCCCAGATGCTTCCTGCATGAAAGGGTGAACTCAAAAGAGAATCATATGGTGAACCAAAGTAAATGCTGAGACTGTCCATCCTGCTGGCCCAATTCCCAAATATCTGTGTGTCCTCCACCTGTGCTTTTATTTAGGTGATCCCCCGAGTAAATAGCAACAGTGCATTACGCACACACAAATGCATAGACACAGGGGGTCAGGTGAAATTACATATCTGAGATATTTGGGGAAAAGAGTGAAAAGTCTAGAAAAGATAGTAGTTACCTTTGGCATTGCCTGACCTCCAAGAAAACAAGTAATACAAGTTTCTTTTTAATCAGTAGTTTTTACAAAGTCCAGAGTTGCCATAATGTGAATTTGTTTATTTTAAGAATTATATTTGACTGAAGGAATTGTGTCAAAGTGTCTGTCTTTGAGGTTCCTTCCAAAGGAGAACTATCTTATGCATTCACTGAAACAGCCATTCACTCACCAGTGTTTCTTGGGGGCTTTCAATGAGCCAGGTTCCTTGCTAGAAGCCAGCTAGGTAGATGCTTTATCTTTCAGAGAAAGATACAGAAGAGATGGCTGTTAACCTCAAGAGCTCTGCAAATGGGATTTGGGGAGGGAACCCTGAATCCATAAACAAGTGATTAAAATACAATGGGATAAAATTGGTGATGCACTCTACCTACAGGAGATATGGCCTCAAGAAGGAAGGGCACCTTCAAGGGAAAGGTATCATCAGTGGCTTCCAGAAAGAGACAATACCTAAGGAGATTCTTCAAGAATGAGTACTTAGGAGATGGGAAAGAGGGAGAACCAGGGCAATCCAGGCAGAGGGGGAGGTGTGAGCAAAGGCATTTAGGCAAGAAAGAGCACTATGTGTGCAGGGACCTACAAAGGGCTCATTGTTCCTGGAGGTAAATGAGAGCCTAGAAGTGTGTCAGATTAAGGATCTTAAAGCATGGACTCTGGGAGGGGTTTTCACCAGGGGAGTGCAATTATGGTCTGTCCAGGCACGATCTGGATTTGAGGGTGGTGAGTCTGAACAGAGGTAAAACAAGCAATTGGTTAGAAGTTTGCTGTAGGCATTTGGGAGAAAGAAGCAGAGAGCCTGTACAAGGCTGAAGAAGAAGAGATATTTAAGAAATTTGAGGGGCAAGTTGGCAGGACTCAGTGGCTAATATATGTGCGGTGATTCTCAGAGAGCGGCAAGTGAGAGGTCAAAGTAACATCATGTTTCCATCTTAAGTAGAATGGATTGGTGATGGTATCAAAAACTGAGCTACAGAATGCTGGAGGGAGGGACAGCTTTATGCAGAACAATGGTCTTGGTCTTGGATATGCTGGGTTTGAGGTATCTGTGGAGCATCCAGGTGGGGTCATTGAAAATACAATGGTATATGGAAGCTGGAGTTCAAGGAAGAAATGGAAGATATAGGTTGGGTAGATGTCAGCATGAAGGTGGGAATTAAAGCACGAGGCTGGACATGATTAGCCAGGGTAAAATGTGGAACAAGAAGAACAGTGAACCAAATGAACATTTCATGGAATAGTAGAGAGAAGCCCTTGTTGAGAATATGGTGTCGTGGGCTCCAAAGGGAAGAAGGAGTGGTCTAAAATGTTTTTTTAAGTGAAATCAGTAGATTCACACTGAACAGTCTCCATTAGACTTGGCAGGTATGGACTTCAACAAGACCATATACAACAGAGTGGCGGGGCAGAAGGCAGAGGGGAGTAAGCCAAGGGGTGGTTGGGTTGTGAGGATGTTGAGACAGCAAGAGGCGAATGCTGTTGGGGAAATCTGGAAGAGAGATTCAACAGGAACTTGAACAGGATGCAGGGTCAAGAGAAGTTCACCTATTTTTAGTGTGAGAGAATTGATTTTTTTTGTGGACTAAAAGGAAGGAGGCATCTTAGAGACAGACTGAAGCTCCAGGGAAGAGGGGGAAATTGATAGAGTGCCATCCCAGAGGACTCTGCGCAAGTTCAGGTGCACAGGTGGAGGCAATGGCCTTCAGGGGAGTGTCTGAGTCAGAGGCTGGAGCTAAGAAGGCTGGATGAGACTTTCTTCCTATAAAAAGAGACATTTCTCCGGGAGGGCTTAAGCTTCTGAGAAGTATACCATTTGAAAGGAGCTTATCTCACTCTCATGGAATCAAAACTCTTCATAATGAAACAGTCAAACAAGAATCACACTTCAAGGAATCAGTGCTTAGTGTAAGCTTAGAAATGATTTCCTGTAGCAGCAATCAACTGGCCCAGATTCTGAGGGTAGAAGCCATGTGATTCCAGATGGGATAAATAACAAGAAAAGGAAAGAGGAGCTGGTTTCCAGGGGCTAAGGATAATTTATGCAGAGAGAAATTTTCATTCATACATATTTGGGATTACATTTAATTGAACCCATGTTGGTAATGAAAAGTGCTACTATGTTCCAGCTATGCATTTAGCTAAAGATATAAATCAATCTAATATCAATGTTTTTTCCTCAAGAAGTATATAAATCAGTGTATTTTGAGGGTAGGTAGCAAAACCAAGCCAAGATTTGAAAAATTACGCTTAATATCACCGCTTCCAAGCCAGTTTTACTATAGAATCCTTTAAAAGTGTGTTCTTGCTTTAGCTTGCTTTTCAATTTTTCAACAAATATGTACAGGGAAGTATATGAGGTACAGTAGTAAGATGAAGAGATAGCTCTGTCTCTCAGTAAGCCTGTACTTGGGAGAGGGGTATCCCAGGTGCCTACGAGGGCTAAAAATGCTGTGGCAGTTTGGGAGGAGTGAACACCTTAGGTTGAGGGACTTAAGGAAAACATCTTTACTAAATAGACAAGTGTTCAGTTGGGTCTTTGTTAGTAGGCGTATTATCAGTAGATGGAGTTGGAAGTGGTGGCTCTTTCCTGGCTTTTTCAGGGAACACGAGCAATCTGTTTTGACTGGAAAACTGGAAGGTGTAAGCCTTGGAACGGGGTTAGAGCAGAGCATGGAGGGTGTGAACTTCCAGTTTGAGCAGCTGGATGAAATTCGGGAAGGAGGTGGTGGAGACGAGGGAAAGGATGTGAGCTGTATTTTAGGAATTCTTAAAGGGATCAATCTCTCCTCTGCCATATCTCTGTCTTTGTGATGACGTGGGGGAAAAAATGAAATGAGCTTGAGTTTCCACTGCCCACTCTGCAGTCAAGGGAGATCCTATTCTTTCATAAGGAGAAGTGGAAATCCTCTGTTTATTTAAGGGCCGATAACCTGTTTTCTCAGTAAAATACCGACCAATCTGCAGTGATTCCTGATGTACTCATCTAAATAAAAGGAAGCTGTTGCCTTGCAAATTGAGTCACAAATGAAAAATATTTTGGGAGTGCCATAGAAACAAATGCACTATCTTCCCGAAATAATGGAAAGTGAATTTTATAGTATCTATTTGTAAGAGAACAAACATTATTCTTCCCAAATGCTCTATCTAGAATAACTATAGAGATATTAAGACAGAGATACAGATAGAGATACTGAGAAAGAGAAGGCTAAATATTCAGATACTGTAGGGAGGGGTCAGAGAATGAGGTGTCAGGCAAAAATGGGGACCCAGGCAGCAGGAGCTGGAGAGACAGCTTCAGAATCCTGCCGCTGTGGGAGTGACTCGCCCAAGAGTACTCTCCATTCTTGGGCCACTCCTCACAGGAGGCAGATTACTGGGACAGACAGAGTTCAGTCAATCTCGGATAGTTATATTTCCACTCCTTGGCCAGGGGGTGGGTCCTCTGATGAATAGTTTCACCAAATCCACAAAGAACTCCAGAGAGATTGTTTCCAGGTGAAAGAGCTAGATTTTGATCCCCAAAGGAAAGTGATGGGGGTTCTGGGCAGGCAAAATCAACAGCTAAGGCCGCCTTAGCCTCTGTCACCACACTTACTTCTGAACCAGATGTACTGTGTCTTCTGCTCCCAACATGTAAGTGAAGCTTCAGTATTATGGGTGAGCTCCATGTCAAGTCTCGGGCATGGGAGTGTTTAGCTCACGGCACTGCAAGGCTGGACGGGTATTTAAAGCAGGGGGACAGTCCAGTCTTGGTCCTTTCTGGTGTTAATTTAGCTGGCAAAGGCTCCAGGAGTCAGATCAACACAAACATCCCAGTCACAGCACACGAAAGAGATGCTGTGACATGGATGACTGGCACTGTGCAAAGATAAGGAGCTTCCCTGCTGAGATTGGAGGTGGGGCAGGGCTTCGAGGTGCGGTGGAGGTGAAGTGCAGCTCCAGCCGAGCCCCATTTGTAAGAGTTGATTATCGGAACTGAATTCCAAACTTGGCGGTTGCTCATTTTTGCTTCTGCTTCTGCTGAGTCATTACTGCAGCTCTGAGCTGTGATTAACTATGGCCCCTTATCCTCAGCATATTTCTAAGAGCATTCATGCAAAATTTAACAACACGTGGCAGAGGTCTAGCATTAATTAGGATTAGAAGTAGACATAAGTAACAGAGACCCTCACAGCAACACTAGCTGCAAGAAGGTGTTAATTGTCCCTGGAGTAAAAATCCACCAGTAGGCAGTCAAGAGCCACCCAGTGGCTGTTCTCTGTGAATTCTCAGGGACCCAGGCTTCTTCCAGCTTATCCTTCTCCTGTCTTCGTCCTCGGAGCCCAAAGTGGCAATTAGAGTTCTACCTGCACACCTGTGCGTTTCAGGTAGCAGGATGAAGGAAGGGCTGAAGAAGAAAGGTCTAAAGAAGAAAGTCTAAAGAAGGTTCTAGAAGCTGGCCTAACAATGCTTTCAAGTATATAGCCTTTGGACAGCGTGGCTGCAGAGGGTGCTGAGAAATGTGGACATTATTTTGTGCGGTCACACACCTAGCTAACCCTTGGGGATTGTGGCGCTGTGAAAGAAGGGGAGGGTGGAAATTGGAAATTGATGGACAGCTGGTGGCCTCTTCCGTGTTCCCTCGTGCTGGATGCATAAACATGTGGGCAACTCTCCTGTCCCTAGAGAAGCAAACCTTCCTCCTGAAGTTCTTGTTTTGGTAGGTTGGCCAGTCACACACCCCACTTGACTGCTCAACTATGAAATTACAGTTCCAGAGAAAAGAACAGGTCTGAATTCAGCACCTCTGGCCCATCTGTCAGCATCTCCTTCATTCTGGGAGAATTTACTGAGACTTGAATGCACGTCTGCTGAGCTCTTCACAGTTAACACGTGTAACCCCAGCCCACATCCCTCAGTAGTGAGGAAAGTCGTCAAAGCTCGCTCCATTGTCAGAAATAGAAAAGTCTTGCACAGAGCTTGCTCAGAAATATACTTAAGGGGCTGAAGATTTTGTGAACATTTCTTTGCTATGCCTCTGGCTTCAGGTTTTAGTCAGTGCTGAGTTCATTCCATGAGGAAGCTGGAAGTCCCCCTTCCTCTTGATCATCCTGCCCCTTTCCTTTTTCACTCTTTCTCCCTCCCCCCTCCACCCAGTTCCAATCCTGGGCCCCAGTTCACACTACCCAGGCTCCCTACTGGGTAGTAGGTTTATACTATGTCTTCCCATTTCCAAAAATGGAGGTCCTACAAGTCCTAGTATTTGCTAAACTTGACCTATGCACTTCCAAGGGATAGAACTCAGACAATTAGTAAAAGCTACAGGGAAATGCACTTTGCCTGAATCTGTAAGCAAGCATTCTCATGGCCAGCGCTATTCAGAGAGGGAATGGGCTGCCTTGGGAGGTGGTGAGTTTCCCATGCGTGGAGGATTTCAAGCAGAGGTAGGGTGACTGTTGAGCAGAGTACAGTTCAGGGGCTTCGTGTTTCTGAAAAGCAATTAGATTAAGTGGCTTCCACTTCTAGCCTGACCTTCTGTGGTTCTGTGAGCACACTGTATAACACTATACATTCTTGAGGAAATAAGGGGAAAAACAAATAGTCATAGGGAGGTATTTGAAAGTAGTGGCAAAAAATAAATAAATAAAATACTAGTTCTCTAGTACCAGGACTCAAATCCTGGTCCCCACATTATTTTTGTGACCCTGGGCAAATCAGTAACCTCTCTGCATCTCAGTTCTTTTATCTATGTAATGCGAGTTAAAGGTTTTCTTAATTCATGGGATATTCTAAAGGTTAAGTATCAGAATGCATGTAAAACATTTAGAACAGTACCTAGCACACAGTAAGCACTCAGTAATCCTAGTCATATTTTTGCTGCTACTATATAAGCAATATATACATAACAAAAACAATATTAAAATTATTATTATAATTAATATTGTCATTATTGATGGAGAAGGAAAAATGAAGCATACCTGAGTTTACAGACAAAGCCCTCTTCAAAAAAACCCCCAGTAAGACTATTGAAAACCCAGTCTGTATTAGTCCGTACTCATTTGGATTCAACTGAGAGAAGCCTACACACAGGAAAAATGTATTGGCCGCCTAGGTAAAATGGCTAAAAGTGTACGTATAGCAGAGGATCATGGGAGGCAGTAAGTGGAGAATCAGTGGCCCAGGGTTTCTCTCAGTCAGCCTCTCTTGTTCTCATGTCTCTTTGCTGGAGCCTTGTTTTTTCCCACTGTGGAGGAGGGTCTGGAAGGCCAGGTATTTCTGGTCCATGTAAAGCACAGCAGAATGAAAGTGCACAGGAGCTATGGTGGTGAGGAACAGGAATTTCGAGGATCTCTCTGAGACACCATGCTGAGTGGTGCCAACTGGAGGGTGTGGCATGCAGTGATTGGAAAGGCCATGCAAGGCCACATGCCCCTGAGTGAGAGTAGGGACACAAGATATTCTTGGCCTGGGCCCATGTGGTCTCCTCTGCCCGACACATTTTCTTCTCTTTCCCACCTGGTGAATGCATTCTTCAAGGCCCAGCTAACGTATCACCTGCTCAGTCGAGCTCTTCTCACCACCTTGTATCAGCTGGGAACTGCATTCATCTGTGATCACAACAGTGTCTTAAATTCATAACAAGAAACCTGAAGCCAACAATCCAGAGCTGGTGCAGTCACTCCTAGATGCCACTGAGAACCCAGGCAATTCCTCTCTTCCTACACACTCAGCCATCCTTAGCATACTCTTGCTCCTATGGACACCAGATTGCTGTTTCTCCTCTAGCAGCATCTTCCCTATGGTAAGCAGAGTAATGGACCCCCAAAGATATCCACATCCTGATCCCCAGAAGCTGCAAATACTGGCAAAGGGGAATTAAAATTACAGATGGAATTAAGGTCTCTAAATAGCTGGCTTCAAAATAGGGAGGTTATTATCCTGGATTACCCCGGTGGGCCCAGTGTGATCATAAGGATCATTAAAGTGGAAGAGGGAAGCAACAGAAGAGAGTCAGAGGGAGATGGGACTGGGGAAGAATGGTTAGAGAGATGCATCATTGCTAGTTTTGAAAATGAAGGAACGGGGCCACCAGGCAAAGTATGTGGGTGGCCTCTGGGAGCTAGAAAAGCAAGGAAACACATTCTCTCCAAGAGCCTCCAGAAGGGAGCACAACCCTGCCAACTCCTTGATTTTAGTCTGGTGACACCCATGTCAGACTTACGAACACAGAAATGTGACATGGTAAGTTTACATTGTTGTAAGCCACTGCATCTGTGGTTGTTGTCATAGCAGCAATTGGAAACTAATACTTACTCTAACACCACATCCCCACAGGTAGGAAGAAGGGAAGGGACAAAAGACAAATGCCACTGAAGTCAACCCTCTTTTTAAGGAGCTTTCCCAGAACTCTCCCCCAACAGGCCACCCTTCTCTGTAGTGGACGCTGGGATGAGGACATTTTTAGCTAAGCACATTTCCACCCAGCAAAATAGGGATTCTGTTAGCACGGAGGAAAGGGAGGATAGATACCAGGCGGGCCACTTGGAATCCTGCCACACTCCCAGGCAGAGCTGATGCTTCCACAACACATCCTTCTCTGCTTTATGATGGCTCTTTTTGGGTTGTAGTATAATTTATGTGTTTAACTGGCTGCCCTCTTCACTTGACCAAGAACGCTCACGCGCAGTCACTGTGGCTGATTTAGCTCCCTGTGCCTGGTGCTCAACACAGTGCTTGACAGAGAGAGGTGTTTGCAAAAAGCTGGATGGATGAGTACATAAATGGGTTTTAAAATGAGAGAATAATCAATGCACTTCCTAGAGCCGTAGATGCTTTGTGTTTCCTCTGCGGCAGGTCTATTGGGGTTAGGTAGACTTTATAAGACCATTCGGCCATGCTTGCAACTTCATCGCCAGTAAATTAAACCTGCACAGCTGCAGTGTGTCACCTTTCCTTACCACCTATTACAGTCTGCTGTTTGCTCAGAAGAGACAGAGCAAGCCGGTCAGAGGCTGTTATGTGCACCTGTCTCAGCCTAACAAGTCTCTATTAACCTTGTGTATAAATTACACTTCCTGCCCATTCTTTATTTTTAGCTCAGCAATATCCTACTTGGCTCCTCCAGGGAAGACTGCCTTAGATTTCAGTCATGAAACTACAAAACAGTGGCATTTCTAGCCTTGCTGGAATGACTCCTATTAACCCATGACACTATTTTCTGGGATGTTCCTCAGGAGGAGTTGGGGTTCCCAAAGAAAAATACTGGCTTAGGCCATCCAGCACCATTAGGACCTGACCCAAGCCCACATGAGTGTTTGTAGAGAAATCTGTTAATTGGTCTGAGTTACTTAGACTTATATACACTGTCGGTTTCCCGCATTCATTTCCTTTGGGTGAAACTTAGTGGTTCTTATCTCAAAAGTCTAGTTTCGTTGCTTTTTTTCTCCCCTCCTCCTCTGTCTCTCTGTTCCTTCTCAGTTACGCAGTATCTTGACCCAAATCTTTAGCACTTGAACTATATAGCTGAGAGCCCTGAAACCCGTAGGGCTGGGACAGTGGGGCATCAGGTCACAGAGAATTCTTAACCACTCAGGGCAGCTTCACCAGAAGAAGCAAGTTACTTGGAGTCAGCTGGTTTGTTTGTTTGTTTTAAGTAAACCACAATCTTATTTTTATTTTAGAGTCCCTTGTAGTGCATCTCTCCCTCCAAGTCCAGCGAAACACACTTCATAAATGTTGGTTGAATTGACTGCAAACCGATGCTGGATTGGACCCATTTATCCCCTCACTTGCCATGAGAAGCTGAGGCTCTGGCTCCCTTCCTATGCCACAGCCCGTGAAAGATTTCTAAAATGGGAACATGTTGAACAAAATTAAAATCACCCAATATTCCGTTATCCAGAGACAATTGCCACTGATACCTTCCTATTTTCTCAATTTCAGTCCTCATGAAGGACTGCCCTGTATGCTTCCAGGTTTCTCTGAGGGTTGGAGGAAGTGGGACAAGGGTAGCTTATATTCTTTCCAATTTTTTATCTTTGAGTGTTACTGGTACATCTATATGTCTATCTATACATAATTAGGATACATACACACACACACACATATATAATATATCCCTGTAATAGACTATTTGAGCTGTATCAGTTAGCTGTTGTCACAATAGTACTTTATGAGAAAACACTCTCAAACTCAGTGGTTTCACATAACAATAATTTATTCCTGTTCATACTTCTGTGAATACTGCTGATCTAGTCTGGGCTCAGCTGAGTAGCCCTAATGTGAGTTACAGGGCCAAAAGGGTGTGGCTCCAGACTCAAGGTTGGGCTATGGTCCACTGCCCATGTAGTCTTTCATGGCCCCAGACTGAAGGGACAGCAGTTACCTGGAGAAGCTCTTCAATGTTGCTGGCAGAGACACAAGAGAACAAGCGCAATTGGCAAACACATTTCAAGCCTCTGCTTGTTTGTGTCTGCTAATGTCCCATTGACTAAAGCAGGGCACATTGCTGAGCCTGAAGTCAAGGGGCAGGAAACTATGTCTGCACACCATGAGGCCAAAGCAAATCATGTGACCAAGACTAACATCAGTGGGTCAACATACATGCTATTTCAATGGTGGTGAAGGAGGGAGGGAAGGGATATATTGGAGAATAGCAGAATCTACCCAAATACCTGCTGAGGTCCTGTCCATTGAGATTCAGATGAAATCTGCTCAGAACCCACTTGGCCAGGACAATCATGCAGTATTTCCAGGAAACTTCTAGCCCAGAGCTCCTTTACCCATTGAATTAGTTCTGGATCATTCAACTATTTCATGTGTGTCACCTCTATTCTGCACTCATGTCCCTTTTCTGGTTTCTTCCCAAAATCATTTACATAGATGTGTGTAGAAGGTGTTGCTGAACATTTGCAGTGGCAAAGGAGTTTATGTCGTTTTCTTTAATGTCTGTGTTGCTTGCCCCCTCCCCCTTCTCTAAATCCTGTTTGCACCCCAGCCCACACGCAGCGTCTCCCAAGCCAAAGCTTGCAGAAGACTTCGCCCTGGTTTCAGAAATCCTGAAGGTCTCGCCTGGGTTGAACCACAGCTTTTTACAGCTTGGTTCGGCTCATTTCATTCACTCAACATACTTGTATTGAGCATTTGTGCCCCCTCCATGAAGAATTTGTAATCCAGTAGAGGAAATTAATAATTCATATCTGTTTTAGCACATAGAGTTTCTAGAGTTACTAAACCTCAGCACTATTGATATTTGGGGTCAGATAGTTCTTTTTTTGTGGGGGTCGTCCTGTGCATTGCAGGATAGTTAGCAACATCTCTGATCTCTACCCACTAGATGCCCAGTAGCACCCACTCCACTCTCCTTCAATTACAGCCAACCAAAGTACCTCCAGACATTGCCAAGTATCTCCTAGGGGACGAAAAGTCACCTTGGTTAAGAACCACTGCTCTAACATACAGTAGACTTGATAAGACCTTTGGTAAACCAAATTAATGTGCTAATGAGTGCTCAGAGGAGGCAATGTTATTTCTTAGTGGTGAATCTATGAAAGCCTCATGGGGTGGGTGGTATCTGAGCAGAGACTTAAAAATGGTTAGGGTTTTGAGATGGGTTTCTTGGAGGAGGGGAAAATGTGGGACACAAATGGGAGAAAAAGGAGTATCTCTGTTTGACGAAAGTGTAAGTGAAATAGGCATGTTGGTAAGGGTGGAGACCATATAGGTACTAGCCTCCCAGTCCCTAGGGCATTATAAGTAAGTGTAAGGACTTCACTTTTACTGTGAGTGAAATAATAAGAATATCTGAAACTGTATTCATTTGGAGGGGTGCCATTTTGCATAGGGTTTGTCTGCCTAACACAAAGTAATTGCTGCAAAATCTCATCCACCTAGAAGCTATTTTTTTTTTTCTGATGCCCGGGAAAGAAACAGAAAAGGTCTCAGTGGGTATAGCACATCCCTAAGTAAATCCATGCCTATATCTCGGTGTTGCCCACCCCTCGAAGACCTCACTCTGCACTCTTAACTTGAGGTCTTAGACTGACAGACCTGGTTAGCCTGTTTCAGCAGCAGATTGGCAGATGGAAAGGGAAGTGGGGGAGATAGAGGACTAATATGGGCAGGCACAGACCCCGCAGCAAAGCTTCTAGTGTGACAGAGGGGAAAGAGACCAAAGCAAAATTGAATGAATGCATGAACAAATAAATTCAGATCAAATATTTCAGGAGGCACAAGGTCTACAGTCCTTTCGGTAGGGAACGTCCATCCCTTCGTAACCCCAGAGGCGTTACTGCATGACACTGCCACCCCAGTATGCCAGCATGCTCAAAGTTTGACAAGGCAGGAATACATGACCTACTACTGTAGAACCCAGATGGTAAGAGTTTAGCACAATGGTTAGGCGCAGAGTTTAGAGTTAGCCAGGGTGTCTAACCCTTGCTTTGAGGCTCTGGCACAGTAGACTAATCCCTTGTCAAGCCTCAATGATCTCATCTGTGAAATAAAATAAGCCATGTGAAGTCTTAGCTCAGTTCCTGGCACAGACCGAGTGCTCAATAAAAGTTAATTTATGACTATCATTTTATTGAAAGAATGCAGCTGCTGAGACTTCCCCCATAGTATAACTGTAGCTGCTGTTCTGGAATATTCCCAGAGTCTCCCAGGCAGCGCTGAAAATTCCCTTTTGGGAACTATATATTTGATGGCTGTGAAAACTGAGGAAAGTTCCAGAAGAGTGGGGGTTATTATGTCCATCCAATGCATCTCTCTCTTTTGGAAGGTTGAGGGAAATGATAGCAGGCTCGCAAGGGTAGTGACCACTTGCCATTTCTCGGTGGTCTTCACCCTTTGGCCAACCTGATAGAAGAGCAGTTCTTCCGAGACAGCTAGGAGATACAAAGGTCTGTTTCCCTTCAGACCTAATGTCCTCTGCTATGTAAGAATACCTGCCTCCGAATTAAGAATGCTCACGCTGAGCTGGAGAGGAGACGGCAGCACGTACTGCAGAGCAGTGGCAGCGCACGAGTGGCTGTAGCTCAGGGTAGTTTTCCTCTGACCAGCTTCTGCTCAGTGGTTAAGTTGAAAACACAGGATGCTCTGTAATGTAGAACCTTGGCCTGGGACCTCAGCATAAGGTAAAGCGGAGCCCGGCAGGAAGCCTCCCCCCAGGAAGGAGCTGCTCTCTGGCCCCAAGACGGCAGGACAATAAAGCAACCTGTCCTCTGTTTGTGTGTTTTCCAGGCTGGAGCAGGAAATCCAAGCGCTAGAAAGTGAAGAGTCCCAGATATCGGCCAAAGAGCAGATCATCCTAGAGAAACTGAAGGAGACGGAAAAATCCTTCAAGGACTTTCAGAAGGTGAAGGGAACAACTGTGATTTCTCTAAATTATACCCACGGGGGAGTGAGCACCAGCAAAATGGTGCCAAGCGGAGAAAAGGCCAGTTGGTATGGATGACAAGGCTGAGCCGCACACTCCGGGAGCGAGGGGCAGGTGTGTGAGGCCGGCGCCATCTCTGCAGCTGAGCGTGGCCTGTCTTCTGGGACCACCTGGCCTGCCGGGGAGGCACGGAGAAGAGTCATTAAATTAATCCCATCCACCCACTGTCCAGACTATTTATATGTCTAATGCCTGAAAAGTCATCTTCTATTGACTCTAGAATCTGAAAACCAATTCTTATTAAGTGGCTTTAATATAAGTCTTTCTTTGATAAAAAGAAGGCCAGAGGTGAGGCAAGGACATATCAAATGGACATGAATTTGAAAAGCAAGTGTAAATACATGAGATTTTACCGTGTAGGAAAACAGGGGGTGCCACATAGCAAAGAGGAGAGAGCCCATAAAGCCGGTAGGCTCTGCATGTCTCAGGGCCTTGTGTCCGTTTCATAACTCCTGCCTCCTCACGTACCATCAGCCATAGGAAACCAATCTGAGGAAATTAATTTTAAGATTGGATTTCCTCATATCACTTCCCCAACACAACCAAGGGTATTTGCTGGATAATCGAAATAAATCTCTACCTGGAGGAAGATGGTAGAAGGTGGGAATGGTAAACCTTTCCCTGAAATTTCGGGATCCCAAAAATTTTCCAGAAGAAAAGAGAGCATTGGGTTTGCCCATCACAGTAGGAACGGGGGCCTGGGCCTCGGGAGAGAGATGGGTTGAATGAAGGAGGGACGGTCGCTCTGCCTGTGTAGTAACACTCCGCCCTGCTTTTGTTTCCACAGAGCTTCTCCAGTACGGATGGAGGTAAGTGTAAGTGCTCTCTGCCAGTAGATCAATGTTTTCATCCTGGTCAGCTTAGCTTCATTAACACAGGCTCACCAGGGGATGCGGTGTGTTGGTTTGTAAGGGCGTAGAAAGAGAGAGCCGCACTGTTCCCAGGGCACGGAGGAGGCGCACACATCCTGACCCTTCTCCGCCTCTCTTCTGCAAGGACTGTCTCTCGACCCCCTTTTTCTAGTCTCATGCAGCTGACCTGGCTCTTCCCCGTCCCATTCGTTCCCCAGAGGTCACGGTTTGGATCTTCCTTGAAAGGTGATCAGCAAAGAGTATTAACACCAGGACCAGATCTCAGGCTGAAAGGAGCTCATTTGTCCTGGTGGTTATCGTAGGTCTCCTGGTCACAGCACACATTAGAAGGCCATTATCTGGTGTTTAGGGAACCATTCTAAGTCCTCTGGTTTTTTTTGATTCAGGAAACTAGTTTCTCCAGGCTTCCAGGGAGGCGGGGCTGGGCAGAACCTTCCTCCCTGAGGGGTGTAGTTGGCCCGAGCACAGGAGGTGTGGGAACAGTGGGGGTGGGGCCCTGGCTTCCTGTCCCCATCCTGGCAGGAGGGGCCTTCCTCCTGCTCTCCCTCCCCTTCCTTGGCCTACTCCACCCCCTGCTGTCTGCTCTCCTTACCTAGGGCTGTGGGGATGAATTTGGGATTGTGCGCCTCTCACTCTTCACCTTGTTCCCCTAATCTTAGTTAGCTGCAAATGCAGGAAAACCACTCATTTCCCACTTTCACTCTGGCCCTCAGCTAGACCTGCTTCAGAATGTCGGACTTGTCAGAAGGATCAGATCCCACCTGCTCACCTGGTTCTTATAATCAATTCCACCTCTCAACTGGGGAGATAAGCAGGAGACAGAATAAGAGTTGACATCAGTGTTTTCCCACTGTGGTTTGGAAATACGTGGGGAAAGATTTTACAATGCAGAGATAGGTAATGGGTCTTTCTGGATGAGCCATGAGCTTGCACTAAGGCTAATTCTGAGTTCGGGGAGTGGGAGTATTTTTTTTCCCCCAGCCAGTGAAAGGCAGAGGATCTGGATTTTGGCTTTCTGGGTAATCTTTGTGAAGGTATTAAATTAAACCTCAGTGTATGGGGGCAGAGAGAAATCATGGTTAAGCCAGCAGACTCCAGGAGGAGTGCCTATGACAGTTCTGGAACCTCCTCCAGGGTATGGACAAGTGAGGGCCAAATCAGATCTGTGCTTTGGAGGTGGAGCATGGTCTGAGGACGTGGCTTGCGTGTTTCAGGGGGTTGGGGGGCAGCATAGGAAAGTGAGTAGGTTTCCGTGGTGCCAGGGAAGACCTGTGGCCGTGTCAGCATAGTGCAGTAAGGGTCAGGCAGGGATGGGGTTTGGGACATTGACCCCAGACACCCACATACCAGAAAGGTACACACCGACCTTTTATGTTTTCACTTTTTTTCTCTCTCTTTTTTTGAGCCAGGACCCCTCCTGGAATTCTCTCTAATTAGGGAAGGGAAGGAGCCTGTCTATTGTGTTCCTGAGAGTCTGTGCAGGGTGTAGCGACCACATGTCCCAGAACATGCTAACAAGCAAAATGAAGCCCCATTGTAAACTCTTGCCACTGTCTCTTTCGTTTTCACTCTGAGCTTCCCTCATTTCCTCTCGAGTCTCTTCCCACTGTTTTAATCTGTTCACCTAAGCAGTTCATAGAGGTGGTGCAAAACCCAGTCATACCTAAAAGGACATATCTCATGGTCATGGCTGCAGAGAAATCACCTTTATGACTGTCCTCTGTTACTTGTTGACCAGATGGGCGACCTCAGAGTTCAGAGGATGCCAAGTCTTAGGGATCCCAGGAAATGGCCAGGGAAACATTTCTGTGGTCTTACCTATTACCCTGGGTTATGACTCCTGCTATCACTGGTTATAACTCAGTTGGGGGAGAGGGAGGCTTTTCATCACACCACGTCTACAAAGCAAAGCAAGAAGTCTGAAGGAGGACACGCATCCTTCCAGGACTGTGGTTGCTGTTCAGGTCACTCCGTGATCTGAGGGGAAAAAACTGAGGCACACCCAGTAAAGAAGGAACTGTGAAATGTCTGAGTATTTTCTCATCCTTTAATTTCCAAGGCCCCTTTGACTTTGAAGTTGCCAAGACTGTCTTAGAACCAATCAACTGTGGTTACTTAAGAACTAACACAAAATTATTATAGAACAGTAATAATACCTTAAGAAAAATACCCAACTTCTGAAACACACTGATTATGGAATCCAGGACCAACTAAGATTATGTAACTGTACAAGAGGTGGCAGATAATTAGCAGAAACAGCCAGGGTTTAATGAGGTGCCAAGGAGATGGCTGCCGGCATGTGCATGGGTCATGACCCCATGTCAGGTGCCCTGTGCCTGTCACCCTATGCATGTCAGTGGAAATACATGTCCAGTACAGCTGGATTGCCTATGGTTTTGATCCCATGGTCATCCCGGCAATCAAGAGCAATGGATTCCAATCATGAGCAGAATTTCCTGGCCATAAACATACTTAAACCCCCTCACTTCCTCCCTCCCCCATCTGCACACTTGTTATATAGCAGCATCTTCATCGGTTGGGTAGGTTGCTTTTATTGCCTTAAATAGGCACAGTGTCCTATGCGACTATAAGTTGCATATAGTTTCCAGTGCTAGCTCTGTGCTTTACCCATGGAGGAGCTGGTGTGACACCCTTGGCCAGAACTGGGGAGGGAAAAATGCCCTGGCCCTGTCTCGGTCCTCGCTGTGACACTGGTCATCTTCGGGTCCCACCCTACGCCAGTCCGTGGTGGCCTGGACCCTTCCCCACAGCATCGCTTTCATCCCAGTCGTTGGGCAATCTCAGTGTCTTCAAGTTGCCCAGAATCCACATTTCAGGAGGGTTTTCATCACCTAGCTTTGACTACTTATATTCTCCATAGCTACAGTAACTATTCTAGCAGTCCTGGAATTCATAAAAAGCACTCACCTTAAATTGCTGCTCTGGGACTACTCACTGCCTTTCCTGACAGTGGGAAGAATAATGGTAGGCCATACAGACTTGGGCAGCAAGAGGGCAATGTACTGACTGAGGACAAATGAAAACACTTTTCCCGTGGATGGTGTTGGCTGTTCCTTGTATTGGTCTATCAGACACTTCCTGGCTATATAACCTTAGGATTTACTACCTAATGATATACTGAGGGCGCTGCCCTACTTTCTCCCTCAAGGCCCGCTCCTTGCCACTTCCTCATCTCTTAGCAGAAACCATGTAGCCCCAGCCCTCCAAGAGCTGTAGTCCTCAAGCCGTCAGCCAGTGAATGCTGGGCCAAGATCACTCCGCCACCCTCCCACATCAGGCAGGGCGCTGCCTCCTGGGGGAAGCTGAGACAGAAGCGCTAGGAATCGCATGCTCTTTCGGATGAGAGTCCCCTGGCTGTGAGTGGCTTTTGTTTCCAGCTACTAAAACTTTTAGTATGCAGAGGCGCCCTAGAAACTCTATATTTAGCATAGAGTGTACTAGACATATATGTGACCGCTCTGTGAGTTCTCACCTGGTCTTAATGACTTGAGCCTCCACCTCACTGAAATGCGGGGAGTGAGAGTTACCAAGTTGCCATTCTGCAGAGGTCTGGAAATCTTCAGTGAAACTCACAAGTTCTGCAAATCTGCTCTGGTCGTCTCTTGTGCCCTAAACTGTTCCTCTAGTCCCAGATTGCTGCTCTGTCCTTCCCATGGACCGCTGTTAGCGATCTATCCTACTCCTCAGGACTGACTGGTTTACCCCAAGCTGCCATGTCCTGCCTTGTGCTGGTTTGGGGCCCAGACCCTTCCCACAGTGAGAAGAGGGTCTGCAACTTAAGTTCAGGAACACGAGCAGGGCAGTTCAACACAGAAAGTAACTTGCAGCTTCAGACACGTGGCTACCCCCAGAGCCCTGGCTCAAATGCAAGTCCATCTTCAGGGGCACACCAGGCCATTTTAATGGCCATCTCCCAGCCCACCCTCTGAAAGGCTCCACCTTCCTCCTTGCCATAAGGGTTTTTAACCCTGTCTGCTCAGGCTAAGATGCAAGCTCCAGTCTCTGTAGGCCCCAGAGAGAGCCAGTAGCCTGAGCCTCACTCCAACCTAAGGACTGCCCACCTGCATGCTCCTGGTTTCGTTCCTTCTCCCCAAATGGTGGATATGGGAACATCTGCTCTCTTAGAGAAACTCTGCTCCGTCCTCACTCACAGAGTGTGTTCTTTGCACCCAAAACCAAATGGTCTAATATCAGTACAGTCTGGAGAATCCAGAGGCACATGTGAGTCAGCATTGTTCCAGTCTGCATAGCAACTGAACTAATCCTAATCCTAACGTTGCGTCTGTTCGTGGCCCTCTCCAACATGAAATCACAGAAAGAAAACAGAAACCCGCTAAAATGAAGGTGGCATCAACAGGGATACAGAGGATGGAACAGATGGAAGAGATGTGAAGGAAGCAGAGGCTGGGGGACAGGTTGGACTCTGGCAGGGGGCGTGCAGGGTGCTGCCCAGGCCCTTGGGTGAACCGGGGCAGCAGCAGATGCAGGAAGATGAGAGTTCATCTTGGGCATGTTGAGTTTGAAGTGGTTGTGGGGTAGTCAGTGACGATGTGCAGTAAGAAGTGAGAGGTAATTATTGGTAAGTGATTGACACTCCAGGATCTGGGGACATTGTTATGACATGGGAAGGAATCACATCACATAGAGCCCAGCTTTCAAGGATGTCCCGGCCTTCGCTTTTCCATTTCTCTCTGGGGCACACAAAGATTCTTCCCCTTGTCCCACCCCAGTGGCTTCTGCCTCTCCTCCGACACTTCGGCACCTGCTGCCGTTCATGCTTTCCTGGGTCTCACCTCCCGGGAGAGCATGGGCTTGTTAGGGCATTTTCCTAAACAGAGCCCGTATCCTTCTTTTGCACTATTTCCTGCAACTGAGCTAATGGTGAGTTCACTATGGGGTTGCCATTTGGAATCTCAGGGTTTTCTGGCTGAAACACCAGTATTGAAATCATGGGATAAATTCTAGAATTTTTTTTTAAAGCATGTAAAACTGGCCTTCTGAATGAATCAGGACTAAAGACTGAAGTTGTATTTCCAGTTCAGCATAGGCAGTCAGTCCCACCAAGATGATGACGGCTCCCACCAGCCCATGTCATTTCCCCACCCTGAACTCATTGTACTCTTAGAATCTAGAGCTTTCTGATGAATCTTTTAATACATAGAGCAGACTTGGGCTTGAGCTCTCTGGCCAGGATCCCTCCTGCCTCAGCTACTCTGCTGACTACCAGCCACTGGGCAAACGCTTGTCTTTGTTTACCCTGATCCTTTCGCCCAGCGTCTGCCTCGGAGCTCCATTATGTAGGGCAGACAAGCTGCTGCCTCGGCAGCGAACCCATTGGGCCTCCCGACACTGTGCCTAATTGTATTCCCTGTTCTCTGCTACCAGATGCAGTAAATTGCATTTCCTCCCAGCTCCCCGACCTGCCAATCCTCTATTCACGAACAGCAGAGCCGGCACCTGGGCAGGACGGGACCAGCAGAGCAGCTGGTAAGTCCTGGGGAGCTAATTTGGCTTTGATGCCAGGACTGGCCATGGGGCTTGCATTTCTCTGCACTTTACTAAAGGAGTATGCCCAGGTGTTGTTCCATAGAGGGACGTAGTCCTCCGCCCAGCCTCAAACATAGAATTTACATTGCCTGTAAAGGGCAGGCACTGGGCCCTGATGGCCGACTGAGGACCGAATGGGAGGGAGTATTGAGGATCTAGAGTGTTTTCCCTCCAGCTTCAGAGAAGTCTCTGTTTTGTTTGTGTTTTTTATACCTGTCTTTATTCTCACAGTTAATCTGTACTCTGCCTCCAGGGATTTTTAGTTCCCATATTGGGAGCTGGGTGGAAGGTATATAAAGTATATGAGAATGTTGCTGGAATTTGAGCTGTTCGTATATGTGATCATATATGCATGCCCAAGTCTTCCCATTGCTGGAGTTATTTCTTAGCTACTATGGTGTATTTGGCGGTGGGAAAGGAGCAATTTAAAAAACATATGTTTCTTCCAGTTGTGGATTTTAAAGAATAATACATTCACGAGGATAAGTGTAGAGAGAGCTACACTTTGCTGTGTTCAACGCAAGTGTGCCTCAGGAATCGACGGGAAGGACATGAACAGTGAATCTCTATGTCAGCCTGTTCGCTCTATGCAGAAATGCCCCGCGTGTCTGGGGGTTAAATGAAAAAGTGAATTGCCAAGGTTGCACATTTAGTGACAATGTGTGTAAATTCAAATGTGATGTCAGATTGTACTTTCCATAATCCAGGTACATGTGTGTTTAAAATAAACCACGTAATGACACCTTTTATGAAACAAAACCATCGTGGATGTTTAAGCCAGAGGAAATCTTTTATATGGACCAACTGGAATATATTTTATGAAGCAAATAGCCCCTCCTTATTTTAATGCAAAAGTAAAATGAACTGGCAAATAAGTATTGACATATTTGTCATAGGCACTGATTAAATTTAAGTATCTCCTGGGTTTGTCTGTAGATATCTTCGCATATTGTTTTACACACAGATGCACAGAATTCTAGGGTTGGGTGGGACTGGAAGTGGCGTCTGGTCCAACTCAGGTCTGGTCCACGTTTCTCTGGATAGTTACAGAATAAACCAGAATTTGCAGCCTGCGGCTGTGCTGCATGGGGATCATTGGCAGTGACCTAAGCTGTAAGGTGCACTTCTGCGATCAAGTCGTAAAATGACTGTTCAAAAGTTACACACCTTTCTGATTGTTATCAGAGACTTGGGTGTTGATAGTTTCCAAGCTGTGTGTAAACAGCTTTCCAGCCCCTCTCCACATATTCCTACACTTCCCAGGACGCACAGTGGCTTCCAGCTGATGGACCAGCATGTGGAGAGGGTGGGCAGTGTGTGAGGACTGATGTTTAAGAGGCGTAGAAAGGGTCTGCATGGCGTTGGTAGCAAGGAGTATTAAAGTCAAGAGCGGCGTGTCGATGTGAGCGCAGCGCTGCGTGTGTAGGAGTACACGCAGCGTCACGTCTCGGCACCCTGCACATTGAGAGGTCTTGCAAAAACAGAGGGATCCAAAGAGCAAGTGCATTTTCTCAAAAGTATTATGTGACCAGAATCTTTTTAAAAATAAGTTTGCATGCACTTTTATTTATTAAAGAACTAATCTTCGTGACTGCCTCTACTGTGGAAGTACAAGAGAAGCAGACCTGTGGGAGGAATCGCATTTGATGTGTTGTGTACTCCTCTGTCCAGACTGGTTTGGGAATAGCATGTTCAAATTCATTGTCAACAGTGGTGACTACACAGAGCATGGGTAGCTTACCAACTGATGGTGCTCACCCCTAGAATTTTCCTAGGTATCCACTTTGCTTTAGGAATGCCCTTTTAGAGGTTTGCACAAACTTAGGGCCATTTTTATGAATGTCACTCACTTGTCACTACTCAGTATTATGACAAATGTTCTGGTCATCTGGAGTTTGGGAGTTTTAGGATTCTGAATAAATGAGACGATATTTAGACTCACCATTCTTCAGAATTAAGAGGCATCTATTCTGATCCCTTATTCAAGCACGGAAGCCAGGGTACAGCAGCCCTTCAAAGAGGTGCTCAAACCGTGGCCACGCACCTTGGTGCCTGGAACTTTGTCTTTCCTCCCCCACCCCCAGGGGCCCATTCTGTCTGTAATTGGTTCTGACTCTTAGGAAGTTCTTCCTCTGATGGAGCTATTGTTTGTCCACCCTCTTCTTGCCCTCTTTGGTTCCTATCCTGCCCCCAGGAGCCACTGAGAACAAACCTAAGTTCTGATTTTCTTTTAACTGTTTGAAAATGCTGTCATGCCCTGGCTGGTGTGGCCCAGTGGATTGAGCGCCCAGCCTTCAAACCAAAAGGTTGCCCATTCAATTCTCACTAAGGGCACATGCCTGGGTTGCAAGCCAGGTCTGTAGTAGGGGTTCACGGGAAAGGCAACTGATCGATGTATCTCTTGCATATCGATGTTTCCTTCCCTTTCTTTCTCTCTCCCTTCCCCTCTCTCTAAAAAAATAAATAAATAAAATCTTTCAAAAAAGAAACAAAATGACTATCATTTCCTGTCTTTCCAAGACCCTCAGTTTATATCCCCCAAATGCCCACAGGCCCAGTCTCTTTAGCTGGTCCCAAGATGATGAGATTGCTTTGAGACACCCTCTACCATCCCTGTCCCTCCACTCTGAACATGCCATTCTTTGTCCCTGGTCTTCTGGAAGTGCCCAGAGCCGCCCTGCACACTCCGGGAGGGGCTGATCCCCCTACGGACCAGGACGTGACACGACAGATCATTTGACTCCCTCTGTTGGCATCACGGCCTTCCAGCTGCAGGTTCTAAAGCAAAGCCGCTGCTCAGCCTCATTCCCTTCACCCAGCACAGCCGTTGTTCAGAATCATTTCAGGTGAGATGTGCAGTCTCCTCCCGACAATGGTGCCCACGCTGCTTCACCTGCTCACACGCAGAACCTACAAAATTCTTTATTTCTTAATCTCAAAAGGTGAAACTAAGGATGAGCTTTGCACCTTTCTGCCCTTGGTCGATGTGATATGTCTGTTAAATTCCTTGCTGTTAGATTGTCCCTCCTAAGTGTGGTGGGGAGGTTCTCCTGGGGTCACTAACAAGCCGCTGAGGAAGGTGGGAAGGGAAGGAGGTCAGGCGACTTGGTTGCTAGGGCTGTGGCGTCCTCTCCCGTTTCAAACACAGCGGCTCCTCTGTGCTTGTGTTGACCATTGTATTTCTGTTTCAGGTTCCATTTGAATAAAGGGTTTAACAGTCTTGAAAGTAGGAAAAACTCTATTGTCGGCATTTTTATAGTTTGTGTTGTGGCACCCCGTGTAGCCTTACTTTTCTCCTCACTGCCTATCTGGGAAGCACACCTTTCTTAGTTTTCATCATTTCACTGATAAAAATGTTGCCTAGCTGGACCTGAAGTCGGAGGCCTGCAAACACACCATTTCGGGCCTGCTGGCCCCTAGGAACCCTAGATCATCCAACAAGTAACACGTTCCAGCAGGTGTCCTGTTTTTATCTTGTCCGCAGGAATATAAGGGACTCTGTGGCGATCCAGATGTGCTGTGTCTCTGGCATTTGCCTCATCTGCATAGAGACCTTGAACAAAATGAAAATGAGATTCACCTGCATAGCTTCTGCTTGAAGGACCCCCGCTGGCTCGGGTGGTCTCTGCTCTTGGAGTTTAGCTAGCGGTGATGTCCAGCTCACTTCCAGGTAGTGAGCTTTGAAGTGATGTTCTGATGAGCTTTGAATGCCTGCCTCCGGCACCTTTCCTGGCGCACAAGATCCCCGAGACACGTTCATCAGTAGGGGGACTGGGACCCCGACCCAAAGCACCGAGAGCGTCTCTATCTCCGGGTGCTGTATTATCTTCCACTCTTCACGTCCCTCTTAGCAATACTATTTCCATCACTTTTCAGACTGAAAACTGTGCTTCTTGACCAAAAAGTGGAAGTAAAATTACTTATGCGAAATAAGCTTTGGCTTCTGTTATCCATCAACATTGTGTATTTGCCAACTTATTTTTGTTAGTACCAAGGTGTCCTGGGAAAGCAATTATCCAAAGACATTTTTGATTCCTGGGTTTTGAAGTTAGAAATCGCCCTCTGGGATGAGGAGGAGAATCTGCTTGGAGTTCATTTCCTCATTTTCACTGTTATTGACATCACAAGAGTCAATTTTCTATTGCTAGCCTCCAGAGAAAGCATGAACGTGTATGTTTATGCCTAATCACATGGCTGAAGGGACAGGACTGCACACGTACGTGTGCTCATTCAGGGAGCCAAGCATGCGCACTGCTTATCGCCCACATTCCAGAAGTGGTGCCAGCCGCTGAGTGTGCCTTCTGGTGGGTGATCTCGCTTCCGGGTGACTGTCGTGCTCTGGCTGTCTACTGCCTCCTACTGTACTTCACCCATCAGTAACACATGGGTGTACATGCTGTTTATGGCCCCATGGAATGTCAAGGCTGGATACCCTTCATGTACAAATGGGGAAAGTGAGGCCCAAAGACGGAGTGTCGTCTGGTTAGGAATCAGACCCAGTGTCACTCTCCCTCCTTCTGATACCTCCCATCCTATTGTCTAGTGACAGTGGGGGTGTCATTTTATACTTTACGTGTGGACTCTCAGCCTATCCCTCTCCCCCATGATCACAGTTGAGTCCAGAGAAGTGAGAAGCTGGGAGAAGCCTGAGTCCAAGGATCTAACAGGGGTTGAATTTTCCATCCTTATGTGACGCAGGGTCTTGTTTTATAAGCTCTTAGTTTGGTTCTCAAATGGAATCACGTCAGTTCCCCTTCTGCTTCCTGTGCCACGTGCTCATGTTTCCTCTTCCCTGGGCTCTGTGTAGTCCTTAGAGCTGCTCTCTTTTTGCTCAGGCTGCAGGTAACAGGGGAGAAGACAGTGAGAGAGCCAGGGGAATAAATCTGAACCAGAATCAAGCATTCTCTGCGGCTCAGGCCCATCATTTTGGGTGCAGCAGCGCGCCAGGCCACAGTAGCGTCTCATCCCTTCCTCAGCCCAGTTTTCAGGCAGGTGTCTCCCCCAGGCACTTCCCACTGCAGCACAAACCTGGCTGTTTTCAGGAGCCGGAGGCTGGGATTATCATGCCCCGTTACAGTGTTTCTGCTTCTCCAAAGTGGTCCTCACTGAGGACTTCTGAGGAGTAGGAACCTAGTAAAACAAACAGCAAGGCCCAAAGTCAAAGCACCAATTCGGTCATTCATTCATATCCCATTGCAGAACCCAGCTACTTTGGTTCTTATTTTTCATGTCCCTTATTTAACAAAATGAACATGCCACTCCCCTGTCTTATGGGGTTATGGGAAGGAAGAGCAAAGATGCTTTGTATACTCCAATCTTGTTGGCATTGGTATGTCATGTTTGGAAATCAGTAATTAAATTATCATTTAACAAGAACAGACTTCACTCAGTTACCCTGTCACTGGAAGTTCCACGGCACTGTATCCTTTCTTTCTGCTCTGGCTCCAGATCCTTCCTCCAGGAAATTTCAAGAGCTTTTCTTCAAACACTTTTATGTCCATGGGGTTCTTTCAATGTCTCTTTTAGGGTCTCTCCAGAAAGTCTGCTCCCCTGAGCAGCACCCATCTTCATTTGTTTTCAATGAGATGAGCACAGGACCCTCTTCACCACACAGACTGTGGTGTCCCTGAGTCATGGGGAAGCTTGACAGAAGAACAGGGTGGATTAGAGAGGGTTCTTGGTGGTTAGAGATGACGGCATGGTTTAAGGGAGAGCTCTTCGGTGCATGCTCCTTGGCAGCAGTAAAAGCAGAAGTTTTTACAGTCGTGTGCATGCATGCATCAAAAACAAAATGCTGAATTTAAAATGTAAGTCTCCTTTTCCTCTGGGTTCATATCCACCTTAGTTAATTAACATTTGCAATACAATTGTCTGAGAACCGGAGCAAAATATAAAGATTCATTCATGAACAACACATTTGAGATGTAGCTCGTGCCACAGTTCATGCCGTGTTGCTTTCTGAATGTCTGATAACATTCTCCTGTGTGTATCCATGAAGTCTAAAGGTTGCCTTTTGTGTTAAGCCAGAGCTCCTCGGTGTTCACCTAAGCCCCCCTTACTAGCGAAGAGAGTGAATGCAGACAAGGAATGTGAGGTCAAACCCTGGAAAAACCTGCTAAACCTCCGTGGTTCCTTTGAAGCCTTATGTTTTAGCTGGGGTCAGGGGAGGGAATACAGATGCTGTTGTATTTTATGGCATAATATATCTAGGTTTATTGCATTGTAAAAATGTTTTAAAATGCTCTACCCTCATATTCTAGAAATATTGGAAAGGCAGTGTATGACATGTAAATATAAATAGTAATGTGTAACCCTAATGAAACCACATACCAGGGGGTTCAGATTCAGAGCCAGGCCACATTTAACAGAATACAGTTTAAAATCACAGATATAGGTAAGAATAAGTAAGTAAATAAATGAATAAACTCTGTTCTTTACCTGTTTTTTTTTTTTTGGAAGGATATTAAAAGGAATCCAATGCATATCTCCACCCAGACATATTTCTTATATTTTCGTGTCTTCCCTCCAGTTATCACTGACTCCAAAGCATCATCTCCCACCACACAGAGCCCCTTCTCTACAGTGTCCCGCACAGCGTTTGCCCTGTCTTCCACTCAACTTCTTCTTTCTCAACTCTTTATTGGGTGGATCTACTAACCCTTCCCACCAAGAACACCTCAGTGTCCCTCCTTTCTGTCCAGTCTCTGATTCTAGGAACAGGCAAAGACAGCAGGAGGCTGAGGGCCAGGGTGGCGAAGGGAAAAGTGGACCAACAGCGCCAGCATCCTCACTGGGGGGGCAGAGGGAGAGGGCTGTCTCTGAAGATTCCCATGTCAGTAATAGGCATCCTGTCATGTGAATATAAAAATAGAAATATTTTATTCCACACTCTGTATTGGTTGCAGGTAAGGTGTCATTTTGTTCACGTATTGCTGGATGTTTGGCCGATAAATTAACTTTTATACCTACAACTAGTAATCATTATTACCTTTCTTATTTATAATTCTGTCCCATGAGTGTGTTAATAGTGATAGAACATAATATTTAACCCCTAAAATGTACTTTTTAATTAAGTGTGATATTTAAAGAACTGACTTCTTGTAGCCCATGCAAAACTTTAAACGCCGATTCTATTTTTCTGATAATACATTTTGTGGAAAATCAGGAAAAAACACAGAAATATTTCTCTTCATGTCACTGTCATTGTGTGAACCCCATGTACTCTCCATGACAAATATTGGTTGCCCTCCCATTGTATCACTTAAGGAAACTCAAAATCTTTGTGCTGAACAGTGAAACTATCAAAATGGACACAATGAAAATCAAGCATTGGATTTTGCTTCAGAGTCTTTTAGTTAAGTGTAAGCCGTGAACAGATTATATCTTATCACACAAGCAGATGGAACAATATCATTGCTGTTTTTTTCAAACCAGTTCAAACCTTAATTACTGTGTGTACCTTTTTGTGGGTGTCATATTACACAAAGTATCTGTGATTAGCTTAAGCCAACCTGATTAGACTTTTCAATTAGTAGCGTTTGTTTCACAGGCATGTGTATCAGGTACCTTCTGTGCAAAAGGCACTCAGGTAGGTGCTGGTGGGGAGGGGGAACCACAGAAAGATGGCAGGCAAAACACTAGCCTCCAAAGATCTTAAAAATCTATACAGTTGCCAATTAAACATTCCCACAAATAATTATACTACTGAGTGGAAGTATAATAAAATTGTTAAATGCCTTCAGAAAGGTTTAGAAGCCATGTTCAAAGAATCTTAGAGGAATGACTTAGAAGGTCAAAGGTGGCTCATGGAAGAAGGGGCAGTTGACCTGCACAGGGATGGATGAGTCACATTTGGACACACAGAAACTCAAGAGAAGGGAATGTTAACAAAAGCAGGAAATGTCTGGGTGTGGGGTGACGTTGTTTGGTTGTGCTAGAGGGAGAGGGAACAGTAACACAAGCGATTAAAAAGATATTTTGAATCTCCTTAACACGGTTGCGGGACTTGTAACCCTTGTAGTTATTCAGAAAGGTAGGAACACAAAGGCAATGGTAAGCAGAGCGTGGCATGCAACTCCAAGAGACTGAGGTGGAGAGGGGACGAAGGGCAGTCTGGGCAGAGAGACGGCAGTAATGGAAGACTGCGGAGCATCCCAGGAATGGTGAGCAGTTTGTTACGGCTGGAGTGTACGTGCAGTGAGAGGGTCTTCAAGAAAAGCCTAGAAAGGAAGGCTGCAGACCAATTCAGAAGGGCATTGAATGTCAAGTGAAGGAGTTTGATGTTTATCCTATACAGACGTGGGAACCAACAGAGGCTTTATGAGTGAGGTAACTATGAGCAGAGTGGAGCACAGGCTAGCAGGGGACCGCAGGCTTTGTTCCTTGATTGGCCAGATCACAGTATTTCAGACTTTGTGAACTGTGTATGCTCTCTATCACAAATTCTTCCTCCCTCCCTCCCTTCCTTCCTTACTTTTTAAAAAAACTTTTTACTGTCTTCTAATAATATAAAAACTATCTATGCTCCTCTGGCCACACAAAAGCAAGCCTCAGGCGCCCTTTGGCCCTCTGGCCATGAGAAGAGATAAGTGGCAGGTGAAACTGGAAAGAAGGCTGTGTGTGATGCAGGATGCAGAGGGCAGAGGACAGCCTGGCCTAGGGCAGCGGCGATGCAGGCAGTGGGGAGGAGAGGCACAGGGGTAGGTCTGAAACACAGTTAGTTACTCTCGAGAATTGTTTGGCTATTGGGTAATCAGGAAGAAGAGGACAAACACATAGGATGCAATTCTGAGCCTTGCTTGAGAGACCGGGTGGCACCGGTATTATTTATCACCGGGGCTGGGGCCATTTGGAGAGAAGCAGGCGGATTTGGTTCGGAAACTGCAGAGCTGACGTGTCCACAGGTCGTGCAGAGAAAGGGTACCTGGGGAGAATTGGCTCCATGGGCCTAACACTCAGTTTCCTCACACCCAAAATAGGTGCCCCTGAGGTAACAGGTTTGAAAGGATGGGGTGTCACAGGAGACTATAGGACAGGAACAAGCTGGTCCTTAGGAACCCCAGACTGGCTGCAGTGGATTTGGGATGAGCTGCAGAAGGTGAGACCAGAGCAGGAAGACCACATAGGAAGCTCCTGCAATAATCCAGGGAAAAGGAAATAGTGTCTCAGGTGGAGCAGTGGCGGTGGAACAGAAAGAAGGGAACAGGTGAGGACGGTGGTACGGGGCTGAACCATGAGGACTGGGCACTGGGTACACGGAAGAAGAGGAGGTACCTCCTGTGGTCCTCATCCTCAGGTTCCAGCGTCAGGAGGATGACATGTCCTCTATCTTGTTCTTTTTCTAGTTCCTGTTGGAGAAACCTAGCTAACTGACCAAAGTATTCACAAAGCATACTGTCTGACTACATTTGTAGCTTTTCAATTTTGCAAATAATCCTATTCTATAGTACATGTCCTACCTGCAAAAAGCTTCACATGTTCTCCATTAACAGTAAAGAGGGATGGTGAAGAAGTAGTAGAATGCTTGTTGAAAGGGTTGAAAAAGATATGATTTTGGAACTAGGATACATCTTAACTAAGGGCTTTACAGCAGTCTATAAGCTGAGAGTAAGCTGTCAATCAAGGTAAACTTGCATGTTGCCAGCCGCCCTGTGATTCCTTCCACTGGATCTAAACAGTCGCTTGTGGCTGTGTTGCCGCAGATCTTCCTTAGAAGTGTGTCAATGAGATGTGGTAACCCTGTACATCTGTCTTCTAGTGCATTAAGCTGCTGTGTTAAAACACATATATAACCACCTCTGTCCACAATGTGCACTCACTCTAACACTCAAGATGCTTGGCAGTTAGACTAGAAAGGGCACAAAACCTTTTTTTTTTTTTGGTCTGTTTGGCAATTAACCATTCACTGGCTTTTTTTGTTGTAACATGCACTTCCTTTCTCTTGTTTTCATTCAAGCTGTGTACGCCATGGAAATTAATGTGGAGAAAGACAAACAAACAGGAGAGACCAAGATTCTCTCTGCATCCGCCATTGGCCCAGAGGGGGTCCATCAGAGAGGAGTCAGAGTCTATGACGATGGTACCAAAGTAGTGTATGAGGTGCGCTCAGGAGGCACCGTAGTAGAGAACGGAGTGCACAGACTAAGCTCCAAGGACGTAGAAGAGCTTATTCAGAAGGCTGGACAATCAAGCTTAAGAGGAGGGCACGGGTCAGAAAGGACTGTGGTTGCAGATGGGAGCCTCAGCCCCCCTAAGGAACACGTGCTCTGCAAAGAGGCCAAGTTAGAAATGGTCCATAAGTCTAGGAAAGACCACTCTTCCGGGAACCCAGGGCAGCAGGCCCAAGCCCCCAGCACTGAAGGGCCCGAGGCAAACCTGGATCAGCCCGTCACCATGATTTTCATGGGCTACCAAAATATCGAGGATGAAGAGGAGACCAAAAAGGTGCTAGGCTATGATGAGACCATCAAGGCTGAATTGGTCCTCATTGACGAAGATGATGAGAAGTCACTGAGGGAGAAGACAGTGACGGATGTGTCCACGATTGACGGGAATGCAGCGGAGCTTGTGTCTGGGAGGCCTGTCTCAGACACCACAGAGCCCTCGTCCCCAGAAGGGAAGGAAGAGAGCCTGGCCACAGAGCCAGCCCCAGGTACCCAAAAGAAAAAGCGCTGTCAATGCTGTGTTGTCATGTGACCACTTCTTTCTTCCCTTTTCTTCTGGGCAGCCTCTGTGCTCTCCGCTCGCGTAGACCTCACTGTACCACTAACTGCAATACTGTGAACTGGAAGCCAGCACCTGCCTGCCTTGCAGTCGGATTGCTTTGATCTCTCTTTATTTTTTCCTCCCTTTCATTTTTCTCCAGTTTCCTCACCTCCGAGACAACGTGCATGTGCGTGCTCCATTCTTTCCAAGAACTCGCTCTTCCTCTAAACCTTTCCTTGTGTCTTCAAGAGTGAATCGATTCCTTACTGCTCGATTGGAACGGACTCTTCACATCAGCGAATTATATAGTAGCCTTAATTCACTTGACCGAACTTGAACCCAGTGGCCCCAGGGCTTCATTTGGTAGTGTGTTCCCATGCCGTACTCACTCATTGCCACGCTGCTGGCCGCTCACTCGCCTCCCTTGCTGTGGATCTTTGCTTTTATCTCTGGTGTGGCCAACTGTGTTGGCTCTAGCTGGTTGCTAGTGTAGCCAAAAGCAGACCTTACTTAGTCTGTCCATTCTAGGGTAATGCTTGTTGCTGCCTTACATAAGCTTCCAGATTATAGTATGGGCATCCATGGCTTTCCTTCTGTTAAACCTGAAACGAAGCTGATGTACAAGGAAAGAACCCAGTGCTTGTCAACAGCTGACATGTAGGGACTGATGTGTCTGTCGCCTGCTCATCAGCAGCTGTCCCTCCTTCATGGCTTAACTGATGGATCCTTTATAAAAGAAGCACCGTTTTTTTTAATTTTCTAAGGACATGAAACAAACATTGTTTTAAGCATCAGTAGTGGTCTCCAAATGTATTCAAATCCACGAACCTTGCTTCTATTCTCTCAGAACAATGTAAATTTTTATATTGTTTTCTTTTTCACGGATATTTTCTGATCATGGTAATCTATTTCCAATGAAGGGATCCGTGTGAGGCGCATCTCTGCAGTGACCGTATTTCTAGGACAGTCTTTCTGACCCACGGTGGGGGCCGTGAGACCCCTACTTCATTGCGGACGGTGCTGTGACTGAATTACCTGTCATCTCGCCTGCCCAGTTGATTACAGAGCCTTACTTCTGGACTCTTTCTTTCTGTCCCTGTTTGAGAAAGAGAATGTTTCCCGTAATGTCAGCATGTAGGTTTATCTTCTCTCCAAACAAGTTTTAAAATGTTTTAAAAAATGTAAAAAAATTAAGAAAGACCTGTCTTCTCAACGTTAAGTGCTTAAATTCATTCCACAAATACTGATTGATTGAGTGGCACACAGCTGAGCTTTCTAAAACGTGTTTCTCAAAACTTCAGGTGATTCTAGAACATCGAAGAATAGTTTTTATCTAGAACATAATGAACAATTCTTTCAATAAATTCTTAGCACTCCCCAGAAGCAAACAGCCACCTGTATAGTAAAACCAAAGGGAAGCAATTTAATAGCATAATAATATAGTGATAAAATGAAGATGTGATATTTTAACTGATTTTAGTAACAGAGATATCTTTCTTACCTCTAAGTTATTTGCCCAATACTAATAGCATTGCTGCAA
Source organism: Tonatia bakeri (assembly GCA_004024845.1). Lineage (NCBI taxonomy): Eukaryota > Metazoa > Chordata > Mammalia > Chiroptera > Phyllostomidae > Tonatia > Tonatia bakeri. The sequence continues at coordinate 141,511 of PVIA01000952.1, forward strand.
ATCATTCACAAAATTATCTATGTTCCATAAAACAGAGTTTCAAAAACCATGCAACAAGATATACTGCACCAATCTAACATCTGGGAAAAGTAGACGAGAAAAAAATGTGGTAGTCTTGAGAGAACACGACTACAGAACCAACCCAGCTTGACCTACATAGCGTTCTCAGTGCTAATTCTATTAGTGTTTTTCATTTCTTGGCTTGAAATATGCGTTCTAATCAGAAAGAAAAATATTTTTTATTGTTTAAGGTTAATTTTTCTCTAATTACACTTTAATGAGCACAAAATGAGTCATTTTATCTCCAATATGTAAGCAAAACAAGTTAAAAAGGGGGAAAATAAAGGAGCTAAGTTCTGCCTTCTGAGATGATTTCATCCCTGGCTTGGTTTTGAATAGTTGAGGGAATTTTCTCTAAGTCTCAGGTTCACTAAAGCAGCTGCGATTGAATAAACCTGTTCTGTGGTCTAGAAATAATACCTGGTTTTGCTGCCTATAGATCTTACTACTTCTCAGCTACACACTCCTCAGTAAATCGTTGCAGAAGCATTATTCAAATGTTAAATAAAATGACATGCCAGATAAACTCATTTACATTGAAAAAGAAGAGAGTTTCAATGTTTTAGACAATCTATTATGTTAATAATTTATTTAAGAAAACTCTAAAAGTTTACCATAGCTTATCTTTTTTTTTTTTTAATTCCCTTGGGGATTAAAACTATCCAACGTGAGTTTTTAAAAGCACAGTTAATGAGTGGAAAGGTGGAACTTAGCACCCTCAGGCTTGCTGGCTGATAAACAAAATCAGAATCTTCTAGGACAGATAATTATTCCCTGAAATGACCCGCCATTCCTTCTGTGAGTGAACTAGTTTCTCGCAAAGAAAATGCTCTGTACTTCTCACTACAACACTACACAGAAGACGTAAAAGACCAATGATAATCTGTACTCTCTTCCAACGATAATTATTATAGGGATTAGCCATTTATATCAATTAGAGTGCTCTCTATACATTTACTGTTAAAACTTTTCATGTAATGGTTTTTAAAGCAAGGCGTGTTTATTTAAGTGATTTCTGGCCACAGTAAATGCAGGTGTGTTTGAATATGGCCTATATTTGCATATTTTATATCGTTTTCCCATACAATGGGGGATTCAGGCTCAGCCGGTACTTTCAGGGGATGAGACCTACAATCTCACCTACAGCCACAAGCAACTGCCCTTCCTGGTGAAAACCCTGACTTGTGGTTGTGAGTGGGCTGCCCCACCCCTGCTGTCATCCGCATGCTCTGTGTATCGGCGTATGGCTTACGTAACCAGATTGATTAGAGAGTCAGTTACGAAGCTGCAACAACGCATCTTTTTTGAGCTAAGAGTTACTTGGGCTTTCTTTGAAAATCGTAGTATTAGTTCCCTTTTACATGGAAAGAGGAGAAAGGAGAGAAAGAATTTCATTTGTTTATAAATACATTTTCAGTGGCATTGAATTAAAGATCCTTTAATAATAAAATGATGAAGTTTAATATCACATATCTTGAAAAATCATGGTGACTTGTATATCCTTGACTTTTTTTCTTTTCTTTTTTTTTTGGTTTGATATGTAATAGGACAAACTACAGGGAATTTTTTAGCTGTACCTCTTTTACCCATCAGAATATAAACTCCTTATATAAGCAAAAATTAGCTGGCTCTGACAGTGATTTGACCATGTCCAGTGATGTTACATAATATTAGGAGGATAGAGGATGAGGGGCTAGGAATTCCCTTCTGGCTAAACCCAAAATGTAGTTTCAGTTCATCTTCTAAGCAACCTACAATTATTCAAAGACTTTTGGGAAACTCAAATTCTAGTGTTTATTTGATTTGACTCCTTTCTGAAATGTTGATAAACATGTATTGCTTCAGGCTCCTACCTAGTAACATCTTACTCCTGGTGATAAATGTGTTTTTCCTATATGCAATTCTAATACTTTATTTTGGGTAGGGTCAAGTTTTTATAAAAGGGAGGATACTATATGTCTAGAGATACGATATCTCTGGAGCAAAACTCCGGAGCAGAACGTGGAGGCCCAGTGTGAAAACAAGCTTACTTTTCTTCCCTTCTGCAGAATTCCATTTCAAAGGACCACAGACCACCCTTGACAATGGCCATGTATTTAATTCCAACAAACAAACAGGTAGCAAAAGAGGAGGAGGGGATATGGTGATAGAAGCAAAAATTGAACCACTAAGCTGGTACTTTCTTTTAAAGAAGCATTGACCCTGTCAATTTAAAACACAGGTGAACAGAAGGAGACTTGACTTGGGGTGGTGAACACAACACAATAGGCAGACGGTGGGTTCCAGAATTGTACGCCTGAAACCTATAATTTTATTAGCCAGTGTCACCCCAACAAATTCAATTAAAAAATAAAAATAATAAAACACAGATGAACATAGACAACATGTGCACAGAGGACTTTCTTTTTGTTTGTACTGAAGTCTAGAGGCTCAGCTGCCCCTATCACTAGACCCGCTGTGGAGTGTAACTCACCAAAGGCCCCATTCCTCGTGAGAAAATATTCTCATCTCCCTTAATGTGACTTTGTTGACAACAAATTCCAAGGCGAGCAGTTTTATGTTGCATTTTTGCAATATGCACACTTGTTATTGAAAACACAAATTCTCAGCATAGCTAAGACATAAGTGTCAGAAACTTTGTAAATGGGCAATCTTTTAGAAGCTTCTCAATTTACTAAGCAAGGTATGTAGGACTCCACTGATTAGGAGAGAACTGGAAAGACCTTTCGTGCTGTTGAGTAATACCACCAGCAGGTACAGGGGCAGTTTAGCGTGCGTCCCAGAACAGCTCGAAGCCATGAGCAAGATGGGGGTCTTTGATTCCAGCTACCAGTTCGCCTTCATTGTGTAGCCCCTCTTCTGGTCTTAGCAGGAAGATTTTCCTGCATTTCCTAGGGAAAAAGAAACATTCATCTTTTCTGAGGAGTACACTGCAGTTACGTGTTTGTATTTTCATAGCTTCAACAAACTCCGTAATAAAATTCCCAGTCTAACAAAACCCAAAATACATATGCTCTGGATGTAAAAAAGGATAGAGTAAAGATTACATCCTGAGAGTTGTGAAGGGTAATTTCACGAGGGAATCCTTAGATCAGCCTTGCCCCTGACCCTTAATTTTTATAAGACTCAAATAGGCCCCTGCTTCCCACTCCACTCTAGTCCAACATAGGAAGGCCAGAACTGTAGTGCAAAAAACAAAAAACAAAAAAACACCAAAAAAACAAAAATACCAACCACCAACAACAATCCTGCTTTCAATGTGAGAATACAATATGTCATTTTGGGGGACCACAGACTTTCTGCATCTAAGATCTGGACAGCCTTAACTTTTGTAAAACACAGTTTTTCAATGCTCTTTTACAAAGTGGGAAAACAACACGTTTCCTGAAATTAATGACTTTTTTATATTTTGTGACTATTTTCTAAGTTTCTACAGGTTGAGGTATGAATGGTCATCTTCTTCCCATAATGCCTCTTACTCATCACCTGGGGCTCTTTTTTGCAAGTCACTGCATTTTTATCACAAGAAAAGTGTATCTCATGAACCACAAAATTCTCCCTAGACTTTTCAGGCAGTCCTTCTAGAGTGAGAGAGCAGAAATAAAAAAAAAAAAAAGAGAATTACAGGGTGGCTTTCTTTTTATTTTCCTATGGTTAATGTACTGTATGGTATATATGTTTACAGAATGTATCTGCCTTGTGATGTTAACAAAATGAATGACAAAAAAAAAAAGAGTTCTGATGTGCCATTCGAAAGTTTGCCTTAGCATCGCTGTTTATGTTCTCCTTTTCTGTCCCTTTTGAAAAACACAGGTTGTAATCCAAAGCTGTATTAACACAACATTCTCTCCCACCGCTGCCCAGCCCTCTTCGGAGCTGTGAATTTCATATGGAGCCTTGAGGCAGAACCGGGCAGGTCTGGCCCAGGGGGGAGTAAAGTGGGCGTGGCCTGGGCATTGCCTTGGCCGTTGAGCAAGGAAACACATTCTGTCTTCTCATCTTGGCCTGCCCATATCACACTCTGACATTCTGGGGGCAGTCCACGTGACCTGCAGCCCTTCCCACTGCAAAAGAGGTGAACTCGTGGACCCCCCTCTCTGGGTCTGGGAGCATATTTTTAAGCATAATTGGCATAGTTTGAAAAAGCAAGACAGGTGGACTCAAATGATGTGATTGAGTCATTACTGAGGGGTGTGCCCATTCATTATAGTCTAAGACTTGGAGCACGATATGGGTGGGAGTGAGGAGCGGCGATAGAAATGGAATAGTTTACATTTATGTATTTTTTTAAGGAAAAATATTTTTGTAATGAAATCTATATGCATTCTGAAGCCTGAGTTTGAAAACTCCCTTGATTGACTGAGTTATTTCTCCATTCCATTAAGGTAACTTTCTGGTGAGTTCTGTAGCACTAGCCCAGACCTTGGGGGTCATGCCCGAAGGTCCGTGACCTGCCCTTGCACCACCAATGCAGGAAGCCCAGTTTTTCCACACGGGCCTAGTTTGTAAAATCAAACTTCCTGTAACTGCCATCAGAGAAACCGTGGTATACTAGTCAAGACCTCCCTGGGCTCCATCTTTAAAAATAAACATATAATGATCTTTTTGAAGGAGGTAGCTCTTTGCAAAGTAAGCCAAGCCCAGCAGTTATCAAAGTCCAACTCTTCCACGTATTTAAGGAGTACTTTTGAGGTTGAGGGACCACTCACTATGGTGCATTTGAGTCACAGATGTGAAATGGCGAGTCAGAAGCATCTGGCTCTCTAGTCTGTACATATATGTATGAACCAACAATATAAAGCTTACCAGGCACTCTTGGCCTTGTAGATTTTAACAGGGCTGCATTGTATTTTCAGGGCCAAGTAGAGATGAGAAAGAATTGTCCTTATCCATCCATGAAGATGATTCTAAATTTTTAGAATGCTTGGATTCACACCCCTCCTCCCCCCTGTTTTCTACCAAATTCCTGAGTTCTCATCACAAGCACACTCACTATCGTGAAGATCTTCGCCCACACCCATTCCTCTGGCTGACAGTGGGACCAGCCTCAGCCTGCTCAGCCCTCCTGTTAGACTCTCCCCAGGCAGCATCCTCTCCCAGGATGGACCCTATTTCCATCACCCTAAAAGACTGAGATCCCTTTTCTAATAAGGCAAGGTCATGAACACTCTTTCCATTTCGAGAAAAAGAACCCTTCTGATTCCCGTGCAAATCATCTTAATTCCTTTGTCACCAGAATCCCTCTGGCGGGCTCAACTCAAGCCCAGTCATGAACGTCAATGTCATGGAGACAATTTCCCAAAATGACAGAACTATGCAACTGCCCGAAGGTGCTACAGGAGAGCCAATTTACTCTAATTTCTTATTCCTACGGGAACATCCCGGTGGGCAGGGTAGGAGCCACCAGTCCCTTGGCCTTGCAATGACAAGTCTTTATCTACAGAGAGGCCACCGGGCCATGCCTGATCTGGACTACTCTGTGTGTAGCTCCAACCCCCAATTCCATGAATTCCTATCCTGGCAAATGGAAAGAGTTCTATCCTGTGGGGGGTTCTGAGACATTCTTTCCTCCTCTCAAGCTCCTGACTTAGTAGAGTTAAAATCATGCAGGGGTTCCAGAAAATGTTGTGTGTGATGCAGCTTTTTGGTGAATGTAGGTGTTGATGGAATTTTCAGCTTTAGCAGCTCACTCGGGGTGAGTGATATCTCTGTAAATATATCCATTTTGTGGTTGGTTGGGGGGTGGGGTGGGGGCCTGTCGTGCTTACTCTGAATTAGACTTGCCGGGCTAGCTGCTGTACTTTGTAACCTGAAGTGTACTTTGACTGTTCTCGTTCCTTCAGATGAAAAACAAACACAAAAACCAACTTCTGAAATAACACTGCCAGCAACAGCCAATGCTGTACTTGTAGCTTCTCTCTGTTCCTCTGTACAGTATTAATAGACAATAAACTGCCTTTTCACTGCATCTACCTCTGCGTGTCTGTGCCCCGATTCTTTCCCTGCTCACCTGCCACAAGTGCACGCCCAGCCAGACCGGGCAGGGAGCACCTTTGACTGCTCACTCAACCTAAACGCTAATGAAACTTGAACGTGCTTCAGAATCACCCGGGGGTACCTGCTGAGGATGTGGAAGCTCAGTCACACCTCTGGAACTCAGTTGCAGATTCCTAGGTCAGGGCCTGGGAACCTGTATTTTTAATACCGTCTCCAGGTGATTCTGATCCATGTGGTACCTGGCCCACCCATGGGTTTGGGTGTCCCCCAATGGGAATCCCTGTGGTCTGCCTGTTCCAGCTGGTTTCCACACTAACTAATACGATCCCCCAACACATCCTTTCTCTCACCTGCTCTTACACATCTTTCTCCACACCTGTCGTCCTTTCTCTTGTTCCTTGCAAGTCCCCAGCAGCGGCGCTGACTGTGATTTCATGGGTGAAACTCGGGCTGCCCCTGAGATTAAGCATTCATCCAGTGTTTCTTCTAAATAGCTGAATGCACATGGGGACTTTGTTACTCTTCTTTACTGCCATTTTCTCTTTATCTAGAACAAGGTCAACCAACTTTTCCTGTAAGTGGCCAGATAGTACAAATCTGGGGCTTTGTGGGTCAGATGATTTCTGTCACACAACTATTCAGCTGCTAGAAAGCAGCCATAGACTATGTGCAAGTGAATGACTATGGCTGTGTTCCAATAAACTTTCTTTATTAAACAGCCTTTGGGCTGGATTAGGCCTGCAGGCTTGAGGTTTGCTGACCTCTGGCCTCCAACAGGCCTGGCACATTGTAGGTAGTTAATAACAAGTTTAAAAGTTATTGCGTGAGAGAATGAACAAAGGTCAGATGTGATGTCACCTGTAAAAATGTCACAGAAAGTCATTGTCTTTGAGGATGTGGGGCAAACAAAATCACCTGGGGAATGCTTACATGTTTGAGTTCTGTGGTAGATTTTATTTATTTATTTTTTTATGTCTTTGTGCATGGAGGGAACTGGAAAGATTGAGACTTGAAAGGTGCCTTAGAGACTGCTCAAACTGCCAGGCTGATACGTTAAGAATTTCAGCCAATACAAAGTTGGGAAGTGCAAGGACATCTTGTCCTTGTCAGAAGTGCTGGGGGTACCAGAATGGGGTCTCTAGGCCTCTGAGCATCTAGTCCAAGTGTTTGTGGAACCGGTTGTTGTCTGATCCATCCTGTGCAGTGAGTGGCAGCACTTTCTTTAGTTATTCTCCTTGTTAATTGAAATAGTCTTTGTTGTGCGGGCATGTGGACTGGAACATGATAGCACGTTACACACCCCACAACTCTAGAATATATCAACAGTGACACATCAAGGAACCTATAAAAAGCTGTGTCCTCACATCCTTCCCCAGTGTTATTGTGGAGTTAAAAGAAACTGTACTCACACAAAGCACTTGGTAAGCTGGAAGTGGATAGCAAATGTTAGTTTACTTGTGATGAGACTGTGGCCGTCCCCCTACCACAGGTCTCAACTCTCCCAACTGTAATGATTATAGGTTGTTGAGGTGTGTTTCAGAACCAGTATAAAAAGGGAAGCTGTTCTTCCCTCTTGTGGGTTGGTGCTTGCTTGTAATACATCGAACCATATGAAATTGCCAGATCACAGACCAGTAACATTGACAGTTTCATATAATTCAACCTGATAATTTAATTCCAGGTTTCATTTGCTATCATGGAGGGCAAAATCTCACCAGATGACATCTAACTTTAGCAGGAAAAACGAAGATGATGAAATAAGAACTTTGGAAAGGTGTATAGTTCAGTACTATCAACGCACAACTAGGCATTTCCCCCGGGTGGGTAGGATTTCCTTTAACCTTACGCCATCCTTGTGAGGTAGACATTGCTATTATTCTTCTTTATACATGAGGAAACTGATCTACAGAAATAGTCAAAACCATGCCCAGAGTAGCGAAGGTAAAAATCGGGCTCGGGGGAACAAGTTTCTAGCTCAGCTGTCTGTACATCCTTCTGCACAGAAGGCCTGTATCGTGAAAGTGATGTGGGCATGCAACTCAGACTGGATGCAGAAAGAGTTGGATAACAGAGCCATCTGTGAGGAGGAAAAAAAAAAAAGACAGAATGGAACTAGTTCTTATTTTGTACCTTTACCTGCTCGAGCAAATGCTCTGTAATAACACCGCCCTCTGGAGGATGGGAGGTGTCTCTGCAGCACGTCCTTCCCAAAGGAGAAGCAGAGGGTGCAATCACCCTTTGTTCTCTTATCTGTTAATGAGGAATCCTGTTCTTCTGTTGATAGTGTTTCCTTCCTTATTCATAAAAAAGATGAACAAACTTGCCCTTTAGAGGAGACATATTCTCCTATTCGCCATCACCACCACCTGTTCCTGTTGTCTTAGTCCTGGCCGGCTTCCTCTGTTTACACCGCCTGCCTGGCCCCTGTTGGCATTGAGTGTGAGACTCGTAATCTAACATACCCACACGTTTTGTGGCTTGGTCAAATGAGTCCACAGCGGAGATGAGATTTATCCATAACAAGATAATCCTGGAGCCAGAACTAGGGATGACGTCTCTTTGACTACTTTGGAAGAATGAGGCTTGGCACTGTGCTTAGATTTGAAGCTGACAGAAGCTTTTTAAATTATGAACAGGCTGTCAGCAGAAAGCCAATATCAGAATCTGGTGCTTTTGCTTTTCAACAGAAGAACCTACGTGACTTGTATAATGATAGATTATCACAGGCTGGTGAGGTCACTTCAAAATGAAGAGAAAAAAACCCTTTTTCTGCAACAATTTATAGTGTATAGATTATTCTACTCAATGTTCCTTAGGTAGAATAACCAATGTAATTTTTTTTGAACTTTGTAGTATCATGTGCTTCATGGTAAAATTTCATTCCTAGAACAACAAACAAAAACTTTGTAGTCAATAATTGAATAGTTCTGGGCACTTCATAGTTCTTCTTAGGAAAAACCACAAAAGGAAAATCTCCAATGTACTTGAATTTAAATGTGATCTTTTCTCCCCTACAAATCCTCAGTCTTTTATTGGGCTCCTGAGGTCATGAGGTCCCAGAATAGTAGTGTTTTCTAACATTTCCTTCCTGCTCTTGCTGAGAATAATGATCTGCAGGAAGTTGGACAATTCAAAGAATTGATGAAACAAGAATCTTTATTCCCAAGGCTTGTCATCTGAAACCAATGTGGTCTAGTATTTCTAGTGTTTTCTTAAAAAAAAAAAAAGTTAGCTAAGCTAATCAAATTCCAGATGACAATTATATTTTTATTCCCAGGTGACTGGGTATTGAAAACACAAGCAATGGATCCACTCTTTCCAGGTCAGGGTTCGTAGGTCAGCGTGAGGACGACCTGAACATCAGGCCAATTCTGCAGCAAGTGCGAATCATCTATACTGTCAGAACATGTCTCGAATTTCCTTTCTTGAAGAGCTTATTTCAAACCAGGTACACAGACAGGTTTAGTAGTGTCTTCTTTCCCCAAATTCTGACCACATCCTAACTATACTCACAGACTCAATTGAGGTTCTGTCACATCCCTCCACTCTGTTCTTCCTAAACCTTGACTTTTGGGTATCGCCTTGATTAGTTTTGTCCTGTGTGTATACCACCTGTGGACCATAGTTGGATATTTTAACCACTTCTTTGTCTTAAATTTACTTAAAAATAACTTCGTAGTCCTATCTTAAATAGGTAGCACACACCATAAAAGTAACTGTCAACATAAATAGAAATTGTTCTGGCTGGTGTGGCTCAGCTGGTTGGAGCATTGTCCCATATACTGAAAGGTTACCAGTTTGATTCCCAGTTAAGACAAATGCCTAGGCTGCAGGTTCAATCCCCAGTGAGGGGCATGTGTGGAAGGCAGCCGATTATATCACTGTTTCTCTCCCCCTCTCTCTCTTTTTCTCTCTCTCTCCAATGAGAATAAAATAAACTTTAAAAAGTAAAAAATCAGTATAAATAAACATTATTATTCATTTCTAGCTGTATGCAGTTGTCTCACAATACATATAATTACCTGGACCAGCTCTTCCATTGTTAAAGGAGGAAATAGCAGGGTTAGAAAGATGTCAAACATATACCTCTATCTCTCTAATATAATCAGATGGAATGAAACAGAATCAAAATGGAAGTAACTTTCTTGCTATGTGATTCAGTGTTTTAATGCCATGCTCATGTACCCCTAAAACTTGGGAAACTCTGCCGGGCCTCATTGTAGTCCCTTAAAAGCCCCAATTCCCCATTTTGAAGATTAGGGTGAGATATACAAGTGACTTAAAGCAACAGGAAGTAAGAGCAGAACTCAAACCTGGGGTTCAACCCAGTTCGGGGTGACTTCAGATTGTTTCTGTTACACCAGGTGCCTGTCCCACTGTTCCTGTTATAAGAAATGAATCAAAGCATCAGCAACAAACCTCAGCTCTCCAGTAAAGATCCTCAGCATTCAAACAAACAAAAGTAACAGCTGTTCCAGCTAGAGCTGCCTCTGCCATAAGCAGTTTTTCACTGACGGAGGCCAGATCTAATTGGGCTCCTGTCTTACTTCAGCAAAGTAAATTACATGATCAGATATGAGTTTCCAGATAGAGGGAGAATGTGATGTAATATGCAAGCACCTGGTGGGCTCAAGGGTGGGTCCACTGTAAAACACTCCCGCCTTCAGCTTCAGTACATCTTCTGAGCTTCAGCAAGCTGGCTCCTGCTTAGAAGAAGACTTGGTGGTTAACTCTTGGAGAGTCAGGACTGAGTCAATGGAAACTGCAAAACTGGCTCAGCACTGAAGAATAAACAGAATTAATGGGAAAGGAACAGCTCAGGGACATCTCAACTTCTCTTCACTCTTCCCTTCTTTCTCTTCTCTGTGCTTTTTGATTGAATGAGCCCATTTTTCACATGCGATGTACTCACACCCATAGGATGAGTTGAGCTTCTCAAGAAGTCCAAGAATTCTCCCAGGAAGCACCATGCAATGTAGCACTCTGGTTCTCATTTTTTTTTTTTTTTTTTTTGCTTGCTGCACATTAGAATCTAGGACATTTCCTTAAAAATATAATTATACTAGGGCCCCACCCCAGAGATCCTGATTTAATTGGTGTGGGTGAGGCCTGGGGCATTTATTAACTGGCTCCAAGTGGTTCTAGTGGGCAGCTAGGGTTGGAAACAACAGCAGGGAAGATCCTAGAGTAGGCAGGGGTGATCCAGGGGAGATGTCCAGGCTGGAATCCTTGTCTCAACTCTGCAAACAAACAAAAAAATAAGGTTTCAGAGTCAGGACCAATGTCAAATCCTGACTCTGTCACTAGCCAGTTGGGTAATCTTGGACAATTGGTTTCAACTTACCAAACCTTAGTTTCCTCGTCTGTAAAATGAAACTAATGTTTATCATGTAGAATTTCTATTAGGAATGTTTTAAAGGCTTTCCTCTTTGTTTTCCCTTTGTCTTTTATTTCTCCTTACAAAAGAAAAGTGTTTGAGGCATTTATTTAAAAATGCAGCAGAAAAAAATAGAAAAATCAGGTCAAGAGAAAAATAGGATGAAACCAGAGGACTGAGACTAGCATAGATTTTTTTTGAATGTTTATTTCTCTCTCTTTCCTTTGTTTAGGCAACTCAGTTTGTAAAATGTACAACATACTACTACTTTAGCAATCAAACCACTGAACTCTAAGCTCTTGGGTGTGTTTTGAAAACTACAGCTTAGTTCTGAAAGCAAATTGTCCAGCTCTTTTTCTGCTCTTTCACCCTCAATCAAAAAAACCCCCCTGACCACAGCAAATAAGTGTGAGGTCACAGAGGTTTCTCCCAGGTGCTGCAGATTCAGTGCTTCAAGGAACCTAAGATCAGTGTTCAGGCCCTAAGATTAACTCAGGAGGCTTGAAATCCAGATTCGTGTTAGAGGAGAACGTGTCTCCCAGTTCACCTTTGATGGACACAGGATGTCATTTCTCCACCTGTTTCTGGCCATTGTCACTATCCCGGCATTAATAGAGATCACACAGAACATCAAATTGTGGGATCCTCATGGGGGTAGATCCCCATCTGTTCTAGAAAAAGTGTTTATTTGTAAAATCAGAATCCTTGGGAAAACCGTATTTAAAGCCCTAGACATGTGGTCTTGAACATGGGACTTAACTTCTCTGAGCCCTCACTTTCCTCAGCTGTGAATTGGAACTAACAATCCTTACCATAGATTTGTTTTGAGAATAAAATGTTAAGTGCTTCGTGCACAAAAGAACTGAAAGCAGGGACATGTTAGTCCCAGTAGCCAGGAGGTGGAACCACCCAAGTGCCCATCAGCAGATGAGTGAATAAACAAGGCATGGTCTGTCCCTGCAGTGGAATACTGTTCATACCTAGGAAGGAATGAAATTCTGATTACACCACAACATGGATGGACCTTGAAAACATGTAAGTTAAGCAAGCCAGAGACAGGATAAATGTTGTATGACTCCACTTATGTGAGGGAGCAAGACCAGTCAAATTCATGGTTAGGAAGTAGATTGGAGTTTACCAGGAGCTGGAGAAGGGAGGTTCAGGAGCTGCTGTTTGATGGGCACAGAGTTTCAGTTTAGGAAGATGAAAAAGTTCTGGAGATGGATAGTGGTGATGTTCGCACAACACTGTGAATGTGCTTAATGCCACTGAACTGTGCACTTAAAAATGATCGAAGTGGAAATTCCATGTCATGAATATTGCAGCACAATAAAAATAAATGTGTCACTCAGTAATTGACCATAAAAGTACTCCAAAAGAGAGGGGTGGGGGAGTGAGAGAGAGCGCGCAAGCGCGTGCTGAAAGGAGGCGTCAGGAGACTGCTCAGTGTTTGTTGAGTTCAGGAGTGGGAGTTCAGCCTTTGTAAACAGTCAAGGGAGACTTTCCCTGCGAGGTGGGATTTGAGGTGGGGTTTGCAGGACGAGGAGACCAGGGAGGGAGGAGGCAAACCCAGGCAGGAGGAGACGGGAAAGCGAACTGGGAGGCTGCGGCCATGTTGTCATGGAGGCCGGGTGATGATGCTGTGTCCCGTTCTGTTTTCTGTTGGAGACCAGAGGTGGCAGCAGGTGTCGAGGGCCTTGGAGCCCGAGCGGACATGGTGAGATGCCAGGCAGAGCAAAGGCACTGAAGGTGTTTGGGCAGGGAGGGTGGTAGGGGCAGTGTCTGCAGAAAGATCCACCTGGGCACAGTGTAGAATGGATTAGGGTACTGGACCTCGCGGGGCTGCCGGCCAGCCGGGGTGCTTGTAGGAGTCCCCGCTGAAGTGGGATGGTGACCGTGCAAAAGAAAGGGAGAGATGAATTGGAGACAGATTTCAAAGACTTGAGATACGGGGAGGTTGGGGGGTCAGGGTGGGGGACAGGAAGAGGAGGCAGAGTGTTTTTTGTCTAGAAAAAGAACAGCCTAGGCTCAGAGCCAGGCACTCTGCATTCAGGTACCTGCTCGGTTGCTCATGAATTATGACCTTGTGTTAAGTTACCTCATCTTTCTGTCCTCAATTTCCTCGTCTGTAACATACGGATGAATGAATGATACAGTGGCACCTCTTACTCAAGGCTGTAAGGAAGGTTAAATGAGGTCATATTTGCAAAGTAATTGAAAATAGTGTTCGGCACAGAATATATGCTTCCTATTATTATCTGTTAAATCTAAGTGGTAGTGTGTTAGAGTTAGGGTCTCTTACATTATTATTTTCTTAAATCCTGTCTGACTCTTGGTATGGTCAGACTTCTTATTTTTTTTTATTTTATTGAGGTGTAATTAGCAAATAACATTGTATTAATTTCAGGTGTACAACATAATGATTTGATATTTGTATGTATTGTGAAATTATCTCCACAATAAGTCTAGTTAACATCTGTCACTACATATTATCACAAATTTTTTCTTGTGATGGAAACCTCAAAGATTTCCTCTCTTAGCAACTTTCAAATATGCAATACAGTTTTACAATCTATAGCCGCCAAGCGTACGACTTGTTTCCCTGTGACATTTATTCTATAACTGGAAGTAATACCTGTACATTATTTTTTATTTGCATTTTGTAAGCATTGCATTAAAATAATGTACTTTTAAAAAGGTACTGTCAAGCTGTGCTTCTAAAACTTTAACTCGTATGTGAAACATTCAGCAGTCTTGTGAAAATGCAGGTTAGGGTTCAGTGGGTCTGAGTGGGGCCCCGGGCTCTGCATTTCTAACAAGCTTCCAGGTCACCTGATGCTGCAGGTCTGCTGGCTCTGCTGGCTCTGCTTGATTAGCCAGGGTGTGCAGAAACAGAGGTCCACCTGTGTTTCCAGGACAGGGTGCTGCTCTGGTTACAACAAATCACCCAAACCAAGTAGCTTGACCCAAAAAAGTGATTTCCTATAGTTGCTGTTGTCGTTACTGTTACCTCTCACACTTCAGCTAGGTGGTTCTTCCTCCGGTTCTCTCTTGAATTGTCATCAGGGAGCAGCCAGGGCTGAGTCACCTCGTGTCTGGTAGTTGCTGCTGCTGTCCACGGGGCCCTCACCTGGGGCTGTCAGCCAGAACATCTCCCCGTGGCCTCTCCAAATGTCCCAAGAGAAACCCAGGTAGAAGTGCCACCTTTTCTAGCCTCACCTTCACAGTCTCTCTGTGTGAGTTTTGCATATTCTTTTTTCTAAAGACTTATTTATTTTTAGAGAGAGAGGAAAGGAGGGAGAAAGAGAGGGAGAGAAACTTTGGTTTGTGAGAGAAACATTGATTAGTTGCCTCTCTCACACCCCCAAATGGGGACCTGGCCCGCAACCCAGGCATGTGCCCTGACTGGGAATTGAACCAGTGACCCTTTAGTCTGCAAGACAGCGCTCAGTCCACTGAGCCACACAAGCCAGGGCTTGACTTCTGCATATTCTATTTGGTAGACGTGACTTGGGGTCTAATCACAGCATTGTGGTTATTGTTAACCATACTGTAATATAAACTTGAAATTGCTCAGGGTCTAGATCTTAACTATTCTCACCGCAAAAGAAGAAGTATAATGACCCAGTAAGTACTTCTGAATGAAAAGAAACTATGTTACTGAGGGCTGTGCTGGCCCAGTAATTCCCACACATGTCCTTATACCTTGTGCCTCAGTTTCCACATCTTGTAGGATAGTTTTTTTTTTCCTTTGAGAACTGAGAGTGACTAGAGGGCACCTATGTGAGCGAGCCCAGCCAAGTGTCTGCGACTGAACGGTCGCTGGTTGGCTGATGCTGCAGAAGAGTTGCAGGGAAGGGATTAGCGTGGCCCATGCCACAGAGCAGCGTGTCGTCATCATGGACATACAGCTCAACGCAGGAGACCAGGGGCTGTTTTGAGTGATTTAGGCCAAAAGACTGTCAGTCTAAACATCAAAACATGACATATGCGAATGTCAACATAAAAAAAAGAAGCGTGTTACGAAGGCCAGCCCGTACACTCGGGGAGGACAGTTAGATTCATGTCCGGAAGAGAGAAGTGTCAGAGAGCGGCAGACAGGCCCTGAAGCCACCACGGGGTCTTGCTTCGGGAAGTTCTGACCGGGACGGAAAGCCGAGGATGCGTGGCCCGGGGAAGCTGGCATGGCTTGTTCACACTCACAGTTTGGAGGTGTTGTGGTTGGGCCACACGGGGTTTCTCCTCGGCCGGCAGGAGGGTGTGTGAGTGCATGGCTGTCTGTCTCGACCACTAGACAATGAGCAACACCAGAGCAGCGAGGTGCCTTTTTCTCTGCAGAGGTCCAGGTACAATAGCTCAGCCCAGTGCTTGGCACACAAAAGGGACATAATACGCATTTATAGGATGGATGCATGACAGAATGAATGCATTGAAAAGAGGCTCTGGGGTCTGTTGTTCTGGAAACCTGTCTCTGGACTGTCCGCTTCGTCACTGCTCCCGACGGGAGGAACTCCTGTGCTTGTTCAGAGGTCACTCTGGTCTGTGTTACACCCTGGTTCCTGCAGGACCCAAGGCTGTGGGAGGCCTGATCTACCGGGAAACCTCCTTCTCGACTTCCATTAAATGGAAACAGAAAATGGCATTTCAGGGGGAAATGAAAGTCAACGGTGGCTATTTTGATTATGATGGTCTCTATTTCTAAGTAGCTCTCTCCACTTCCTGTTTGTAGCATGAACACAGCAAAAGTGACCAAACCTCTAAGGGAGAGGTTTTCTCTGGGGATTTCTAGCCAGATCAGCAACAGGAAACAGGACTCTGCCAAGACAGAAGTCGGGCTTTCAGGCAACCTGGCAGGCCTGACCGCGCCCTCAGCGGGCCGGGAAGTGTGGGTTTCTGAGCGATCCTTCGGTTCCGTCCGGCCTTCAGCATCTGCTGCTCCACTCCTGTGCAGCTCCCAGTGCCTGAGCCCAGGGGCCGTCGTGTGCAGTCAGGGAAAAGGAACTGGGGAGGGTGCCCCGGGAGCGCAGGTGCGGCTCTCAGGGCTGCCCGGGCAGCGGCGCTTCACTGCCGGGCACCCAGTAGGAAAGGCAGTCTGGCAGGCCTTCCGTCTTCATGGGAAGAGTCAGCATGTCCTGTATTCACAGAACAGGACCCCAGATATTCAGGGAGTGACCCTAGATCCAGTTCCTGTCCTGGCTGTAAACCTGTAGAGCTTGACACAGAGGGACACTTGGGGAATTTGACGCTCAGAGGAGACAGTGACAGGAAAGCGACTGAACAGTTGTAGGACTGCAGGCAGCAAGGCTGTCTGATCTGACAGTTCTCCCTGCACCCCCTGCACCCCCCAAACACACCATGCACACACGTGCATAGAACACACACAAACACACACATAGAAACACACGTGTGCACACACCATAGGCACACAGACACATGGGCATGCACCACACATGTGTACACACACACACACACACCCCTCCCGGATAGGCTCTGCAAAGATGGGGCATTTTAGCTGACACCCGAACCAGGAGAAAAGCGGCCTTGCTGAGACAGTTTTAGGCAAAGGGGACAGCAATGGCAAAGGCTCAGCAGCGCCACAGCTGGAGTCTCCACCAAAGAGAATGATTCACAGCTTCCTGATAGCCTACACCTCCTCACTCTGGGACCATCATGAGCCCTCCTGCTCTGTCCTAACCCACCAGCATCTTTTTCATTTCTCATTTGCTGCAACTCCTCAATTCACTCCCTAAGGGTGGTGGGTATAACTATTGTTCCACAAACTCACGTGCAAGAAATACCACTTTATTGTCTTTCAATAAAATTACTGTATTTTGGAGTCTGAGTCCCAGTGCTGCTGGCCCAGCAGGTTGTTCAATCTCAGATGACCCTGGGACTGACTCTGTTGTACCCAGGCTTGTGCAAGGGGACTGTGGTCACCAGGGGGAGGCCCATCATCGCTATTCCTCACTGGTCTGTCCTGGGAGGCCTGTGCTCTGGCCCTCACAGCCCCTTCAGGGCTAAAGTCTGTGTGGCTTCTGAGCCGTACTTGGGGACAGGATCCTTGGCAGCAACTGGGAGCCCCTGGACTCAGACCAGTTTCCCTACACACACCACAACACGGCACACCCACACCTCTTCTTTCTGCCCTCCTGTCCCCGCCCTCCCGTCCCCACCCTCCCACCAGGAGCAGCCTGGCTGGCCTCTCCCCACTGTAGCTCCTAGAGGACAGTGTAGCCCACCTCAGGAGGCCTCACTGAATTCCTTTAATGAATTTTGGCTTTTGCAAAAGACCTAAAGGCCCACGACCAAAAACAGCTTCTGTCACAATCCCTCCTGTCCCCAAGCAAGAGCACACAACCTACCCACCTGCTAGAAATGGAAAGGAGGGTGACATATAGGAAGCACCCACACAGATGTTTCCTGGCCCTTGCCATTAGGGTCCCTCTGCTCTCAGGGACACAATCCACCCAGGCTGGGAGCTTGGAGTCCCTGAGAACAATGCTATGGGGAAGGATCAGATTTTATTTTCTTCTTAAATTTCCAACTCATTCCAGAGCAATACTTTTGTACAATGAATTATTAGAAAGATGAAATGAAAAAAAAGAATGCAGGTACCAATTTTGTATTAGGTTCAACAAATTGCTCTAAAACAGGGGTGTCAAACTCATTTTACCAGAGGCCACATCAGCCTCTTGGTTGCCTTCAAAGGGCCGAAAGTAATTTTAGGACTGTATAAATGTAACTACTCCTTAACAGTTAAGTGAGAGCTCAGCGCTGCCGCTGGGTAGAAATGAGGCACTGGGCTGGATAAAACAAGGTGGAGGGCCGGACTCGGCCAGCGGGCCTTGTGTTTGCCACCTGTGCTCTGAAAGTTTCTAAACGTTGTTTCTCCATCTGTAGATACCTCATCAGGGTCAGGTGACCGGCTGTGGAGAGGGGAGGTGCCCCTGTGGCCCAGCCACTTTGAGCACTGCCTTAGAGCACTCAGGGCGGGGGACGGGGTCTCCTCACCCCAAACTTGTGGAGCTTTGTGGGGTGCAGACTCTTCAAGGCGTCAACATAGAAACCAGAAGCAGAAAGAGTCATTCCCCTGTGAACTGTGAAACTAAAATTCAGCCTCCTTTACAACTACTTCCGGTGCAGAGAGACAGGGCAGGGTCAGGGTCTGGAGCCCGCCTCTGGAGCCCGCTGCCTGGCGATGCACTCCAGCCCTGCCGCCCGCTGCCCTGACCCCTCAGTCTGCCATCTGAACAACTGGGGTAGCAGTACCATCTCACGGGGTTGTGTAAAGACTGGATGAATGAATAAGTGGGTATTCACACAGAGTCAGGCCTGACAAATAGTAAATGCCTGTCATTATTAATGTTTCCTGAAAATGCAGCTTTAGGAGGGCAGGGATTCTTATTCTCTGATGTTTCCCAAATGTCTAGAACCAGGGCTGGTGCCTGGCAGGTGCTCAGTGAATATCTGCCCAGGAATGAATCCATCTTCTAACGTGTGCTGAGCTTCCGACGGCAGTGTTCCTCTTGTCCTTCACTCTATGCCAAGGGAAGGTCTATTTGTCCTCCAGGCTGATCCCCACTTCGTGCCTATAATATGCTTTCCAAGCCCCCACACATGCGAGAAAGACTTGAATGGCCCCTCTGGTGTGAGCTCTTCCTGGGCAGGGAGTTTAAGATTGGACTCAAGATATAGTTTTACAACTTAGGAACAAGGTCTCAGGTGAGGGTTCATTTAGACCCCAAATCTGGTTCCAACCATGTTTCTAGACATGTGACACGAACGGGCTATAGTACCCCAGCAGGGGGCTGGTCGCTGCGCCCTGAGCCTGCTCTTCCTCCAGGAGGCCTTTCTCAGCTCCCGCCTATTCAAAAGTTACTACTGATTCTACCAACTCCCTGGAGCTGTTCCCAGTAGTCAGCCAGAGTTCTGCCCTCCACATCCAATCATTCCCCCTCCCACCCTCCCTCTTTAGAAGGCCGTGTAATTGAGTTAACTCTTTGCATGTCTGTCCCTGTACAAAGGTGGGGCTCCTTAAGGACAAGGGGCTCGGTGCTCAATGCGGGGCCTGGCACATACCTACATGTTCACAGAGTCCAAGTTGTTGGGAGGTCCCCACATGCAAGTATAAGGTCAGCAGACCCCACTGCGGGCAAATGTGGGTGTTGATCAGAAGAGGATATGAAAGCCCCATGTCAGCTGCCCCAAAACCACGCTTCTCTTACCACTTCTTTAGTGTGGGCATTTTCTGGACAACCTGGTGGTATAAGAGGAACAGTGGCCCCAATCCAAAGGACCATGCTAGCCCTCAGTCTGGAACCAGAGACAGAAGGGACCTGACTGTGGGGGAAGGCAGCAGACAGCCCGGCACAGGGCTTAGTGATCTGATGTCGGGCACGTCTGGCCCCCAGTCCTGGCTTTGCTACTGCCTGGCTGGATGACCTCCAGCATGTTTTTCACTTCTCAAAGTCTCAGTTTCATCATCTGTACAATGTGAGTAATGTTAGGGCCTCTTGTGCTAGGGGAATAGTGAAGGGGAAGCTGAGGGAGGGGGACGTCTGAGCCCACTGCCAGTCTGCCTGACATGCTACAAAGATGCTAATCTTTGCAAATTCTGGCAGAGTTGTGGGGAAAGGAGGTTCACAAACGTCGTTGCCTGGACACCATGTATACTTACTATATCACTGTATCTCACAGCACACACACGAGGATTAAACAAGCTTGATAAGCCCTGGCTGGTGTGGCTCAGTTGGTTGGAGTATCATCCCATACACCAAAAGGCCGAGGGTTCAATTCCTAGTCAGGGCACACCTAGAGCTGAGGTATGTATGGGAGGCAACTAATCAATGTCTCTCTCTGTCTCTGTCTCTGTCTCTGTCTGTCTCTCTCTCCCTCCTTCCATCTCCCTTTCTCCCCTTCCTCTCTCTCTAAAATCAATAAACATATTTTTTAAATGGCTTGATAAACAGAAGCAAAAAGACCTAATCAATATAAACTACTATTAGTGGGAGTGAATAATCCACGAAGAATACTCTGGATGAGGTTTCTAGGCTACAGGCACTTCTGTGCCCTAATAAAACAGGTCAAAAAAATCCATTTCCCTTTTATGCCACAAAACGCCACCTTGAATTCATTCCAGTGATTGAATGCCACACCCAAACAAACAGCACTGGCACAGTTGACCTGGTAGAGGCCTTGCAATGTGTGTGTTCATCCCGCAGAGGCTTTCCAAGCCCCGGCCCGGCAACGTACTGTGTGTCAGTCAGCTTTTCCCTCTAGTTGTCCATGCTATAACAAACAACCCCAACGAAGGTTTCTTTCTTGCTCACACTTTATATTGGATGACAGGTGGCTACTGCTCTGCTCTAGGTGTCTTCATTCCAGGATCCAGGGAGAAGGAGCAGCCTCTAGATGACATGAACCATTCTTATGGCAGAGGGTAAAAGGACTAGCAGAGCCATCCATGGCTTTGAAAGTTCATGCTTGGATGTGGCATGTGTAGCTCATGTTCCATTGGCTGAGGCAGGTCACGTGGCCAGGGGCAACTGTGGAGTGGGGAAGTAGACTCCTCCCACAGAGCAGCACTGTCAGGTCTCTCGGCAATGTGTGGGGACATGTAATCCTCTTACAGGGAAAGCAGAAAATAATCGGGAATAATGATGCAATCTGCTAAAATTAGATACAGTCTGTATATCTAATTTTAGGCTTATAATAACACTAGGAGGTGAGTATTTTTATCCCCATTTTATAGAGTGGAAAATTGAGGCTCGGTTTGGCTAACTTGCTGCCCAGGAAGTCGCCAGCAAATTAACAGAGTTGTCTGATAGGAAGCTGGTTCCAACGGTGTGTAACCAGCCTTGGCCTGGGCAGCAGCTTCTTTAAACCTCATTTTTATATGGATGTTGTTGTTCAGTAGACATTGATGAGGTGCCTAGTCTGTGCCTGGCCCTGTGCTAGCACAGGAAACGCGGTGATGTGCAGGACACTGTTCCTGCCTCAAGGAGGCTAGAGCCCAGCAGAGGAGAGAGGCAGACAGCAAGCATGTGAGGGTGAGTGGGGCGCGTTCATGAAGGCCAGCAAGGCACAGCCACTGAGAGCCCGTGGCCGGAGCGCACCTCTGATGACAGCTCAGAAGCTGAGAGCTGAGGGGCTGGGGCACATGGCCCTGATCAGGGCTCTGCCTGGCAGAGTGAGTGGCAAGGACAGCTTCTGTCCACAACTCAAAAAGGACTCTCAGGAGTTCAGTGCAGATGGACAGGTGCCCAGCCCGTTGCTAACAGCCCTGCCGAACAGCGGCTGTAGGCAGGACCCTGAGATCGTGTCCGCTCCCAGATCCTTACTGGGCCTCTCCTACAACTTTGTCCCACCCATTACACACTGAGAACTGTGCATGCCACGAAGACCTGGAGACTCCAACATCAGCCTCAGAGAGAAAGGGAAATCCAGATTCAATCTGGTTTTGAATCATCAGTGATACACATTGCTCACTTCCCCTAGTGGGTTTCCATTTTAAAGGCATGGTAATGAAAAGGAGAAGGAAAGAAATCCCCAGTGGTGGTTTGCAGAGTGGACTACAATAATGACAACAAGCCTTTTCTTATCATAGCTGCCTCTGTACCAGAGCCTGGGGGCTGGCACGATGCCTGTCTCTGCAGGTGCGGCCGATTACCTGGGAAGCAGTTGCCCCTCACGCAGAGACGGTGTGTGTGCTGAGAAACAGGCTGCCTCTTGGTGAGGTGCAACCCCAGCAAAAAGCCAGCACAACCTCAGACTGTCTTTGGTGGGGTGAGGAAGGCACCTGAAATGTGAGCCCACATGTCCCGTGACAGAACCTTCTGGCCACACATCACGTCTCCAAGGAAGTGTTTTTCTAAAGCAGTGACTCTATTTTCAACTTGGCTGTGGACACACGCAACCTTTAAAATTTCAGAAAATATCACGAAGCCAAATGTATGTTGTATGTATTGGGTTGGCCAAAAATTCCTATATGTTTTTTGGCTCATTAGCACTTAGTTGTCTTTAACTTCACTTGAAAGAATTGTGTTAGATTGCATTGTGACCGCAGTCATATCAGCATGTGTTTAAAAAAACTTATCAAAGTTGGTGAATTTTCGTGCATCCATTTTAGTATTGAAGATGGAAGAAAATATGCAACATTTTTAGTGTATTGTGCTTTATTACTTAAAAAAGGTAACAAATGGAACTGAAACACAAAGAAATTGTGCAGTGTATGGAGAAGCTTCTGTGACTGATCAAACGTGACAAAAGTGGTTTGTGAAGTTTCTTGGTATTTCTGACATTTTGGCCAAATAATTCTCTGTTGTGGGGCTGTCTTATGCATTGGAAGATGTTTAACAGCGCCCCTGGCCTCTACCTTCTAGAAGCCATTGGCAGCAGAGAGGTGACATACTCAAAATATCCAAATCAATAAAGTTATTAGTGAAAATGAAAAATTTGTCTTTTACAGAAAAAATATAGCGAACTTTTTGGCCAACATAATATATATATCTACACACGCATACATACCCACATATGTATATATAGTATACATATACATGCATATACATACAGGTATGAATATGAATATATAAAAATACTCTTTTTACCTTTGATTTTTATCTGAAAACTGCAGGTGGACACTGATGTGCTTTGAGTTTATGCACCCTCCCTTTAAAAATTCTCTCTCAGTGTTTAGAAAGGAGTACCTGCCGAGCTGACTGGGCCCTAGGCCCTGGGCAGGGAGCCTGCAGAAAGCGCCCTCTGCTCCGGAGTCTCCTTGCAGACTGTGAGACGTGGGGTGAAGCAAGGGAAAAGCACCTGTCACCAGGGAACCTGAGGGGCCTGTTTTCAGGGTCCACCAGGGAGGATAAAGCAGATTAAGCAATCATGTCCTATGCCCATGCCTCAGTAATCAAGACAAGTAATATTTCAGTGCAATATTTTTTAAAAACTTAAAATAGCAGACTATGGCCATATAAGTCTTTATGCCATTTTACAGGTGAGGAAACTGAGGCACAGAATGGCGAAGACGCTTTCCCAAGATCAAATACTAGGAAGAGGCAGAGCCAGGGTTCGTGTCCAGGTAGTCTTTGGTGGAAGATGCGCAGCAGAAGGAAGGATGACTCAGCTCTGGGAAGCCATCCCAGAGGAGGTGACCTTGAATAGGATGTTGAAGGATACGTAGAAGCTTGGTAGGCAGAAAATATTAATACAGCCTGCAGCAGTGAGTGTCTTAGAAAAGCAGGTCTCTCTGGAAAGGTCTCTGGCTTCCCTGGGCCCAGGCCCTGCTCTGGAATCAGAGCAGCAGCAAATAATACAAATAACCATCATTTATCGAGTGCTGACCCTATGCGCTGGGTAATGACCTGAATAGTTTATGTGTGTTATCTTATGAAATCCTCAAATCAACTGTGAATGGCTCGGGCTATTCTTATTTCTGTTTTGCAGATGAAGAGTCCAAGGGTCAAAAAGTTTAAGTAACTTGCTCCAGGCTGCACAGATAGTAGGGGGCTAAGCCACAGTGCAGACCCGGGGAACCCACAATGCATGTGCCCAGTAGGCACCCTTCGTATTGTGGTCCATGCAAAAGCCAACAACCTGGTGCCAGAGCGGCACACTTAGCCAAAGCACAGTGCCAGTGGTTCTCACACTTTGTCATGCATCAGAATTCTCTGGACAGCTTGTTAAAAAAAAGTCTGCTCCCAACCCTCGCAGTTTCTGATTCCGTAGATCTGGGGCAGAGCTGAGAATTTGCATCTCTAACAAGGTCCTCCGGGGGATGCTGATGCTGCTGGTCCAGGAACCAGACATTGAGAACTGCAGCACTATATTAGCTCTTGGCAACAAGGATAAGCACTGCTCTCCTAAGCTGCTCTGGGAAACCAGCACAGGTGGTAACAGAAAGAAAATGCATCTTCTTTCTTGCTACACAGATCAGAATCAACCGACTGCTGAGCCTTCAATCTTTCTCCTTTTTTTTTTTTTAATTTCAGTGCCTTTCCTTTCTCTGATGTTTGTGTTGAGCTTCTTGATTCAGGCCCTTAGTATTGCTTTCTGTACATGTGGACTCTAATGACTTCCCCACATGTGTGTGTTTCTGCATAACCAGCCCCACATCCCACGACAACTGTTCTAAGTCTGAGCTGCTTCCTGGATTGACACAGACGCCAACTGTCAGGGTGAGGAAGGAGGAGCATGATGACCACTTGTTTCCTTGTGGCTCTCGAGACTCCCTGGGGGTCTCATGACAGCAAACAGTAACTCATTCCATGCATTAGTCCAGAGTGTTGGGGTTGCAAGTGGCAAAAGCCAGTTTGAAGAGGCCCAGGACTGACTCACAGAGCCTGGTCGCAGGAAGGGAGGGGGTTCAGTGGGGCTCTGAATGCCACCATCCTCGGCTCTTCTTCCCCTTCCTCGGCCTCTTTCTGACTGTCAGCATCATCCCTTCAGACAGGTGCTCTCCACACGGCTGGAGGCTTGGCTGACATCGACTCTCAAGACCTCCATTCGCAGTCCCACCTTGAAACAGGGACAAGGAGGCATGGTTGCTGGCTTCTGGAAAGAGGCCTGAGTGGCCTAGCTTGGGTAGTTGTCCATCCCGAGACCAGAGCCTGGGACTGTTTTGGATGTGCACCCATGTTCAATCTGGGATGAGGCGGGACAGGCTTTTCAGAGGATGAGATCCCTCCCAAACTATGAAGTTGGAATGAATGAAGGAATGTTTTTCAGAAAACACTAGAGGAGATTCGGGACAGGAAAACAGAAGTCCACAGGTGCGTGGGTGAGGGAATGGGGGGAGGCATGCCTTCTTAAGATCAGACACTGAGTTGGCCACTACAATAAATGGAGACAGGTAAGCGAGGAGGGCCCTGGCCTTCCTGGAGGTCACGATCTAGAAAGCAGGCTAAGGCATGCCATCGACGTCGGTGAAACTGGGTGGGAATTTCTGTGGGTCCCAGAGGGAGGCAAGGCAAGGGTATCACAAATGCTTTGAAAAAAGCCAAGTTCTCCTGGCTAGGCTCACGTATTCACCCACCAGCCAACTGTTGGGTATCTACCATGGGTTAAATAGCATGCCTGCACTCAATGATCTCAGTGAAGTGGAACGCCTTAAGGTGGCATCTGGCCTTGTCCCCAATCAGCCTAGTCACTCACAAAGCCATTTGTAAAGCTCCTTGAGAAGGGGCGTATGTCTTAGCTAGTTACTGTCCCCACCCTCCTTACATGGCAGCATGAGGATTTGCTTCCCATGCCAGTCCAGACTGTCATAGTCCAAGGCTTCCATCATCCTGGCAGGGTGACCTCACGGAGAATTATCGGTCCACCCTGTGGCCTCTTTGCTTACTCTGGATCCGTGAGCAGAGCTGCTTCTTCCATCCCATTCTGTTGTCTCCTGTGGTTTTTGATGTTCTCCCAGACTCTTTTCTATCTCAATTTGTGGCACCCAGAGCTTGTTTTAAATAAACGGAGCAATCATTGCAAGTCCTCCCGAGTCATTTGGCTGTGTCACCTCGGACACACTTGGCTCCATTTCTCTGACCGAGTGGTGAGTGGCTGGCACCAAGGACAGGAGGCAGATGTCATCGGCTCTTTGTTCCCCTTCCTGTCTTCACATGCCTCTCTGCTGCGGGTCTCCTGTTTCCAGAGTCCAGTCATAAGGGTGGAGGAAGAATCTGAGGTGAAGAGAGAGAGAGAGAGAGAGAGTGTGTGTGTGTGTGTGTGACTTCAGGAACTTTGTGTGGCAGTGGAGGATACTTGTCACTGATTGCTCTTCCAATGGGAATGCCAATAGCAACCCTCCCCCCGACCGCCCCACCAACACACACATGTGCAGAAATGTAGTAGACCAGGTTTAAAGTTGTCTTGTGTCATCTTTGTACTTTCTGTATTGGCTTACTTTTCTCTGTGCCTGTCTTCCCATGAACTTTATTTTTGGCCACTGTCTTTATTACTTTGTTTCTTCGAGGCCTAGCATGGGGCTTGGACACCACAGGGCTTCAGTAAGTGAACTATCCCCACTAGTGGAACTGTGGAGAACCAGCCTGTGTCTTAATGCAAAGAAAAGGAGTGAAGTGGCAATGACATTTATTGTGCCCATTTCCTGTATACTGTTGGGTTTGGGGAAAAATGATTGAGAACACCCTTAAGTCCCTTTTAAATCTTTAAATTCAGAATCAATTGAAAAATCAGTCCCAATGAGAGTTTTTGTTTGTTTGTTTGTTTTTATTAAAGCTGGTTAGAGGATGTGGTTTAGACTTGTGTGCAGAATACATCCCTCATCTGAACTAGAGTCACCTGCCCACTTTCAGGCAGGTGTGGACAACCCCAGGCCTCCCCCAGGAGCAAGGTGCTGTCAGAAGGCCAGAGGAGAGAAACAGGTGTTCTTGCAATCCTCCTAAAAGAGGAGAAAGGTAGTACCTCAAATGCTGAAAACCCATCACCCCAGCTTTTGACTCCTGTGTCCCTGGAGCCAAGGCCAGCTCTGTGCTGTTTAAGCCCTTACCTGTGACCACACTTGTAGCAGGCCTCTCCACTGTTACTCCTGTTGGTTCTGAGGTCCTAGGAACTTTGCAAATAGCAGATGCTCCCCTGGTAAGAAGAGGAGAACAAGACATTGGACCATGGGCTCACCTCCTCTTGGTGAATTTGGATAAAGTCATCGAATCACCTTGAACTTCACTACAGAATGAAGTGCTATCAACCTTGTCAGCCCTTGGGTTAAGAGCACCTCCAATACTAGACAGCTCAAGTTCTTTTATGAGGAGGGTTCTTCTCTCTCAAGGCAATTTGGGGGATCAAGTGAGAGGACTCAAATAATTTAGGAATGGTTCTGCACGTTCCTTCTGCAGACTGAGGCTCAGGAACACCAAGCAGCTTGCTAAGGCCTCTGCCCCAGCCCCCATCACCCTAGACCAGCCCCTGCTATCCAAAGCTGCTTTCTTTCCTCCATTCCTCTGCTCTCTTAACCCTTTGAGTTCACATCAGCATCCTAGAGGCAGGCTCAGTTGTGCCTAATAACATCCATTTGCATCTTCCCTCAGCATCCTGCACACAGCAGCAAACATTCAGTAAGTACTTGTTGGGTGGCTGGGTTCCAGGCGCCTTGACTTTGAAAGACAAGCCAAGATGAAGTTCTGTGAGCGTGGGGAAGTGGAGCCAGCAAACCTGAGTTCGGGTTGCAGTCTGGCCATTTGCTGTGCTTTCCTGCATACCTCGGAGCTGTCCGTGGGGCCCCTACAGGCCACAGAACTTTCATAAAGAAGCTCTGATCAGGGGAATGTCTCTGAGCAGGTTAAGAAGTTATTAACAAATAAATATAACTTAGCGAATTTCTCCCTGACGTCTAACTGAGATGAGGGAGGAGATCAGGGAGGGAGTTCTTTGTTTTGCTTTGGTTTTTTTTTTTCTTTTTTCTTTTTCAAATTTTATTTTAATCATTGTTCAAGTAGAGTTTTCTGCCCTTTACTCCCATTCCAGCCCACCCACCCATCCCTCCCCACCTCCCTCCCATTTCCACCCACCCCTAGTTTTTGTCCATTTGTCCTTTAACTTGTTCCTGTAAGCCCTTCCCATTCTCCCCTGAAATTCCCTCCCCTCTCCCCTCTGGTCACTGTCAGCCTGTCCTCTATTTCAGTGTCTTTGACTATATTTTGCTTGTTTCTTTGTTTTGTTGTTTAGGTTCCTGTTAAAGGTGAGATCATATGGTATTTATCTTTCACTGCCTGGCTTATTTCACTCAGCATAATGCTTTCCAGCTCCATCCATGCTGTTGCAAAGGGTAGGAGCTCCTTCTTTAACAACAAAGAGCCAAATGACTGTTGACCCTCCAAGAGTCTCCCAGCTCCGTGAAAACCAGACCCCTTCAGTCCCGGAGAGGGGACTGTGGATGGCATGGAAGATGGACACTGACCGTGGCCTCATCTACTTAAAAAAAATTCCTTTAGTCCCTTTAAGCAAGCAGGAATGAGTGAGGAAAGGGTTCTTTTTTTCAGTTTTATCAAGAAAAAAAAATTGACATACATCGCTGCAGAAGTTTAAGGTGTACTTGTATAGCATAGTTATTTGACATACACTTATTATAAAATGTTTAGCACTATAGGCTTAGTTAGCCTCTGTCATCTCATATAGATACAATAGAAAGAAAAGAAAAAAGTTCTCCTTGTCGTGAGGACTCTTACCGTCTATTCTTAGCAACTTTCCTGCATGTCATACAGCGATATTAACTATAGTAATCATGCTGTACCTTCAGTTTCTAGCACTTTTTTGTGCATCTCCATGCATTATTTATTTTATAACTGGAAATTGGTACCTCTTAATGTGCCCCCCTTCACCCACTTCATCCCCCCGCCCCACCAACCCACCTTCCCTCTGGCAACCACCAATCTTTTCTCTGTATCTATGAGCTTCGTTTTGCTTGCTTTGTTTGATCTTTAGATCTTACCTAGTGAAATCATATGGTATTTGTGTTTTTCTCTCTTATTTCACTTAGCATAATCCCCTCAAGGTCCATCCAAGTTGTCACAAATGGCAAGCCTCCGGTGTTTTCTATGGCTGAGTGGCATTCTGTTGTGCATCTGTACCACAACTTTTTCACTCATTTATCCGTGGATGGGCACTTAGGTTCTCACATATCTTGGCTATTGTAAATAATGCCGCAATAAACATAGGGGTACACATACCTTCCCGGATTGGTGTTTCAGAATGCTGTGGGCTCTGATCTTGCTGTGGGCTCAGCTGTGCACTATGATGCTCTTAGGGCCCAGGCAGAGCCCTGTGGCAGGGAGACAACCCTTGCTGCCCAGAGGCTCAAAGTTTGCACTGGGGCCAGGCTCTCGGGATATGTTATTCACAAGATATTTCAGTTTAAAACTCTGTGAGTCACCCTGGCTTATGTGGCCCAGTTGGTTAGAGCGTCGTTCTGTAGGCTGAAGAAGGGCCATGGGTTTGATTCCTAGTCAGGGCACATACGCGTGTCATGGGTTGGATTCCTGTTTGTGGCACGTACGAGAGGGCAGCTGATCAACGTTTCCCTCTCACCTTGATGTTCCTTTCTGTCTTTCTCCCTCTATCCCTTCCTCTCTCTCTAAAAGCAATGAAAAAATGTCCATAGGTGAGGAAAAAACAAACTAAAAAAAAAGTCTCTGTGAGTCAAGGTGAACAGTGGCATCAAAAAAAATCATATGCAGAAAAGAGGTTTTGAGATGTAATTGATTGTCACCATAATTAATGCCATTTTCAATATCAAAAGGTGAAAATCACTTAAGAAATAATTCGGATGGGATACTAAAAATTCAGTGAATGTGCACATGACTTCACCCTTCTTTTCAGTCTTGACCATTTTTTAAAGCTAACTTCCCCATTGACTCTGAGATCCTTAACCCTCGTTTAATAATGCTACTGGGATGGCTAACATAAATTACTAGAGTGAAGTGTATCGCTGGTCTCTTACATGGATCTTTAAGTAACAGACGTATTTCTGAAAATCTCCTTCTATGTGTAATTATTGCAAATCAAATGTCTATTTCCACAGGAAACTGACCTTTGAAAAACAATACAAGGTGGCTTCTTTTAGAATCAAAGAGTGTTCGCTCTACAACTTTAGATACAGTATTTAGTGCATTAACTTTTTAGAAAACAGGGCATATCTGGAGAATATTCCCGCACTAAATATTTGCTACCTGTAACAAGGGGAAATGTGTGTAGGCTCTTTTCCCACCTAAGAAAACTCTCTGAAACTTCTTTTATTCCACTGCACATCGTTCTGTTAACCTGACATCTCTTTTCACCTCATTGAACTGGTTGCAACTGACAATACTTCCATCAAGTTCAAAAGAAATTTGACCCCTCACCACATC
Source organism: Tonatia bakeri (assembly GCA_004024845.1). NCBI lineage: Eukaryota > Metazoa > Chordata > Mammalia > Chiroptera > Phyllostomidae > Tonatia > Tonatia bakeri. The sequence goes on from PVIA01000952.1 coordinate 171,799, forward strand.
CAGATCTGAAAACAACCCTATGCTGTACTTCAAAATTTTTTTTAAATCTCATATTTAATAAAGCCTTGATATCTTGTGTTGCTTGAACCAATATTTGAGAAATTGAATGACAAAAAGCTTAGGAGGAAAAGTGCATTTAATTAAGGTAATTAAACATGTTTTCTTGAATTATGTTGCTGTAGTTCATAAAGAACTTCCTAATATTGCAGTAATTTCCTTGGCCTTGATTTTCTGATCTTAGTTTAGCTGTCAATACCATGAATAACAGAATTCACTTTTACTGGTGATTTGAAAGAGGAATTCCAATAATAAATGGCTATCATCACTTGCTACAAAAAATTCCCATAGCCCTGACTGGTATGGCTCCGTTGGGTGTCATCCTGCAAAGTGAAAGGTCACCAGTTCAACTCCCAGTCAGGACACATGCCTGGGCTGTGGGCCCAGTCCCTGGTCAGGGCACGTACAAGAGGCAACCAATTGATGTTTCTCTCACTGTCTTTCTCCTTCCCTTCCCCTCACCCTATAAACAAACAAACAAACAAACAAACAACCCCTTATAGCCTTTTGTCAGAGGGAAATTTGGTAGGTTTCCTTCACGTCTGGTTTTCCCCACCCAACCTTTTCTCCGACGTTCAGGCAGATAGATGCAGACACTTTCTCAGTGCGGCAGCCTCTCTGACTTAGATTTTCTATTTCCCTTGTGTCTGTGCCAACTAAAGCAAGCCCCAGGCTGTGCTTGTGCCTTATTTTTGGAGATGATTGTGTAAGAGATGTTGATGGTCTCCTGCACTGTTTTCCCTCAGTCTTCTTTCCTCGCTCCTCTCCGTTCTCTCCTTTGAAGTCTGTGCGTCTGACATTTTTCGAAAAGGCCTTTCACACATTTGGGTTATTGTAATGGGAAATTGCATCAAGGGACAGGGTTCCAAATCACTGTCGCAGAATGACTCGTTCGAGAAGCATTTCCTAAAGCACACGCCACCCCTCCTCAACAGTCATTTCTCTGCCATTTATTTTGTGCGGAAGTTTGTATTTGGGGTCTGACACTTTTTCCTTTCCCAGAAATGTTTAAAGTAACTGTTTCAACTTGAGAAATAATTTATAGAAACAATCTAATGAACATTTGATAAGCTATCACTGTGAAGTTGAATTTTCTCATGATCTTTGGTAGAAACTATATGAATATTTACAAGGTTAGGATGATGTACTGACCCTTTTATATTCTGCTTTTCTTCTTCATAATGTGATTTTTATGCACACGTCTCTGCATTTTTCAGCTTGGGATGAAAAATTTTAATCTTTTGGTCATTATTTTGATATAGCTTCTCCAAAACAAATTATTATGTCAAAGATTACAAATGATCTTGTAGTTTCCTGGAGTTCTTTTGCTATAAGTAACAGAAAATTATATCTCAATTGGCTTAAATAATAAGGAAGCAATACAATGGCTCATAAGAACTCTGGTGGTGGGGCTGCTCTAGAGTTGTTTAATTTCACAAGACAGGGACAAGGGCCCAGCGTGCTTCCATGTCTCTGTTCTGTCATCATGAGGGGCTCATCTGTGTCATGAGCCGGCAACTCTCATGGTCACAGAGTGGCTGCCACAGTCCAACCATCACCAGTCCTCCTAGATATGGCAATGTTCAGTAAAAGAAGGGTTTCTTCACCATTTTAAAGAACAAGAAAAGATTTCCCAAAGGTCCCACCTGGGCTCCTGTTTAATTGTTCCTTCAGTTTCATTGGCCAGTGGCTTCCCTGCATGAGTCACTGGCGAGGGGCGTGGGACTTCTGGGATTGATTTAGTGAAACACAGGGCCATGCAGAGGAGGGCAGCTTCCCTGGACCATCCGGGCTCTGTTTCACAGATGGATAGTTTCTGCCACACTTCTCTTGTCTGTATATTCTAGATTATCTCTTCTCTCCCTATCTAAGTAGTAGCTCAGCCATGTGGGAACATAGGTCATACCTACAAAGATCTCCATCCTAATCTAACACTGAACTGATGCTTTAGTTAAGAATTTCTTCTCTAAACAGTCTCATAGACTCAGAGCAGACTGGTGGGAGCCAGATGGGCGAGGAGTCAGGGGACCGAGTGAGAAAGGTGGAGGGATTAAGAAGTACAAATCGGCAGTTACGAAACAGTGATGGGGATGTAAAGCACAGCACAGGGAATGTAGTCAGTGATGTTGTCATAACTGTGTAGGTGCCAGGTGGGTGCAGGAACTCTGGGGACACTCTGTAAAGTATATGATTGTCTCAGCACTGTGCTGTACACCTGAAACCAATAAAAATAGTATTGAAAGTAAACAGTAATTGAAAAATAAATTTTTTAAGTAAAAATTCAAAGAATTACAAAGAATGGTTTCTCTAAGCATCCATTGAAAGGGAAGAGAGAGGGCTTTGCCCCCTCAATTCTTCTTCTGGGATGGAAAGAATTTAGGGGAAAACAAACCCCTAGTTCACTGCTCCTACCTGACTATTTCCTGTGGGTTGGTCGGCTACAGATGTCCTGATGAAGAGGTAGTGGGCTGCCCTCCACCGTGTTGGTGTGTGTGGGTGGCACCCACCCTGTGAGCACACATTTCCACGTGGTGCTGTCAAAACTCTTTCCATGAGCGAGCCCCATGTATAAATATGAGCCCTAGGGGAGAGTCCAGAGCCCACTCTTCAGAGTCTTAGTCCAGGCGGCAAGAGCTGCCATTAAATGGCTCAAAAACATAAAGCAAATCACAGACCCCTGGCTGAATAGGACAAAGGCATATTTAAAATATTTTATTTATTTATTTTTAGAGAGAGGGGAAGGGAGGGAGAAAGAGAGGGATTATATCAGTGTGTGAGAGAAACACCCTGACTGGGAATTGAACTGGCGACCCTTCGGTTTGCAGGCCAGTGCTCACTCCGGCTGAGCCACACCAGCCAGGGCAGGGTGAAGGTATGGCATCAAACCAAAGCTACAAGTCCTCTGGGTGTGGGCGCATAGTTGGAGTCAGTGACGTTGGGAGACATTGGCACCCATTTGTCAGAACACCCTGCCTCTTCGTTCACTGTGACATTAGTGTGTGCCCAGGACCTGTAATTCTGCGGTAATATTTTGACTCTTGGAGAAAAAGGAAGAAGGCAATGTGGACAGGCTGTCTTTCCCCTTTCCAGATTTCCCCTCTGTGCAGAGCAATTTGTTTTTTGACTAATGTACGGTTTTATCCTTGGTTAGTGGGAACTTCCTCTGAGCGAAGGCCCAGGGCTATGGGCTCCCTAAGCGCCATTCCACCTTCCCTCTGGTTCTGCCGGTGGGATGAAGGGAGGGGCCCGAAAGCAGAGAGCAAGGGGTGGGTCCTACAGCTGGTGTGGCTCAGTGGATTGAGCACTGGCCTGTGAACTGAAGGGTCACCAGTTCAATTCCTAGTCAGGGCACATGCCTGGGTTGTGGGCCAGGTCCCTAGTTGGGGGCACGTGAGACACAACTGCATATTGATGTTTCTCTTCCTCTCTTTCTCCCTCCCTTTCTCTAAAAACAAATAAATAAAATCTTTTAAAATAGGAGGGCGGGATTGGTTCCCTAGGAAGTACCCTGGCCTCCCTAGTGGAGAAAGGAGCCAGGGTATTTTTAAAACGCTGCCTTTGGCAACATTCTCTCTGCCTCTAATGATTTTGCTTCTTCCTTTAACAGTTTTTCATCATAGTTTTAATCATCATATTTCTTTAAGACTATAAATGAAAAGGTATCACTTTGGAGGATTTTCAGAGGTAGACACTTTGACCTCTAATACCAGGTTGCAGTCAATCCCAAACCCTCCTTAGCTCACATCTCAAAGAAGAAGGCAGGGAGGGTGCTGGAATATTGCAGCTCTGGTTGGCCACTAAAGAAATAGTAACAGGCTCGGTGGCTGCCCACAAGCAGGCTTCTCGAGGCACCAGGATGGGCGTGGCCCAGGACCAGAAACACAGAGACATCTCCGCTGGGAGATGCAGTGAAGAATGCAGACAGCTGTGCCTGAGTCCCGTAGACTCGGAATGGAGCATAGCACTCCAGAGGAAAATTGGGGTGTTACTAAGATAATACACAGGAACTGGTGTTGGGGAAGACAAAGTGATAGCTGTCCACTGTGGTTCCTTAATTCCTTCCCTCCAACCAATGGTGTTTCTTAATGGTGACATAGATAGATAGACCCAAATGACAGATATATGAGGGGGGCCTCCAAAACTCAGAATTTATTTATAAAAAATTGTGCATTTATTCTTATATGTTTAAATATCAATCCCCCTCAAAGTACTCTCCATTTGATGCAATACACCTATGGAGACTTTTTTCCACTGCTCAGAACAGCTTTTGAACTTGTCAATTTTGATGCCTTTCAGTGCTTCTGTCATTTTTGGTTTTACTTCTTCCACATCAGCAAAAAATTTCCCTTTGAGGACTTTTTTTATCTGGGAAAACAAAAAAAATGTCACTCAGAGCAAGACTGGATGACTAGGGAGGGTGGGGCAGGGGGGTCATGGCGTTTTGGTCAAAAACTGCTGAACACTCAGTGCGGGGTATGTGGGCAGGTACACTCGTAAGTCACCCATCGTGAAATGGGCAAACTCCTTGAAAGAGTCTTCCAAAAAAAATTCACTGAGGCTGAAGGCAGCCTCTCACAACAATGCTAGCCAGCACACTGATACAGATAGGTTCCTAGAATACTCACCTACCAAGGGAAGCCTGTGCTACAGGGGCCTGTCCTCCAGGAGATAACTCCATCTGTGGAGCGTCCCCCTTGTAGATGGGCAGGTAGGTGGATGGATAGATAGATAAATATTATCTGTCAGGTAGATCCATCCATCCATCCTTCTCCCTATCTATCTAAAATCCAGACAACTTAATATCTGTCTCTTGGTTTTCCCTTCTCCTGTCCCCCTGCCTTTTCAGCTTGTCTTTTCCTACTCATTTCTAAAAATACGAATTGTAAATGCCTAGCCAATACTGATTGGCAAATACTGATCCCTCTCTTAGGGCAATGAAGAGAAAAACATGGAATCCGCCAAGACCAGATTCCTTTGGCATCTGTGGGGAAGGAAGAAGGGAGGAACTCACAGAAATAATGTTTCTCCCCATCGTATATCAAACCCCCAGAGTGATCCTGTGTCATTTCAATTGTAGGTGCTTTAACATTTCACGTCTGTGTCCAGAAAAGAAGTAGACAAGTTTGCACATGATAGTGTGAGAAGAGTTCGGGAGGTAAATGCTGTGACGCGAATCACAGATGCCTCCCGAAAACCTAGTCCGGCTGCGTCTGTGTTTCAGCTCCAGACATCTGCGGTGGATCAGGCCAAACTCCCAAATGGGACTTTAAACTTGGGAAACATCAGGCTTGTTTGTTTTCTATCACACAGGCACTCTTGAATTGGAAAACAAACAAACAAACAAAACACTGGATCGTGAAATAATATTAAAATTAATTGATATCTTTTATCCTCTGCCTTCAGCACATTCTGCCCCAGAGCAGCGCAGACTCAAACCCTTTCAGCAAAACAACCCCCCACATACAGACAGCCTGCTAAGGGCATTTAGCATTCCAGCCAAGGCCTCTGGCCCTGCCTCTGGGACGCATCCTGACCACCTTCTGTTCCCCGTCCCGCATCACTGGCCTTGCTCCTTCTCCCTCTCTGACTCTGGGTGCAGGCTCTGATCCCACATCCTACCATGCACCTGCTTCTGGGAACTGCCCACTGCCTCACACCCATCAGCTGCCAGTCAGGGGGTCTCCTGTTTCATGCCCTGACCCCGTGGTACCCAGGTGGAGTAATTTGTTAGGGCTGCTTAAACAACAGAAATTTATTTTCTCACTGTTCTGGAGGCTAGATCAAGTCCAAGATCAAGGTGTCAGCAGGTGTGGTTTCTTCTGAGGCCTCTCTCCTTGGCTTGCAGATGGCCACCTTCTCCATGTGTCCTCACACGGTCTTTTCTCTGTACACATGCACCACCATCGGGTCTCCATGTGTCCAAATACTCTCGTCTTGTAAGGACACCAGTCATTGGATTACAGTCAACTCCAATGGCCTCATTTTAATGTAATAGCCTCTTGAAAGATCCTACCTCCAAACACATCCACGTTCTCAGGGACTGGGCATTAGGGCTTGAACCTAGACTGGCTGCCTCTCCACCTTCAGGCCCCTAAATCTGCTCTGAATTGGGAGTCACAAACTCTCAACCGGCTAAAGTAGTTTCTACTTAAGCCTAGTTAAGAACTATGATAGTTAGAGGGGTAAGGAAGGGACCAAGTCATCACCACTATTTGGAAAAATTGAAGTTAGCTGAATGACCCAGTAGAGATGCTAGTTGTGACCCCAGCCCCATGAAGGGTTTAGAAGCTTCTCTTTAGCTCTGGACCTCTGCTCTTTCTCCTGGCAACACTCTTCTCAGCCACAATTTGTGAGGCTGCGTGTTCCTAGAAGTCGTTTATTTAAAAGTGAAGTCACTAGGGCATCACAGCATAGTCATAATAATAACATCTTTCCTTGATTAATTTCTGCGTTCCTGGCACTGAGCTGAGGAGTGGTATATATTATTTCAGTTAATCTACATCCAAACTCTGAGTTTTCTGTGATTATCCTTGTTGTACAGGTAAAGGAGAGTAAGGCTGGTGAAGTGAGTGGGCATGTGGTTCTCCTGCCAGTTTCCACAATGAGTTACTAACCAACCTTGGCCAAGTCAAGTGTATCTTTCAAATTGATGGTTTAAATTCAGTCTACTTCAGAAAGTCTTCTTCCAAAAAGAGTTGGAAGTGGGATTAGCTCACAAATTCTCCGAGCCTCCTCGTGGGGGACTTTGCGGGAATTAGAGCAGATCGGGACTGTAGACTCAGACACCATCAGGGGCCAAACTGTTACTATTAGTGAGTGACATCAAATCACAAGCAAAGCCGTTGAGTATGCTGGGTCACGAGGGCTGTCAGAGTAGCAATCGCAGCTCCTAGCAGCTGCTGCCATGCAGAGCTGTTGATGCTGGGCCCAGTTTTGTGAAACCTTCTCCCTCTCTCTCTCTCTCTCATTTTCCCCCTGAGAAACTAGATGTTTGGATGTTCACATAAATTCTTGTTGCCAATGTTAAATATTGGCAACTAAGTCATTTAAAATGACAGTGTATTGCAGATGAAAGCATGTCTACAAGCTAGATAGGTCACCATCGATAACTTCTGATGATTGCCCTAAGACCCTTCCTGAACTTTCCAGAGGATTCCTTTTAAAATATCCTCTCCTCTACACATTTCCTCAATTCAGTGGGGTTTTCTGAATGGCTGGGTGAGCTCCCACAGGTCACCTGACACCACCACAGCCCCTCCACAGGGGAAGGGGAGGAAGCTCTGCTGGCAGGACACCCAGAACTTAGCCAGGAAATGTAACATCCTGACCACCCAGCAGGGGAAGGCCCCATGCCGCGAGGAAAGCAGCAGTGCTAGAAATCAGATGGCCGGGAGAGAAAACCCCCTCCCTGATGTCCAGCGCTCTGAGGCCTGGCACCAGGTCTTACCCTCGGGGTGTCCCCAGCCCAAGGACAGTGCAGGGTGCACAGCAGGAATGCAAGGAATGAGGTCCAGGATAGGGGTGATGTGACCAGAGGCCCATTTGTGAGAGACATGTGAGCTGGGGGGCCTTGCCTCACAGGGCTGGAGCTGGCAGGGGGCTGGGGGTGGGCGGGGGCGGTCAGCTGGTTAAAACATGGCAGAGACCAGCTTCTTCATGTCTCCACGGGCCGTGCTCTCTACAGTGCCTCCAGGCCAATGACACCCTTTTCCCGGTCAGGAGAGGGAAAGTCACAGCACACCAGTGAGGGGGTTGACCCTCCAAAGAGCCCAAGGGCCTTAGACATGCCCCTGTCATCTTCTGCTGTTTTAATTCTGAATTAAAACAGCACGTCTCCTCTGCTTGGAAACTGGACCCAAGGCGGTAGCTTGGGTTTTTATTTAATTTTACGTCACATTGTTTAGGGATGATATCAAATATCCTTCCAGCCTAGTAAAATCAGGCTGACAAAGCTAAAAATCAGGACGTTGTACAGAATACAACAGAATCCTCTATTGGACTTGGGGAGAAGCCCCACTAAGTGGTAATATCATCAGATTACTTTGAGAGTGGAACAAGACTTTGAGCTGCCAGCTCTCTAACCTCTGCATAGAGAGCCTGCTTGTGAACAGCCCCTTGGGTTGGCAGCAGGTAGCAACGTTGCCTAAAATGGCTGTAATTTCTGAGGGACGGTTCAGGCCAGCCCAAACAAGCCATTTTCAAAATTGGTTTGGGCCTCCAGGGTCTTGTAACACTCATTTTAAACTCTGTACCCTGATCCTTCTGTGCTCTCATTTTCACATGGTTGCAGACTGCTTCCCCTTTCCCATAAGGGAGGCTGCTTAAAATGCACCTTTGAGGGGAGAGCTGGAAGAGAAACACCCAGTTTCCCCGCCCACTCCCAGATGCTGTGACAGAAAAGGGTCTTTTCTCCCTAACGGGCGGTCCAAGGCTCCAGAGTGCACAGTGAATGGGGGTAGCTAAAGAACTGTTGCTTCACATCCCAGTGCACACACGTGTGTGTGCAGGCACATGGGTTATGCATGTGTGCACATGTGGCTCTGCATGTGCCGAAAGGCATGCCCATAGATATCTGTGCGTGCATGTGCTTGTGCAGAGTATGTACATGTGGCCAGCAGGTATGTGTATGCATGTACCTTCTCAATCTCAAGAGAGGTGCCTTTCTTGCCCTTCTGGTCAAGGGAATATTGGTCAGCAGAGGTGAGTAGCAAGAGCACATTGCAGTGTGAACACTGGCCCTGGAGAGCCTTATCCAGATCCAAGATCTGCTGTTACTTGGGTGTTCTTGGGCAAATTATTTACCTCTCTCAGCCTCATTTTTGCTATCTGGACCATGAGGATGAAAGTAGTGTTTACTTTCATTTGCAAAAAAATATATGTTAAATGTAACACAACACAGAGCACATAAAAAGCACTCAAGAAATGATAGCTGCCGTCATCATCAGCAGCAGCAGCACTCCCCCTTCTCCCCTCATGCTGGCGGGAGAGAGTCTGGGAGAAGCAGCAGACAGTTTTCTGGCCCAGAGTGCTGTCAGTTTCCACATCTTCCCCGTGCAAAGCTGCTTCTCAGATCACCCAATGTTTGTCCTGTTTGTTTGTTTGTTTGTTTGTTTTGTGGGGTATCCAAACCCAAGGTGGAGCTCAGAGGCACTGGTGCTTTATAATCCTCGTCCTTCTTTCACGATCTCTGCTGCTCTGGCCGCCCTCTGCAAAGCTAGATGGCTCTGGGATCCCGCGGAGCCGTGCCTTGGAGTTCTTCCTGCACAAAGGAAGAGTCATCCATCCTCGCTGCCGCAGAGAGGCCCTGTGGACCCTAAGTGAATGCTTGCTGAACTGCGCTGGGTTGGGTTCAGTGCCAGCCAGGGCTGTCTATGTCTCTAGGTGCCTCATCGCAAAAACCTTTAATGACCAGCGCATTGCGAGCTCTGAGTCAGCATGCACTGGAACCACAGGGAAGAAAATCTCCCTTCAGGAAACATAACCCTCAGACTTTTTGCTCTTGCACCTCTGAAGACAGAAGAAATACTAATCTTTCGAATGGTAGTAAGGTAACTGGTTAAACAAACAGCCTCTGAGGCCTGAGTGCTTGGATTAAGTATTACTTCCATTACATAGTAGTTCCATTTTAATTTTTTAAGCCTCAGTTTTCTCCTCTGTAGAGTGGGGATAATATTGTACCTGCCTCACGTACCTGTCTCCTGTGAGGACTGAACGAGATGATACACATAGAGACATAGTCCTTGACCTACATTCGTCCTCGGTACAGGTGAGCTGCCATGACTGGTGTTACTGTGGCCATGTGCTGGGGAGAGCAGTGGGGTGAAGAAGGCATGGGGGGACATGCCTGGCAAGATATTGAGGTCTTTTCTTGGTGCATCTTGAGCAACCTGAACATCTACTTCTCAGAAGCACCCAGCGTGGCTTCCCTTACTCAGGGATGTAGAGGTTCAGGGAAGGGGAAAACAACCTTTGGGTGAGTTTGAGGAAATGACTTGTCATCCAAGGGTGGGCCTTTCTCTTTTTCCCAATGAGCTCATCTCAGGGCCAAGGGCCAAGGGAGGGGGAATGCCCCTGCCACCGTTGCTCTCAGAGGCCCCCGGGGCCTGGCCCTCCATCTGTGCCAAGGCAGAGAAGGCCAGGGCTCAGGGATGAGGATGAGCCGCCACCTGCGATGGGGTGGGCTGGGGCGGGGTCACATCCTGCCCCACTCCTCCAAACTCCGGGGCAGGGCTTCCCACTCTGAGGAAGCAGCCCCATCAGCTTATCCTTGGGTGGGGTTTCCCAGAGCTGGAGTGTGTAAAGGCAAATCATTGTTCTGCAGTTCCGTTGAGTTTTAATGACCACCCAGCTGAGAACTCCTCCAAGAACAGAGTAGGATTTTTTGAAACCCACGGAGAGTCAAAGGCAACTCAAGGAAAGACAAATATCTGGGCAAGTCTGGATTCTGAGGCTCTGTGCAGAGACTTAGATGAGGAAGAGAGCTGAGACGTGGTGGGAACCGGCCCAAACCCCATTCTTTTCATTGTGATCAAGCAAAATGATTTCACAAAGGCTTTTACAGGCTTTTGTCTATACAATGGAAGAACCCCAGCCTTGGAAATCTGGCCATCTAGTCCTTTTGGTCCCAGCTTACCAGCTACTGCCTGAGACCTTGGCATCTTTTCTATCTCAGGTCCTTGGTTCTCCTACTGGAACATGGACGGCTGGGCTCTAGACTTCGTGCAGCTCCATGACATCGTCTAGGTCAATGGGCCGGTGAGGGTTGAGGCAGAGGTGTGATGAGAAAGAGAAGAGCTAGGATGGATAAAAAGGTTGGACATGCCTGAGAAGACTTTCCCCAAACCCCTGCAAACAAAAGGGACACGCCTAGCTGTTGAAGGCCCTGCACTGTGTCCTCCGTACCCTCCCTACGCCAGGCTGCACAGGTCATCATCTGGGATATTTTCTTCCCCATCTGTTTGTGGCTGAGCTCTTCTAAGACAGTCCATTCCAGCTGCCCAGTCGGCATGACCGTGGAGGTGGAGAGGAACATGATCGGGAAAAGGCCATGTAGATGTGAGGGGCACCCATCAGGTGACATGGCAGAGGAACCTTCTATCCTGATGAGAAGGCAGCTTTGGCAGACTCAAGGCCCTGTCTGACACCAGTTCAATTAGGGAAATACTTAATGTACCCTTGTTGTGTGCAGGGGAGTGAGTGAGGAGTAAGGTGAGTCAGGGGTTGGGCCTGTGAATGAACAGCCCTCTCTTCAAAGTGCTCAGGGTCTTATCACCCAGACATGTTGTATTTGGTGACTACAGCTTCATGTGGTTTCTCTTTCTGGGTTTTCTGGCAAGTGTGTAGGGCCACCAGATTTGCCTGGCTCTGGAGGACAAGGCAAATCATAGTCTGTTTGCTTCTTCAGCATCTAGAGTGAACCAGCTCACAGGTACAACTGTTTCCAATGCCCTCCACACCCTTCCCTTTAGTCTTCCTCTTTTCTCCTTTGGGGACTCTCTGCCCTTACCCAGGCCCACTCAGAAGATCCTGTCCCTCCAACCTGGCTACCCAAATTCACATTTCTCATTGAGCAGACAGCCAGATGACACTAACTGGGTATCAGGCCCAGTCCTGCCCACTGTACTTACAAGCTCATTGACAAGAGCCCTCTGAGGCAGCGCTGATGAGCAGACATCAGCAGAAAAGGCACACTTCAGGGCACTCCTGGCTCAGGCCCTAATGAGCACCCCGAGAAGTGGGGCTCAAGGTCAGGGCTGTGTGTTCACAGTGAGGGCAGGAGGTGGAGATGTCAGTCTGGCACTGAGCTAAGACTCCAAGGAGCTGGCATCAGAAGGTAAGGCTTAGTCTTGGCATCACCTGTATATTTAACTTACATGAATTCGAGTGCATATTTCTAGCTAAACAAATGACAAAAAGAGGAAGTCAAAGAGAAATTTTAAAAGTATATAGCCCTGGCTGGTGTAGCTCAGTGGATTGAGCGCGGGCTGCGAACTAGGCATTGCAGGTTCGATTCCCAGTCAGGGCACATGCCTGGGTTGCAGGCCATGTCCCCCAGCAACCCCACATTGATGTTTCTCTCTCTCTCTTTCTCCCTCCCTTCACTCTCTAAAAATAAATAATAAAAAATAAAATCTTTAAAAAAAAAAGAAATTTTAAAAGTATAAGTAATCCTGCCTACCATTGCAAGCTATGTGCATGTCCTCCTGTGGCAGACTCTACTGGTCACTTCTGTGACAGCCATCAACATCTCCCCTTCTTTGTTGCTGGCCGAGATCCTGTTTAGGGCCTTTGTTCATCATCTTTCAGGTGGCTGTATGCTCAGAGAAGGCTGAGACCCTCCCTAAACCAGGGGGTCAATCTTGATTAATTAGCTCCAAGCCAGTTTGGATAATTCCATTCCTTTTTCCACGATCAGTTTAGGAATAGACTTACGCTTTGTTTTTGACCTGTGAGGCTTTGGGGATCAGCTTAGGGGTGTGGAAGGGTGCTTTTGTGAAGGGCTTATTTACTCCTTCTTCTCCCTGTCTCTGAATGTTTTCATGACACATGGAACTGCTATGTCCAACTTGTGACCACAGAGGAAAATTGCAGAGAAGTCAAACTAAGGCCATGAGGCCATGGAGCCACTAAGTTAATCACCTGTGGTGCCATGCTGCCTTGGGAGTTCTCGTTACATGAGCCAGCCAATCCTGTGGTGCTTAAGCCTCCATGAAGTAGACTTCCTATTACCTGTGGCCGAAAATACCCTAAATGACACACCCCAATGTGAAGAGGACAAGGGAGGTGTTAGCCTTCTGTTTCTGCACTCGATCACAGCCCCTTCTCTCTCACAGTTTGAGTATCTCCAAGCCCTGAGAACTCCAAAATTTCAACTTCTGCATTTTTTTGTACAACATGATCCTTAGTACAAGCCAACAACATCATCTAATACTTAGGAGAAGAAATGGTCTGTCCCAAGCTAGAACAAAATGTGGCTCTATGGGGCTTTCTGAAGTATGGGGCTGCATTGTACTGCATGGGAGATTTAAGGAATTTTCAAGGGCAGTTATTACTGTGCAGGTGTATGCCCTTGCCTTTGGAATGTACACCTTCATGAGATGCAACTAATTTGCACAATAAGCACTGGGCAACAGAGAGTAGCCCCCCGAAAGTAGAAAGTATGGGCCAGTATAACGTGGTTGAGGAGATAAGGTATAAATGGCAGAACTGACTTAGAGGCTGGAACATGGATTTATGTAAAGAACTCTCTGTGGGCCCTGGCTGGGAAGTTCAGTTGGTGGAGCATCGTCCCAATATACCAAGGTTGCAGGTTAGATATCGAGTCGAAGCGCATACAAGAAGCAACCAACAGATGTATACCTGAGTGGAACAACAAACTGATGTTTTCTCTCTCTCTCTCTAAAATCAAAAAGTTTAAAAAACATATAAAAGAACTCTGTAATGAGAACTGGATGTTGATGGGAAAGGCAAGTATGGAAGGGCTCCTTCTCCTAAGACTGAGCTTGGTTATGCTGCTGTAATAAACAGCCCCAACTCCTGTGGCTAAGAACAATAAAGGTTTAGTTCTCACCTATTCTGCACAGCCTTGTGGGTTGGCTGTCTCTGCTATGCATTACTTCATGCTGGGACTCAGGCTGACAGAACCGCCACTATCTGGTACATTACCATTCACTGCAGTAGAGGGGAAGGGTGCTTGGAAGGTCCTGCATTGACAATTAAATGTTCCCGCTCAGAGAAGGCAGATGCCACTTCTGCCCACGCCCATCAGCCAGAAGTGTAGAACAGAATAATCAATATTTGTACGCACTGCATAGTGTTCACCACTGTAAATCCAGTTCACTCCATTCCAGTTAATCCCCTTCACCCATTTCACCTCCCCACCAATCCCACACCCCTCTGCTAACCACCAATCTGTTCTCTGGATGCATGAGATGTTGTGTTTTGGATTCCACAGGTAAGTGAAATCATATGGTATTTGTCTTTCTCCGTCTGACTTACTTTACTGAGCATAATACCCTCAGGGTCCACCCAGAAATGATAAGATTTCTTTTTTTTTTTAATAGCTGAGTTTTTTTGTCACATCTTCTTTATCCATTCATCCATCAATAGGTACTTAGGTTGTGTCCATATCTTAGTTATTGTAGGTCGAATTGCAATAAGTCTGTTTTTAAAGACATACTTGCCGTTACTTCAAACTCTGCACTAGTACAGACCATTCCACCTCCGTTCACATCTGAATCCCACACACCATCACATCTGAATTACTGTAGCTTTGCTATATTCTGTTCTTAGGTAGTACAAGATAAGAGCCCTTGGCTTCCTTTTTGAGGTTGGAGAGAGCAAAATCTTGTGTCTTGACAAATACTCTCAGAGATGATCTGACAGCTTAAGAGAAAAGGAACACTAAAATTTATCAAGACTTAGAGAGAAAGCATATGTAGATTTTAACAGTGAGTGTGACAGCTCAGTTATTTCCAGTAGGTGTGTGGAATGTAGGACGTGGATAATCTGGAATTGTTTCTACTGGGTGTTGAATTAGATTCAGAGGTGTGTGTTCCTGTGTCTGGGATTCACTGTAAGCCCTGAGTAAGAGCGCAGGGTGAGGCCTGGATTCTGGAGAAGTTCATTCGAACATCTTCTTTGCTCTGGGTTAGGAACAGAACTGTCTATAAGACACAAGATTTGGACAATGGACTCCAAAGTTGGAGGTTAAGTAAAAACAAAGGAGGTACTGACCACCCACATTTCCAAAAGGAAGCTTTCCCAATGGTAACTGCCAGGCCAGTGAGGTGCTGGGGATGATCTTCTTTTACAAGTCACATGGGATTGGAACCTGCAAAACAACAAGTGTATCTATCCATGCCAGGTGAATGCACTTGGCTCCAATGCCCCTGTTCTGTTATTTTTCAGGAGTCGGGTGGGAGAGTGTGCTACTGAGGGGAGACGAGGCAGCCTCGGACACCACAGGAACATCCAGCGCAGACATGACTATCAAGGTAAGGCGTCCTTTCTCTAGTTTGATTCTCCAAGTGCGTCTCCTGAGCGAAGTGAGCCTGTGGCAGACTTCTAGGGGTAAAATGAGGACTGTTCCTCCACCTCTCTAGTCACTGAAGCCTCAGTGAGTCACCCAGACATGCGATTTCCTGAAGTTTGGGATCTGGATTAGGAAACTTCCTGGAAGCTAGAAGCCAAGATGTGATTTCCAATGAGCCTATTGTAGGGTCTCCCGTGAATATCTACACGTAGGTTGTCTGCAAATGGTAACCCCATGGGCACAGTGAAGCAAATCTGAAAATTCTGAGCCGAGAAACTGGGCCCCACTGTGCATTGGGAAGAAAGGTCAGAGAGGCATAAAGTAGCTTTGATCTTGACTCAAGATTTCCACTGATGTCAGTGGGAAAGCAGCACACGGCCCATTCCAGCTGCAATGCTAATGGCCAAAGGTTTACAAAATGAGTCATCTGGAAATCAACCTAATTATCACCGTTCTAATTAAATACGTGAATTTGTAATTATTGCCTAGGTTAAGGAACTCTTAACAAAATTTATCAGACTCAACCACTTCCCCTCTGTTACTGGATCAGACACGAAGGAACAGCCCCCCTCTCTTGGAATTCTGTTTATGTCTCAGTTCACAAAGGCTGAGGTGGGAGGACTTTCTAGCATTTTTTGCTTGAATGATTAAAATTTAAATATATGTCACTTATGAGTTATTCTTTGAAAACAAAGTAATGTCCATTTTTATATTGAGATACAACTACAGATATTTCACTCCTGGGTTTACTAGACCTTGTACAAAATAATATACAGAATGAATGTATTCAAGCTTTCCTTTGTGTTACGAAGGCTGAACTTAAGTTATCTATGTTAAAAATGTTAGAGAAAGCAAACAAAAATACCACAATGAAATTAAATAAAAGGTGGGCAGTAGCCTGGTCAAAAACAATCCACTAATCGAAATAAGGATCCAGTGCTGAAAGTTTGTTTGCTTGTAATTATGGTTAGCAGAATTTGCAAGACAATAATAGAAATCACAGTGATGTGTTGGTGTTTCATTGGCTTCTGTTGAGAAGGCATAAAAGTTCGAGAAGCCTGGGTGGAAAGGGATGGGTGCTGACAGTGGAGCTTGACTGGAGTGGATGTGCTGTTTTGGAATTTGCCTACATTTTAGGAATTCATTTCTTATCTGTGTTAGTTGCAGATGTTGTGGAGACATTTAAAGGGTCAGAAAGGCCAGAGTTTGTTTTATACACACAAATGGCATAATCTGATAGGAGCAAGTCTTATCCTAGTTCCATCTTGTGAGGTTGCTGTTGGGCCTCATCAGTCTACTTACCCTTGGTACCAGGATCTTGGCTGAAGTTTTATTCTGGTCTATCCAGCCTAGATGTTATTCTTGTTCTCTGCTCTTTTAATGAACACTGGGAAGTTTTCTTTATAAGAACAGGGGACTTTTAGTTCACAAGAACTGAGCCCACTGTGAAGAATGAACACCATATACTTGAACAAATTAAGCAAAAGAGAAATGCATTTAAACATGCTAATAACTTTGTATAAATATTAAGTTCCTCTATTAATGCCAGTTTCTTCTCAATAAAGAACTTGTGAAATCTCTAGGTGGATATACCTTAGGGAATGCTTCTGTTTAGGTCTTCCCCTTTAGGTTTCACAATAAGCCAGCAATCACCATTTTTTTCCTTTAGTGCAATGCTGTTCCCTGCCCCACACTGCTTTATGTATTCATCCTGTCCTTCTATCCATCTTAAAGACTGTTTTTTCTGTGTCTATAAGTGCCTGATGTTCATTCATTAACTACAGGTTCCTCATTATATATTTATGTATCTACAGTTATTTGTGTTTCTAATAGCTATTTAACATATCCGTGCAATATCGGCCCGGATATGTTCTTTTGGCCCCAGTGGGGGGGTATCTTCTGTTAAAATATTAATTACAATAAAACCCAATTCACTGACACTTCCCAAGGGACTATCAGCAGAAATCTCTAAGGTAGTTTGGCTTCCTCCATATTACTTTTCTTGTGATAGATGCATCTATATTAGTGATCAAAAATTTTTCATCTAAAAAAGGTACAATTTTTTTTGCAATGCCCTAATTGTCTAAATGTGTGTTTTTTTTCTAATATGCATAGCCTTTTAATACCATGTCTTATTTTGAAATGACAAAAATCAGGCTTCTAAAAATATACATGACTCAGATGAGTGAATTTGTTCATACACAAACTTGCTGTCATTCTGAGGAACCTTGAACTAAGAGCACTGATATTAAAAATGCCCTCTAAATACACTGATGTAATGTAGGTAGGAGCATTCAATGGGCCTGATCAGTGGTGTTAAATCACTCAGTGTAATAGGTGGAATTGTGAACGTCTCCCTCCCTGCCAAAATGATACATCTAAGTCCTAAACCTTGGTACCTGTGAAGATGACCTTGTTTGGAGAAAGGGCCTTCACAGATATAATTAAGACTCTCAAGATGAGAACATACTGGGTTAACCAGGTAGGACCTAAGTCCAATGACACGTGTTCCCACAAGAAACAAAAGAAGAAGAAACACACATGGAGAAGGCCATACAAAGAGACAGAGGCAGGAATCAGAGTCGTACATAGGTGCAAGCCAAAGGACCCCTAGAGCCACCAGACCCTGGAAGAGCCGGGAAGAATTCTCCCCTAGAGACTTTGGAGGGAGCATGGCTCTGTCAGCACCTTGACTTTGGATTTTTGGCCTCCAGAATTGTGAGAGAATAAATTTCTGTTGTTTTATGCCTCCAAGTTTATGGCAATTTGTTATGGCAGCCACAGGAGACCAATATACTCAGATCTACCGAGAACTGCTCCTACCCTTCTTCATGTCCAATGTCCCCTGCTAGAATGTGATTTCACTGAGGGCATGTACCCCAGCACATAGCTGAGTGTCTGGCATACTGTGTGAATATCTGTTGAATGAATGAATGAAGACCAGTCTTTATCTAGACTGCAGTTAAGCTGGGCCACGCTGAAGCTGGACCATGGGCCTTCCTCACACCCACCCCCTGTATTCTCACCTCAGGGTCTTTCTCCTATGGTTTCCTTCCTACTTTCCCCTCACAGGCCACTAGCCCGAGTGTTTGGTTTTCCACTTGTTAGACCCTCTAAATTACAGTTCTTTTTCTACCCACTCCTTTCTTTAAAAACACAACTCAATTGAGGTATGTCTTTTAAATACCATAAAATGCACGCCTTGAAGTGTACAATTCAAAAATTTTTAGTAAGCTTACCAACCCTCACCATAATTCAGCTTGATAAGAGTTTTATCACTCCTGCAGGATCCCTCATGCCCTATTATAGTTCATCTCTGTTCTCACCCCCAACCCCAAGCAAACACAAACCTGTTTTCTGTCCCTGTAGACTGGCCTGTTTTGTACACCTCGTTTATGTGGGATCATTTAACAGGTGGTCTTTTGTGTCTGGCTTTTTTCACTTAGCCGAATGTTTTGGAGGTTCATCTATGTTATAGCCTCTATCAGTATTTCATTCCTTTTGGTCCTGAACAGTATTTCATTTCATAGGTATACCAGTGTTTGGTTTTGTTTCTTAGTCCATTCACAAGTAGATGGATTTTTGGGTTGTTTCTTCTTTGGGGCTATTATGAATGATGCTGCTATGAATATTCATGTATAAGTTGTGGTGTGGACTTATATTCTTATTTGTCACGGGTATGTTCCTAGGAGTAAAATTGCTGGGCTGTATGGTAAATCTCTGTTTAGCTTCTGGAAGAATTACCAGATTGTTTTCCAGTGTGGCTGCACCATTGTATACCCCCACCAGCAATGGATGAGAGTTCTGACTTTTCCACATTCGGGTGAACACTCACTATTGTCTGTGTTTCTATTGTAACCGTCCTACTGGCTGTAAAGTGGCATTTCATCTTGATTTTGACTTGCATTTCCCAAAGGTCAAGGCTGCTGTGTATCTTTTTCATGTACTTCTGGCCATTTGTGTACAGTTCGTTTTTCAGTGGCTTGATTTGCTTTATTCACTGCAAGGTGGGCTCCTGGGTTTGTTTGGTTATTAAATGCTCCATCATACACAGCACCCCTCACTGCAGGTGCCCAGCCAGTGTTTTCTGAGTGGGCATCTTCTTCTTGACTGTGGAGTGTGGGGGAGAAACCCACTTTTCCTCTTCAGGATCACTGCCGCCCCTCCTCACCCCAATTGCCCTGGGTGGGGGAGGGGGTGTCTTAACAATCCCATTAACCTCTTTTCTTTCCATTCCTTTTTCTTTCTCTTTCTTTTTTATTGTCTGGTTATTTTTTCCCTTCACATCTCCGCTTTTTCCCCCCTTTTTATCTTTATTAGCCAAGCAGTGCTATATTTTTTTTATTGTGGTAAAATGTACATGATATACAATTTATCCTTTTAATCATTTTTAAGTGTGCAGTTCTGTAGCACTGGAGTTATTCACACTGTTCTGCAAACATCACTGTTCATCATCCCACCCTGAAACTCTGTGCTCTTTAAATACTAATTCCTTGCTCTCTCCTCCTCCCCGTTAAACACCCATTCCCCCCATTCGTTCCTCCCTCCAGATCTGGGCAACCACCGACATGGTACATTTCATGTGTAATAATCTCTAGCTGTTTTGTCAAAGGCATTTAAAATATACCCTGCTAATTATAAAAAGCCAGTAAGAGGGCTACACTCCAACCGAGTGTTTCAGTACCCTCTGTGGAAGGCAAGCTTTATGTACGAGTAGTGTTCCCTAATGAAGTGACTAGCTAGCTGCTCCCTACTGAAAGAGTTTGCTGGGCACAGAGCTGCCTTTCTTCTCAGGATAGACTGCCCAGGGCCCATGTCCTGGAAGTTCTCGGCTTTATTCAGCCGGGCGCATTGCTGGGAGCCACCAGTTACACCTGTTTGGCTCTGCATGGTTTGGTTTGGTTTTTTAATTTCCTTTATCTGATGACTGTTCAAAACTACATCGATGTATGTTAAAAAATTATCTCCTAGTAGGAATTAGGTGATTTGGCTGCCATTTCAGTCAAACGTACCAACTGCATCCCAAATGCTACCTTCACCTTGCCCCTTTGTTTAGTATAAAGAGACGAAAAACTAAGTATTTACAAAAAGGAGCACAGAAAATGGTAGCACACTAGAATCTCTCCCAGAAAGAAACTTTGTACTTATTTATGTTGTTAAAACATAAACTTAGGCATAGTACAAACTGTAAGAGTTTCTTTGTCAAAAATCTGTTGGAACTGGGCTGTGCCCAACTAGAAGTGGTTGGGAGTACTCGGTGGAGAGGAGTGCGGGGAGAGAGCTTTTTTAGAGGATGGGGAGGAGGGCATAAAACTTATTTTCAAAAGTTCTTCACATTCTGAGTTAGACCATATGCCCCCACCTACCAGGAAAGTGTATGAAATACGTACAGTCCAAAGATAGATAACCATATGTGAGGGCCATGGAGACTTGTCTTCTGTGAGGTCAGCTCTCCAAAGTCAGCGCGTAAGCTGAAAATGAAGTGTCATCAGGTGACCCTCAAAGATCTTTCTAGACTTTATGCTGTTGTCAATTCAGAGCCAGTTCAGAAACTCATAGGCCAGTTTTTATATTTCAGCAGTAGCCTCTGATCCACTCCCCTCAGCTGCACACCATTCCCGACCCTCCCTGCTTTTGCTTTCCTCAATGTCCTTGCCATTAAGAGGTGGTCTATTGGTGGGGGGAGTCCTTTATAGGGAAAAGGCGGAAGTGGAGAAAGGCTGTAGCTGTGATTGATTGGTCGTAGTGTAAAGCCTGGTTGGCTCTTCGTGATTGGTTGTTTTTAGTGCTATGATTTCATAACCTGGAGGCATTTCAGGCTTAGATTTTGGTTTGTTCATGTAGGCCCCCATGGCATTAGAGCCACCTCCGTCTAATGACCTCCTCGTTCAGTGGATATAATAACATATATAATATTTCTCACTTGACCACAGGCAAGAGACAAGATGGGTACCATTGAGGCAAGTTGGAGGTTCTGGCCGCACAATCATTTGAAAGGGACATGTTTCCTAATCAGGGGCATGAACCAGCCACACACAAAAAAAGGGTGCCGCATCTCTATAGGTAAAACTTACTGCCGGGAGAGAGACCGCGCTTCTGGAAGGGCAGATGTTCTTCCTTACACAAGGAGAAAAGCATTTAGACTCTTCCGGGGGTGAATAGAGGCCACAGGTGGCAGCTTTCTCTGGAGGATGCTTTGAAAAAAACATTCTGCAGAGGAACTTTTGTCACCAGCAGTGTTGAGCCGCGTGTCCTTTGTATTTGATGATGACGACACCGAGAATTGTTTTGTGCAGGGGCTCTGGACGAAGAGACACACCAGGGACCAGAGGTCCTTTCTACATTACTGAGTACATTCATAAAGATTGCTTTCAATTGGCTTCCTTGCCAAAGGAAATATTTTATTGTAGATTTTTTTAAATCCTTGAAACTATTTAGAATAGTGGATTTTGGAGGGGGTTGGCAGTGCAGGGATAGAAGGCATACCAGGACTATTTGGCTGAATTTTCACAGTCCCCCCACCTGCCCCACGTTGAGAATCACAGTCTTGAAATGCTATTAAATATGTCTTTTGCACTATGACTAGTTGATGGATGTGAAAGGCCCTGTTGGAAACTGTAATACATGGCATCAGTATCGCTTATTATTCCAATGGGTTACTCCCTACGTGTCAAATGAAATAAAAGCCAGATAAATGAAGTCACAACCGTCGACAGCTCTCAATTATTTGTGTATAAGTGAGGAATAGTCCTGGTGAATGAAAGATGTCAAGTGCCTCCTTCTTTTTGTCATTTTATTCCTTCACCGTATCTTCCTGCTAACAGTAACAGCTAATGCCGACTGAGCGTGTGCTGTGAGCTGGGTTGTACGCTAGGCCCCTCTGTGTACCGTCTCCTGTAACCCTCCAAACAGCTCTGAGGAGGAGGAAATGTTGTTAATCCCATTCTACAGGTGTGTTGGATAATGGTAAAGTTAGGTAACTCATCAAAGGTCTCCAGGTGAGCCTTTGAACCTAGGTAGAAAGACACTTTTTAACCTATTTGAATGCAAATTAATTTTACTATGAGCTAAAACAGAAGAGCCCAAAGATGGGGTCCGGAGAGGCTTTGCCTCATGAAATACTGGACACCCAGTTAAGTTTGAATTTTAAATAAGCAGTAAATAAATTTTTAGTATTAGTATGTCCTGAAGATTGCATAGGATACACTAAGAAATTGCATATTGGCTTCCTAAAATTTAAATTTAACTGGGTGTCCCATGTTTTAATTTACTAAGTCTGGCAATCTTAGACAGTAGGGGTGTTGCAAAAGAGATAAACGGAATTGCTTAATGAATTTGATTATTGTGCTTTGAGATTATTTGTGGTTTGGGATTTTTTTTTTTACCACAACTTCATTCATTTCAGGGATGACAGTGTGTTATACTAAGCTTTAAATCAGGTAGACACACTGCTTCTTAGTTCACACAATGTGCTGCTAACCCATGAACAGCCCTCTCCTAGCACACTTTTTTTCCCTAGAAATGAAGGATTTCAAACATGACCAATGTCTAGATCTTGTTCAGCATACTCAAAAGGAGTCTGGAGATTTTGCTAGAAATAAATTATAAAGATTTATTCAAGAGTCTTAGAGTTTGCAATGAGGGAACACAGCTAGGCACAAACCCAGAAGTATTTCAAAGATGAGAAGAAAGTTAAATCTTATTGCAAAAAGTGCATTCTTGGAGAAGTATTAGTCCTGCATTGTTAGCTCTAGGATTTGGTCCAGGATGGTTATCTACCAGATAACTGGCAGTCAGGATAACAGGTGTCAGGTTGTCTGGAAGATGGAGACCAGGAGGTCTGATCACGTGGGGTGGTGATGTCAGGTGGTTGTCAGGTGGTCTGGATTACCCCTTCAGTGGGTAATCAGAGCGTTTTCTAGAGGCTTGGTATATGTCTAGATGTTATGTCTAGTCATTAACATAAGACTGGAAAGTTTTTAAAAATTTAAGTTCCCAGGCTAGTAGCACAAAAATGTAATCTTTCCTCATGCCTCAACCTTCATAATGTTAATGTTAGTAACTTGGTTAAAGTGACTTCATTTTACATTATTTCTTATGTCCACTCCTTCCTTATTTCCACCTTTTAATCAGGATTTGTCTTTCAGAGAACATCATATATCAAACAAAACATTTTAAAGTTCCTCACATTGCCAGGGTGGCAATGCCTTCCCTGGGTCCATGACATGTTTGCCATCTCTGGGTTTTATAAGCAGTCAATATTCATGCCAATTTTAGGTTGAAGCATTGGGAAAGTACTAATTATTTTTACATGTCAGTTTTAGTGAGTGGGTATTTGTGCCCAGTGAGGTTAATGCATCATGTTATCACAATATGAACTGATGCATGCCTTGGTTTTCCTTAGTGTTAGTAGAACATGCATAAATCTTAAATGATCATAAGAACTATTCCAAAGCCCTGACTGATATGGCTCAGTGGGTTGGGTGTCATCCTGCTAGTTTCAATTCCTGGTCAGGGCACATGACTGGGTTGCAGGTTCGATCCCCAGTTGGGGGCATTTGAGATGTACCCACTCGATGTTTGTCACTTACATCAATGTTTCTCTCCCTCTCTCTCTCCCTCCGGCTTCCCTTCTCTCTAAAAAATAAATAAGTAAAATACTTAAAAAATATTTCCAAGATAATAATAATCACATCAATTTGAAATATATGTATTTTTATTGTTTAAGGGTCTTTTTTGAAGATTTTATTTATTCATTTTTAGAGAAAGGAGAAAGGGAGAGAAACATCAATGTGTGGTTGCCTTTTGAGCAAACCCCACTGGGGACCTGGCGCAGCAACCCAGGAGTGTGCCCTGATCAGGAATCAATCTGGCAACCCTTTGGTTCTCAGCTGGCACTCAATCCATTCAGCCACATCAATCAGGGCTGAAATATATTTTTGATTTACATTTTCCAGGAGCCCCAAGAGCTGAATCCACTAAACAATAATTCTCTTAAGCTAGGAGTGGGGTCGCTCAGGGATTCCATCTGTTTCTGACTGTGTGCCAAAAGAGATGTCACATTTCTGGACTCATCGGGTGTATAAGCACAATATTCTGTTTTTGTGATGTTTTCACCTGTGCCACCTTGAGATGCAGTGATAATATGTAATGCCATCCTGTTTTGTTAAGACTGCTTTTCTCATTGAGAACATTTCAGTGTTTATTGGAGTTCAGCTCTGATGAGTGTCATTGGGAGCTCGCTGAGTGAACTTAAAGTTTCCATATGAGTGATAACATCTTCAGTTCCTGAGGAAGATGCAAAAATAGCTGCTCAGCGATCGTGCCAATGGAAAACAGTTCTGGCCCATCACGCTTTCATAAAAGGGAGGTTAGCAATAGAGGAGACAGAAGGGCAAACAGGTGCTTACGCCCACCGACATCTGGTGGTACATCTTCCTCTGCAACCTGGAGCAGTGAAGGCCAGAGATTCATACCACATAGCCATTGTGTTCCATTAGGGGCTACATTAAACTTCAGTCTCCTTTCCCAGGCTACCCCAAACCAGTCAGACCTTTTTAAAGTTGTATAGGAGTTACATCGATGGTTAGTTATTTCCCCTAACATGCTGGTATTATTAGGAAACTCTAGTAGAGGGTGGTTTCTTTGTTTTCAAAATAAAGGACCTGAGGAGCTTAAGTATCCATGTCTAGGACTTAACTGTATGAACCCATCCCAAATTTGTACATGTTGTCCAGTTGCTCTGGTGGTTTGGTCAGGATTCTCACTCTTTCCTTAAGGCTGCTTGAACAGTAGCGTTATAGGACAGGGAGAAACCTTGGCCATAGGGCTGTTATTAGGCCATTTGTCAGGTGTTTGTAATGAGTATCAGCTGAACATAAAGGTGACCTTTGTGGTGGTTGTTCCATAATCAGTATTGGTAAGGCTTTGCAATCAGTCCCTTGGAGAGGAGAATCCCCTCCCCCCATCTTATCCTCTGAGTAGCCCTATCCCATTTTAGGTCCTGTTGGTATTATAGCAACAGATTGTCACTTTCCGCATAGCCATTTGAGCTTATGGCAATGTTTTTACAGTGTCCAGGGTTTTTGCAACAGTTGCAAATTTAATTTTTTCGGTTGTTAGATAGCCCTTCCTGATTTTTCAGCTCTGGTGAGCATATTCATTACAATTGTAAACTCGTGACTTGGGCTGCTTTAATAATTCAGAGCCTGCTAAATTTTCCTTTTGTTATTTTTCTCTGTAGTTTTGGATAATTGACTGGCCAGATTAACTAAATCATGAGTATTCATTGTGGCCCAATGAAGTTGTTGTTTTTTTTGTTTTGTTATGTTTTGTTTTACTACAACACTAGGTTCATCATCTAATCCATTTGAAAATGTAGTGTTAAAAAGAAGTTTCCTCCCTCTTGACATTCTCAATGCCAGAAAACTGTAAGAATATCTCTTCTAAATGACCATCGTAATCAAAAACAGTTCCGTTTAGTCTTTGAACACATTGCTCAATTTTCCTCCCACCAATATTCTTTGGAAAGACTTGTATTTTATTTTAATTTTTTACATTTTATTTATTTAGTTTTAGAGAGAGGGGAAGGAAGGGAGAGAAACATTGATGTGTGAGAGAAATATTAACCAGTTGCCTCTCGAATGCCCCCAACTGGGTATCTGGCCTGCAATGTGGGCCTGTGCCCTGACCAGGAATCAAACCAGCATCCTTTCAATTTTCTGGATGGATGACATCCAAGCCGTTGAGCCATGCCGGTCAGGGTGGAAAGATGTTTATTTATCACACAGCTTTTTAGCCAAATTTTGAGCTGTCATTTTATCTGCTGCGTGCTGGTTGGAAAAATCTGCTAAAAGTTCTTTCCAGTTGGCTAATTCCATCAATTTCTTTGCCTTTCCTTTCCCTACCAATATGGATTAACTGATACAAATCTGAATAAGTGGTTTGTAGGTCTACACACTTAATCAAAATTTATTTGAAACCCAAGAGGATATTGGGCAGGGCTGGGGGAGTCTTTTTTTTTAATTAATTTTTTAAATTAGAAATTTTCAATTGCAGTTTATTTACATTCTGCATTATTTTGTACTAGTTTCAGGGTATGGCACAGTGGTTAGACAGTCAGGAAGTCTTCAGTAATGTGTCTGAGGTGGGCTGGCAGCATTGGCCGGATTTCATTTTCTGCAGAGAACCTCATCATCTCCACTTTTAAAATGTTGATGACTTTTTTGTGTACTTTTACCAACTCCAATCCTTGGTAAAAATCCCCTCCTCTGAGTAATCACCCTCTAAAATAGATAACACCAGCCTGGATGTTTCCAGCAAAAATTCCGACACATTCACAATATTTCCTGACTACACCAGTGCGTTTTCCTCCTATGGATATATCTCGAGTTCCAGCGGCGGGGGTGCATGATGATGTTAAATCTCTCGAAGCCTTCTTTGTCCATGCAAGTCAGATAAGCCTGTTTTCTTATGAGATAATGCCCCAGTCTAATTAGCTTTGCAAACACCAAAGTCTATGACTTCCCACAGAATGAAGGCAAGCAAATCAAATGTAGAACCTATTGGCGGAACCCACCGGTCTTTGGTGCTCTTGGAAGGTTGCCTGTCTGCTTCCCACTTAGGCAGTTAATTCATGAGTAAATTATCATTCATGTCCAGGAAGGTTGGAATAGTCACAAGTTATTCCTAAAATAATCTGTGGCCATTTACAATAGGCCTTATCCTTCTGAAACAAGTCAGGTATCACAGAGGTCTCATAAATCTTGTGTATAATTCTCAAGAATATCTATTCATAGGCAGAAAGGTCTTGCTTCCTTCTATAAGCACTTAAGGTTGTTTAAGTGAGCATCCATTGCTCCCCTCGATAAATTATATCCAGTACCTTCCTTTTCCATCTCTTTCCTCTACCTATCCTCTAATATCCTTCCCCTTTGCTTTTTTTTCTGTGTAGTGAAAACACGTAGTTAACATGGTGAAAACCATGACACATGTTAGCTGTATGTAAAAAGATAAAATGTGCTCAGACAAGGTGATTGGTTCACTGGCTAGGAGAACAGACTGCAAACACTAATAGATTTACACACCAAGAGCTGGGCTGTTTTTTAAAATATATATATATTATTATTTTAGAGAGAAACATCAATTTTTTGATCCACCCATTTATGCATTCATTGGTTAATTCTCATATTAACCAGCAGGTAACTGCTGGATCGTAACCAGCAGTGACAATCTTCACAGTCTCTCCCAAAGGGATCTGTGCTAGAGAATAGGATGCTGGGTTGGTCGCCCTCCTCTCCACGTGCTCAGAGACTGTGAGTTTGGATCTCTAACCTGATGAATTTTTTAGGTGAATGTCGGTTTAGAAAAAATGAATCAGGAGAACAATAGCTAACATTTACTGAGATTTTCTGTGTGGCAGACACTGCTCTGAGTGCCTAGGGCATTACAGTATTTCATTCTTTCCACAACCCTAAGAGATGGGTCCTCTGGGTATCTCCAACTTAAAGAGGAAGACTAGGTACAGTAACTTGTCCAAAGACACAGCCAAGGAGTCTCAGAGCCCAGCTCTAAGCAGGCAGCCCTTGCTCTTAATGACTTTGGCTGGTGGAACAAAATGGTGCTGTTCACAGGCAACCCTTGTAAAGTAGGTCTCACAGCTCCCGATCTGGAAGGAGGCTTTTACAGAGTTCTGTTTGTAGTTGTTCTTCAGATGCGAAGCTGGAGCTTACCTGGTAGGGTACAATTATTTATAGATTTTTGTGCCAGAGATCTGGTTGTTTTTCAGACTTGCCCTTGGATCCTCGTCCTCACAACATTCTGATTACATTTTTCATTATCGTTCTACTGCAGTGATTTATGAATATGATAAAACAGAACAGCTTCTTCAGTAAATAAGGAACACTGGGCCTACAATGAATAAATGCACCTTTCCTTGACTCTAAAGAAATTCAGTGTGCAGATGTCCTGCAGGACTTACTAGGAAACTGTTATACCCACCATGCCTGAACTTGGGGCAGTTCCTTTCATTTTTCCTAAGATATCTAGCATTTCTATGTTACACAGCATTTGTTAATATTTAGGTAAAAAATCAACTTATGGACGGTTGTGTTACGTTCCCTTTTTTGGTGGCTCACCATATTTACACAGGTTCAAGTTTTGAGAGTAAATTTTCAAATTAATGCCAATAAATCCTTTGAACATTTTGAAACTAAAAGCTTATTTAAGCTGAAAAACAGACACATATTCACCCACTGAGTTGTTTTTAAATCACTCTTAATGTTCTGTTATGTTGGTTCTTGCAAAGAAAATATAAACAAAGCCCAAATATGAAAAAATTTTCCAAGTTTATATTAAGTTTATCCCATGAGTGG
>PVIA01000952.1:200362-333978 GCA_004024845.1 Tonatia bakeri
CTCCCCCCTCCCCCCCCACCTTCTTTACTTCTTTCTCCCTTCCTCTCCCTGTTTCCTCTCTGCTTGCCCCACACCTCACTCCCTTTCTTGGGGGGTGACCCCAGGGATTGTGAGACCCTTAAGCCGGGAAAACAGGGGAGATGAGTTAGATGAGTTGTGGGGCCAGGTTTTGGTTGGAATATGTGGGTTTAATGGGTACTCAAGGGAAGATGCTGAGTTCCAGGTAGGACTCCAGGATGCACCGAGTATCTCTATCTCGGGAAGGGTGAGGATAATGGGCATAGGGAGAAGAAGGCTGTGGATGATCCCTGGGGAACAGCAGTCTTGGGGGCAGACTGAGGGAGAGGCCTTGAAGGGAGGAGTTGGATGGGACGTGACTGGCGAGTGGGGCTTTCTAGGTAAAGAACAGAGTGTGAGTTGAGGGGTTAAAGAGCCAGTAGATTTAGGGCAGACTGAGTGATCCCAGGACGGATGGCAGCAGTGGGTAGAGCTAAGGCTAGATAAGGAGGGAACAGGGGCCAGGAAGTGGGGCCATTGACTCTGCTCATTTCACCCACAGGGCCCGTCCCTGGGATGAGATGGCACCCTGCTCTTATAGGAACCGGGCCCTCAACACAGGGCCTGTAAGAGGTCCCTTCAGCAAGTGGCCACAAACTATAACATATGTGGGTGTCAACTTGGAGCCTTCTCTTCTGCTCTCTTACAATTCAGATCTAGAGCAGCATCTTTTGTCTGCAAAATATTCCAGAATATTGAGAATGGGCTGGAGGCTTTAATGGAACTCAGAGCAAAACCATGGGCAAAAAAGGCTAAAAGGAAAATATTCCTAGGATCCTGTGATAGAGCCGGTAGACATATAACCGTGCCAACAGCACAGCCTTCCTGGGTGTCTGGGCCACTTACATGACAGCAGCCACTGCTTTTGCACCTGTCTGGCCTTATTGCTGAGACTATTAGAAGTGGGCCGTAGATACAACCAGCCTTCAAACCAAATTATCCAGGGCTTCCTCTCACCATCCCACATAATTGTTATTGTTTGTTGTTTTCTACAGAAATAATAAAAATACCAAAGAAAGCAAGCTCACAGCAAATAAATTAGCCTTGAACTGGGAGTATGGAGGCCTGGTGTGAGTCCCGCCTTTGACCTATTCTTGCTGGGTGGTTCTGCACAGGTCCTGGCCCCCCTGCTGGGATTGACTTGTTTCACTAATGACAACTAACATCGAACTCTCTCCCTGTGGTTGGGCCCAAGCTTACAGCTTCGCAAGGATGATCTTGTAATGCTCAGAACAGTTGCATATGGTGGGTATGCTCATGCACTGCCTTCTGCAGGCAAGGATTCGGAGAGACGGAGAGGCTGAACAACTTTCCCAAGTTGGCACACCTAGCAAGTAACAGCTCAGGATTCGAACCCGGGCCTTTGGCTCAAGACCCTGTTTTTCACTGATACTTTGCTATACTGTAAAATGAGGAAAGGGGCTTAGGTGACAGGTAATTTTCCTCCAAGCTCTAATTCTCATTTCTCTGACACTTTGATACTCCCTCATCCACCCCAAGCAAGTAAAGAAAATGCCCAATTTAAAACAGTAAGCAGCAGCAACCGGCTATCTGCATACATGGGTCTCCTCTCCCTGCTTGCCTATCTTATCTCGACCAGTCTATCAGTTACCAAGCAGTCCGGCCCTGGGGCTCCTCGCTGCCTGAGCCCTGCACAGCGGCTCAGGCTGTTTCTGAGACGCGGCAGCTCCACTCACATATGCTCTCTGCTGTCTGGCTTCTTAAGGTATTTGTGCTTGTAATGCCTGCTCGTAAAGTCAATTGGGCAGTGGTCCACAAAGAAAAGGAAGAAAGGTGGGAGAGGATGGAGGGATGGTGGAGGGTTGGCGGAAGGGAGGGAGGGAGGAAGGAAGGAAGGAAGGAAGGAAGGAAGGAAGGAAGGAAGGAAGGAAGGAAGGAAGGAAGGAAGGAAGGGGAAAGGAAGGATGGGAGGATAAGAGGGGAAGAGGAGAGGGAAAGGGAGGTGGAGAGAAGACAAAGGTATTCCCTGGAGGAGCTGGATGTGTCTGCTTTAGTTGACTTTATCATAAGCTATTGTGGTTTCTAAAGGGATTTTATGTTGGCCAGGGTCCCATTCCAAGAGCCTTTTAATATGCTGTAGAAGAAGCTATTAACATTCTTCATATTTAAATCATCTTAACACATTGTAATCTTAGTGGTTACTTAGGTAAGGAATTAACTTACGTTGTGTACACAAACTCAAAAATGCCTTCAAAGTGTTTCCCAATCACAGTGAACTTACATTAATGTCAGGGTATGTAGTTATGTTCAGTGTCGCAGAAGGAAAAAGCCTGTTTTCTCGTCGAGTGGTTTTCAGTATTCCAGCATCCCGTGAGCAAGTTAGAGACAACTGCAGCGACTGCCTCTGTGACCATCGGGATGACTGCAGCTTAGAATGGCAAGATTTTGTCTGTCCCCACCCCCAGTACTATGGAGAATCCTTATGATTCTTTTCATAAATTAACAGCCTATCCTTAAAAGTTCTGAGGGAAATCCTTGGGAATTACAGGGAAAATGTTACAGTCTCGTTTTTTTAAAAACTAAAAAATCTTACCTTACCTAAAATTAAAATGGAATTAATTACACATTACTGGAAGGAAAAGTAGTTTTGCATTTAAAATGCAGATCATTAACGGGAAGCAAATTTAGCGGGCTTCCCCAGAGAAAACTGTCCTTGGCCTTGGGGCACAGGTTCCCAGCCCCCCTTTCTGAGATCCTGCTGTATACATTCCGAGTATATTTGGCATATTTTATGTTTTCTATGCTGTACTTAAAAAGCACCTTGTTTTATGTCGTGTCTCTGTTAGGGCATGAACTCTAGAGTGTTTACTGGATTTTTTAAATGCTTCAGTTGTTCAAGGAGATAAAATGGTCAGCCAAGAAGCAAAGAGCTTGGGCCTCACAGGGCTTCACTGTTGTTGTTAATTACTGAAGAATACTTGGGTACGTTCTTGTCATGAGCACCTGAGCTGTGAGGCCCCTGGAACCCAGACGTGGAACCCACAGGAGTCTCATGAAGTCATTGGTGCCCAGCCCTTCCCTCACCAGGGGTCTCTGTCCTCTGCTCTCTCTCCCTTTCCCACCCTGCTTTCCCCTCCACATATAGCCTCTTTCCTCCATCCTGTGTAACACAGGGCTTCTCCAGTTGTTTTTCATGGAAGATTTTAGTGTGGAATAATGCATGATCTTCCCTTTATAATGGTACCATTTAAATGCATCTCACAGTGGGCAGTCTGGATGATATAATGCCGCTTGGACGACAAAGAGATGGTCCAGTTATAACGTGGGACACAATGAAAGCAATTAGGTGGGCAAATGTTGCCTGGGTCTGGGAATGTTTTGTTGGAGTGTTTTTAAAGGTCTTTTGAAGAGAGGGTCTCAAGAGGCTGGGGCGAATGGAACCAGACCCTCTCTTCCGTGTGTGAGAGGGTTTGGCGAAGGGAAGGCCAAGCGTGAGGATGCAGGGAAAGGAAATAAATGTGGAATGGGCAGGAAAGGGACTCACGCTGGCACAGGAAGCCAGAGGCCCCGGAGAGGAAGCAAAGGAAAGGCAGGCACCACAAACTAGGCCAAGAACAGGAGTAAACGCAGTCCTAAAGCCAAGGGTTCTCGGATGACAGGGTCTCTCTCCTCCGCATCCGCCGCTCTCTGCTTCCCCCGCCTTAGAGGACTGCGCTCACCCCACGTGGTTGCCAGAGTAGGCTGTGCAACGGAAGCAGGCCAGTGTAAACAAATACAGATTCCTGGGCTCCAGATCGCCTAGGAAAATGAACCCAGAATGTCTTCCGCCCCGTTTTCCAGCTCCTGTCTGTGTGAGCCAGCTTGGGAAATGCTGATTTGCAAGTCTGAAGAGCTGACCATCACTCCGCAACCAGGCCTGACTTTACAGAAGAGACGCTTTTAGGGAGGGGGTTTTGAATTTGATAAAACACAACTACAAGTCCATACAAATAGTCCATAGACAGGCACATGTCAGTCTTACATGTGTGGATTCAGGAAATGGGTGGGCAAAACAGTCTGGGGTTGGATTACCCCTTGTATGCAAAGGCCACATTATCTGGAGGTGACCCTTCTGGCCCTAAATAAGAATGGGAGATCAGTAGAGAAATGGCTTAAAGGGGAAATCCCTAAACATACAAAATACCCAGGCAGAGTAAAACCACCATTTGAACTAGAAAGCAAGCAAATGATCTGTGTGAATCCTAGGGGTTATTTGGTTACCTGTCCCAAGCCCTACAGCCCACAGGAATATGTCTTTCCTTTTATATTTGAATTGAAATGACTTGTACCTCAAGAATGGGAAAGTGTTGGAGATTGTCCAGTGCCCACCCCACTCTTTTTATGGATTTTTAACTCAAGTGATTAACTCAAGGCGGGGTAGGGTTAGTTCTCCTGGTGACTTCTTGTTCTGATTTCCCACGTCGCCTGAATTTTTCATACCACATCTGTCTTGCCTGACATCTGCTTGTACACACGAAGCCACGTGCAAGCCCCTGCCTTTGGCTGTCTGTTTGCAGAGGTCTGGGGTTACCCGAAGCGCCTACTTCCCAGCACAGCACAGCAAACAACTTCAAAGGTGGATATGAAATACTCTCTTTCTTTCGGCCCTATGATGAGGCATTTCTTGTTTACCGACTCCTCCCCAACACCCCAATCTTTCGTCTGACTCCACAGATTTTATAAGCTCCCGAATTCCAAAAGTGAATTGCACTTGAGCCATGTCTAAACCTTTTTTATCTCAAGAAATAGCACCAAAATGTCTACCAAATTTACCGTTCTATCAATATCAATTTATATTTCCATCAATAGGGTACAATCACTCAATTTTCATCATTGCCTCACCAACAATAGATATTTGTATTTTATATATGTACCCATATATATCATAGGCAAAATATGTTGTCCCGATATTTTCACTCCATTTGTTTAATTATAGAGAGTTTGAGCATCTTTCCATGAGTTGTACTTATTTATCTATAAACTACTGTTTTTTTTAAATTAGGTAGTTGGTAATTTTCTTACTGATTTGTAAGAACTCTTTGCACATTAAAGATAGTAACCCCTCGTTGTGTGTGTTGCAAGTATTTCCCCTGGCTTGTTCCTTCACTTAGGTTTTCAGAGGTGAATCTGGTCCCACGGGAATGCCCTTGGCATTGGGATTGTTTCTGACTTTCCACCTGGTGCTTAGTGGGAAAGCCCCACGCATCGAGGGCTATTGGGTTTGATGTGGACCAGCTGTTCGGGTGTTTTGTTTGTTTTCCCTCTTATTCTCCCTGCCTGTGCCTCACCACCAGCCAATGTGTGCTTTCTGGGGGGCACTTTTAGCACTTGAAGGTGATACCTACCTGGTGCTTCCTGTGCTCTCCCCTTGCTGAGGGAGAAGATGGCAAATTCTCTTTTATGATGCCAGTTTTGGCCTTTCCTTTGGGTTTTCAGATCAGCTCTCTGAGTTACTCACATTTAAAAAAATGTTTTATTTATTTCTTAGAGACAGGGGAAGGGAGGGAGAGAAACATCTATGTGAGAGAGAAACATCGACCTGTTGCCTCTCGTACTCGCCCCATCCAGTGACCGAACCTGCAGCCCAGGCACGTGCCCTGACCAGGAATCAAACCAGCGGCTTTTCACTTTGCAGTGTGATGCCACCAACTGAGCCACACCGGTCAGGACACGGGTCTTTTTTAAGCTTCAACTCTCCTTCTAGGCTTGGGGTTATGTGGCTCCTGCTAGACCATTTGCTAGATTTGGTTCACTTGGTTCCGTTTTGGGAGAAGAGGCTTTGTTAGTTTGTGTCTAGGCTGATTCCTTTCCTAGAAACATATGCTTCAATTCTGGTGTTTCTTTAGTAAGGACATTCTATTTCTTGGGTCCCCTGGAAGTCACTTTTGCTCAGGGCACAGTTTAAAGTGGGCCAGCAGAGTGGCAGAGAACACATGAGCAAAATGTACATGAACGCCACTATAAAAGAAATCATTTTTTTCTCTCCCTGCCAAGCAAAATTTGCATGGAAGGGTTTGTGTCCTGAATGGTGCAGGGCCCTTGGGAGCATTTGATATTTGCAAATCCCAACTATGTTTTGTTTTATTTCTTTTCCCGCAGAATTAGTAACCCTTTATTTTCTTCAAATGTGCATCTAGAGGACTGCATGTGCTTCTTTCATAAAATATTCTTAGCTCTAATAACCGTTACATGTTAAAAGACATATGATGTGATGAACCTATAAGCCTACAAGCACCTATAAGCACTGGGTAATGAAGTCCTCTCCCATCTCCAGTGTTTCTCACTCCATGTTCTTAAGAATCACCTGGGAGCCCGTACAGTCCAGTTTCCCTGGCCCTGTCCCCGCAGATTCTGGCGTGGGAGGTAAAGGTGGAGCCCAGGAATCTGTATTTATTTATTTGTTTGTTTATTTATTTATAAAGCAAAAGAAAGGGAGGCAACATGGGAGGGAGGGGAAGTGGGAGGGAGAGAAACATCAGTGTAACAGAGATACATTGAAACATTGATTGGTTGCCTCCTGCACACCCCCAACTGGAGAACTGGCCCACAACCCAGGCATGTGCCCTGACTGGGAATCAAACTGGCGGCCCTTTGGTTTCCATGCCAGCACTCAGTCCGCTGAGCTACACCAGCCAGGGCAGGAATTGGTATTTAATAAGCACAGATGTAGTTCTGATATCTGTGGTTCTTAGTGCTGACTTGGAGTCCAGAGAAAGCTATCTGAGCCTCAGCGCTTTGACGTTTGGAATGTGATAATCTTTTGTTGTTGGGGGCTGTCCTGTGTACGTTAGGATGTTTAGCAACATCCCTGGCCTCTATCTCTTAGATGCCAGTAGCACTCCTCCACCAAAAGGGTCTCCATACTTTGCAAAATGTCCCCTAGGGGGTCAAATCATCCTTGAGATTTGTTGACCTAGGGGAAAATAAATCACAAAATCTTAATTAAAAACAGTTTTTACTATTGAAAACAGACATCCATATCCTGGCATTGATTTCACTGAACAAATTAAACAAATATTTCTGAGCACCTGGTATGTACCAAGCTCTTTATATAAAGATGTTGAATCTAATCATGGTTACCTCTTTAATATTTTATAAGATGGAAGAAAAGGAAGTGTCCTTGTAAGTTAATATCTATCGAACAGGCATTTTCCCCCTAAATTAATATTCCCATTTTTTCTATAGGATGCACCAGAATGTTAAAATTTGTATTAACAGGAATATAAGAATAACATTAAATTAGTGTTAATATTAACATTGACGTTGCTTTGGGAAAGAACTAATTCAGAATAAAGCCAGTTTGAATTGCCGTACTTTTTCTAACAAAACACATTTGATTTGTAAACTTGACGCTTACTCAAATTTATGGTACACCTGCCCACATACTTTATAAAATCTCACCTCTGCTGTAATTTCAGACTCTCTCCTTGGGGAGTCTCTGGTCCATATAAAAAATAACCGTACCCAAACATGCTCATTTCAGTGTGAGTTTTCCACATCATAGTAAAATGTTAAAAATAGATCACGATGTGGGGCACCCAAATATTTAGCTCCTTACGTCAGTGGCAGGAGGGGTGGAAGAAAACAAGGAAAGAACAGAGGAGAAGGGGAAAGGCATTGACCGAGGCCCAAGCGATTGATGTAATCCTCAGTAAATTCTATTGAAATTCAAGAATGTAAATGACAAACATACAACGCTGGTGAAATAATTCCTAAATGCAAAGAAAAAAGCCTATTGATATTCAGGGATCCCCGGGAGAGCCCGGATGTTTCCGATGTAGACTTTATCCCCGCCCCGTGGAAAGGTGTGAACGAAGCTGTGGACGGGAAAGCAGCCTCCTCCCCTCCCCCAGACTGCTGTATTAACATCATTAGGGTGAACAGGCTTTCTGGGCAGTGCCCATGGTACCAGTTCTTTTTTGATTTTTACTGGAGATCGAGGACCTTTGTGGACTAGGAAAGAAGCACTAGACCCTGGGGTTTGTCTTTCCCTGCTAAGTCTGGCACACAGAATTGACTCTCGGAAGAGGACCCCAGGCCTTGGCCAGCAGTTCCAACCGAGGATGGAATCTCAGAGGAGAGTAAGAAGCTCTAACTTGCAAAGTTGGAGAGAGAGAATCGCTAGGAAACTGAAAACCCTAATCATGCCTAGCAAAAAGTTAAATTCAAGAAATCTGACTTGATATTAGTGTCCTCTGCAGAAAATGTGCAGAGTAAGACAGCTGCTGGCTTTTAAAACGCTGTTTTCTGGGGTGTTTCTGTGTGTGTCCTCTCAGGATTTCTAGGCCTTCTGTTTTCAAAGGGTCATTAACATTATTTAAATATTCATGTAGGGGGAGGGGATTACAGACTGAAATTTCAGACAGCTCGGGAGTGAGGGATGGCTGGCCACCCACCTGACCGAGCCCCACGCAGTGTATCAGCTGCCTCCTTCCCCAGCGCTGGCTTTGTTAACACACGCGCTTTGATACCGGGCCGCAAAGGGGAGAGCAGCACGAACGCTCTGGCGAGGCAGCGTGCTGGAAACATCCTTGTCCACACCTCAGCCTCTGGGCACCATCAAGGAGAGCCCCCAAACGCACGGAGACCCCCATCCCTGTTAGAAAGATGCATTCACAGCTGCTCCCAGGGACTTCCCCAGGGACCGTTGTGGTGCGGGATAAGGGCTGAGAGTCTTGCTCCTCCCACTTGGGTAGAAACTCCTCAGCTCTTGGTGTTGAGAGCACGCCCATGCTCCCACACGCTTCCTGAAACACTCATATACACCTATGCACACACCAACACCCACGTCCACACACACAGACGGGCGCGCACGCGCGCCAAAATGCCCACCCATGCGCTAACGCACACCCAGACACAGAGCCCTCTCCCCAGCTGGGAAGTACCCGGGTTCACTTGTCCAACCCCTTTCCCCCGGGCTCCTCCCCCTCCATCCCTCCGTCCTTCCCTCCCTTCAACCTCCCAGCCCTCCCTCCTCCTATCCTTCCATTCCTGCATCCTTCCTTTCTATCCATTCATTCATGTCTTGGTTTTTGCATAGATTTCGCCCAGGTCTCAGAGATGAAGTTGGGTGGAAGGACAGGGTAAGAGGAAGCGGAGGGGCGGACCTCCACCTCGGAGCCCCGGAGGGGGCGGGGAAGGGGCGGGGAAGGGGGCGGGCCTCGGGAGCTGGCGGGCGGCTCTCCCAACCATCTAGTTCTCCCTGCGGCCACTGGACAGATGCTCTTGCCCCACCCCGGGGCTGCTGCACGCCTTTCTCCGGAGTCTCCTGGACGCCTTAAGGAGGAGGCAGTGGCTGCGCCGCGTTGGAGTGGAGCCCGAGGACTGCATCCCCCAGGATCCGATGCCCAGAGGTGTGTGTCCAAGTTGTGGCGCTTCAGTCCGAATACCACATCCCTGGGGCGCTTCCCGTCCTGGTGTTGGGGCCTCCAGCGTGGGGAGGAGGGGGTCCGGGAGGGCTCGGTGATCTGGGGAGTCCTGGGGACCACCTCGGACCTTAAAGGGCTTTTATGGTACTTGTCTGGCGGAGCCTTATGTGGGGAGGACGCCTAGAGAGACAGGGACTGTGGCCATGTGCCTTTGAATTCCTAGGTTTGGGGGAGGGCCAATCCGTTGCCTGCTTTATTCAATACTTATTTACTTATATATGCTTAAGAAAATAAACTTAAGATGCCTCCCCAACACATACACTCAGCTGGCTGTGCAGGAAAAAGAGTGAAAAAATCGCACGGCGATAGCCGCCTTCCCAGACAGGGAAGCAGCGGTGGATGGAACTCTAGGGGAGGCGCGGGTCCTGCCTCCTTAGTCGGCAGCGCTGGGAGCCTTTTCAGAAGTCGGGAGCTTTGGTGAGAGACTGAGGCCAGGGAGGCTCCGGTCCCGGGCAGCCCGAGCCCTTTCTGGGCTGGGGAGCTGAACTCTGGGGATGACGCGCGAGGAGGGGGCAGCCGTTCTGCGCCGGTAGGCAGGAGGCGTCCGGGCCGACCAGAGCCTGAAAGTTTGGCCCCAGACTGGGATTCCGGCTCTTAGGATCCGGTGTTTTATCCTGTATAAAGCCGGAGGGTGTTCCTATTTGGGCCCTTCTGGGATTCTTTGGGGAGACAAAGGAGCGTCGCGGTGGTGAGCGATGGGTACTGTGCCTGTGGTGCCCGTGGAGGTGGCGAGGAGGTACCCGCCGCCCTGAGACATTAATTTAGAGAAAGGCAGTGGAGGACCGGTACCGAATCGAGGTTGCGGAGACCCGGGAGCCTGCGCCGGGAGTGGACGCGCTGGTGGCCGGGTGAGAAATGAAGGCAAAGGGCGGGCAGCTTGCAGTGGGAGCGAGGCGGCGAGAGGACGCTCTCCGGAGCAAGACACGCAGCAGCCTGGTTCCTGAGCTCCCTGGCCCTGAGGCTGGACTCTGGCCAGCCCTGGGAGACCCTGCTCAGTCCGAAAAAGGGAGGAGGGGGCTTCTTCGAGAGAGGTGGCTCACCTAGAGAGACGGTGGATTGTCTCTCCGGGCCAGGTGAAGCCAGTTTCCCGTGCGAGGTAGTAGTGGTTTGGTTCTGATAGGCTGTGTGGTTAGACTTGGAACAAATCTGTACCCTTCCCTGTAGCAGTTTTCAGTGCAGCGCCATTAATTTTGGCAAATGCCGCGCCCCCCACCCAACTCAATATATATTTACCTTTGAAAAGAAACTATACACACCCACAAATATCTCTGGACGTATAGTGTATCTTTGAGTCTGGCAACAAGTTTAACTTCTCTGAGGACGTGCTCTTCTGTCTTAACACACGTTTCCAGGCGTCTCCCGGCCCCCCCCCCCCCCCCCCCCCCCCCCCCCCCCCCCCGTAATCCCAGAGGATTTGTTTCCCTGGCTTTGTTCTAATTGAAGAGCGTTCACTTGAGCATCACACTTTTCTTCCCGGAAATGTTCCCAATTTAAACACTCTTCCTCTCCCAGCATGGCGGCCCCCCTCAATGTGTTTATTCATCAGTAACATTTCAGAGTACTGCGTCTAGCAGACGTACATCTCGGAAGTGGTTTACTCTGTTTCTTTAAACAAAAAGCCTTGTAAGCATTGAAACTTGCCCTAAAGCACCTTCTGAACAGCTGTCCTCTGCCAGCCAGCTCGCTCTCTGCCCACTTCTGACCCAGGCTCCTTGCTTAAAGGGCATTTTTCTCTTTTGAGTGGATACACCATGGGTCTTGGGGACCCAGCAGTTATTTTGGGGCTGCTCTAACAAAATTAGTCATGAGCCAGGAAAAACGAAAGTGATACCACCTGGGTCTCCCCACCCCTTACCTAGCAAACTGTGCAGCTGACTGTTGCTGTCCCTCTGGCACCAGGCACATCCCACATCCTTTCTGGGATTCGGGGTGCTGCCAGCCTGAGAGGGATGGCTGGGCCCTTGGATGGGACGGACATTGTGAAACACCCATTATCTCACAGCCCTGGAATGACAGTTGGCACAGCTTCCTGCGTGCAGCATTCAGGGCAGTGTTGTCAGAATGTATTTCGCTTTCATAAGGGGCTCATTGTGACTCCATAGCCTTAAGATCTCGGGGTTATAATCGAAACAGGTTGTTTTAACTTCATTAACAAGTGAGCGGAAAGTGGCCCACTGTTTGTTTTTATTTCAAAAACTGTCAATATTTTAGTATAGAACTAACATATTAAATGTTGCTCTTAAAATATGGGAACACCTGCCCTTTCCAGTTAATTTATAATTATTGTTTAGATGCCCTTTTAGGTACATTAGACTCTTAAAGCACCAATGTCCCAGATTTCTGTCATGGTGCATAGCGAGTCTCTACTGAGTAGGGTAATGAGAAATGTTTCAAAGAGAGATGATGTTGAATTTTGATGGCAGTCGTGTTGGGGGATTTAAATCACTGAAACGGGAGCATGTTGAAAATTTACCTCTGAAAACCAAGGGGATGGTATTTGGCTCCATTCTTTACTTTTATATATTTCCCCATCTTGATCTACCTTGAACTGGTTGTTCTAGGATCTTGAGTTTGCTTAGTTGATTGCCCAGGGATCCCATGCCAGCTATTGAAATTTGCAAGTCATTAATTAATATACTTACCAGTTACAATCTTAGTGTTCCTTAACTTTAATACCCAGAGGCAGATTTTCTGTGAAGCTCAAAAAGGCCTAAGGTTCAAGGCCCTGCACACAGGTACCAGCATCACCAGTAGCACTTCGGGTGGCTGGGGACGGAAGGAGACAGTGCCTTGGTGAACCACAGTGGGTGACAGTGACAGATCTCTGTCAGCTAATTTCCTTCCAAGAATACACGTTATGACTGCTGTTCAACACGGATGCTCTAACGGCCCAGGCAGTTACCCAGACTGGGCAGGGCTGAGTTCTCTGTGAGATCTGGAGTGTGCACATAAACAGAGGCTTAGTTCCCTCGTCTGTACAAATGGGAACACCGACACCTGCCTGTTTGAGAGCATCTGTTAAATGAGATGTATACGGAAGCACCTCGCACATGTGGTATTCTTCCCAAAGTTGGTTGTTTTCTTAAATTAACCGAAGTCTTCTTTCATGCTTATGTCTGATGCAAATAAGTAAACAGTTTTTAAAGCTGGTTTTGAAAATTGCACTAATTGTGTAGCAGGTCAGTTGTGCATCCTTTGCACTGATCTCATGGAGAAGTTTTGAACGTGGATGTTCTGCAAGCCTGACCTTCAGCCCTGCCCTACTGCCCCTTCCTTTTGACCTGGGGGAATCTGGCTGATATCCTTTCCTCCTTCTTACCCCCAAAGCACTGACACTGTTGGTTGTATTGAGGCTTCTTCCAGTCTTCCATACTTGCTCCCTGGTAATATTTTGAGTAAGTCAGAAATTGCTTCTTACTGGGAAAATAGACCCAAGTTTTCAGGACCCTCATCCCAGGCTTTAGGCTCACTCAGTGACCAGCAGGTGATAGGAGTCAGTGGGACTCCCCTTCTCCAGCTCTTAGGAGTTTTGTCTGTCACCAAGACAGGACGTGGATTGATATATTAAGTGAAGCTTTGCAATGAGGGTGAAAATAAAAATGGTTTTCAGACAAGCCTGGGAAACCCAGTGGATCCCGTCTTTTTTGTCTTCCCATCTAACTTTTCACTCATTTGCGGCGGAGTTAGCAGGTTAGATGAATGATTTAGTAGAACCACAGTGAGGTAGACACACCTGAAACTTTATTTCGAGTTAATTCTTAGGCACTACACATCATGCTTGTAAACAAACACATATGAAAGGTGTCTTCCACCCTTGGTCCAAACCTCGCCACAAATTTGTGGTGCCAGCCAGTGGTGGGTGGGTCCGTGGACTAGGAAAAACTTGTATATTTAAGGAAGTGAGGTGGTTAGAAACCAGTTGGGGAATTCACTAGCAACATGATTTAAAAAGCAAAACCGTGTAGCACCTAAGTCAGTTTGTTATGCCACTGTGAAGTTTTCTTTTTAGTCACTTTCTGCAGAGGGAAGTCCCCCCCGCCCCAAATGCCTGTAGTGGGTGGGAGGGACTCCCCAGCTCAGGTCCAGGGACTCTCTGGTGTCTACTCTGCCTAAGGACCTCAGCTCTGCACAAAGATTCAGTTTCTCAGGAATCTGCCTGTTCACTTGGCGGCACATCTGGACATGTGGCCCACTCGCCCCGATGTCCCAGACCCTGGCACAGGCTGTCAGGATCAGCCATCTGGGAGGAGCCTGGATACAGCCTTTTAAACCAGCATTCCTGGTGATGCCAAGTGCCAGGTGATGATGGCAATTCTGGGGCTATGCCAACAGGTCTATGGATTCTGCTTGAGCTTTCTGCCCTGTGGAGTGCCTAAACTCCTTGTCTGCCATGTAGGATTGGTAGGAAATTGAGTCAATTTGTAAAGCTAGATAAAACGGCCTAGGAGTATGAACCTCTTCTGAACACATAAGGATGTATTTTATTGCTTTGCATGTGCTGTAGTAAGGGGGCCTGGAGAAGGACTATTATTGTGCAGAGTGAGGATCAGTGATGGGGGAGCAGTGTTCCTGCGGTTGTCAAAGGGGGCTGGACTGGGTTTCCACAGGGGTTGGAGTGCTCCAAGTTGGTAGGGTTTACAGGAGAAGCTTACCAGGATTTCCAGGTATTTAGTCCTTTGTTGGTTAGAAGGACAGTGCATGTGCTTGGAACTGCCACCCACAACCACACCAGATTCTGCACAGAGGATGTTTCTCAGGTGGCCATCCTATCCACAGCTCGTGACTCTTGCCAGGCTGTTTGTGGTGAACCTGCGGGCTAGGGCTAAGCCAATGCTCCTCAGGGCGGAGACTGGCCCCGTAGCCTGGAAAAGCCCCACACCTGTGCAGAAGACAGGGAGGAACCCACCTGCCTTTCTTCCCACCCAGCTTGACTTCAGCCTTGAAGGCCGAGCTCTGTCAGGGCCCAGCTGAGCCCCGTACCCGGTGAAGTTTGTGTAGAAGGGGTGAGGAAGACCAAACTGCCCTTTCCTGCAGGCGCTTCACTGCTCTCAGCCCAGCTCCCGGGCTGCGTTGGCTCGCGATGTGATGACATCATCGGCACAGTGGAATCACGCTGAAAGTTACTTGGTCTGGAGTGAGGCCTTGTGCAAGTTTTGTGATACAGCCTGTGAACAGAGAAAGGCACCATTGTTTAGCCCTTTTTTATGTGGGGAGTTGGGAGAGTGATTTTATTCCCAAAGGAATAAATCTTAATTAATTTTGTGGAAAATTCAAGTATTTCGCAATCCTGGATTCAAAAGCTCTCTCTGTTTGTGCATGAAAATC
Organism: Tonatia bakeri; assembly: GCA_004024845.1. NCBI lineage: Eukaryota > Metazoa > Chordata > Mammalia > Chiroptera > Phyllostomidae > Tonatia > Tonatia bakeri. The sequence goes on from PVIA01000952.1 coordinate 215,173, forward strand.
AGGGTCCGTGTGCCCTGTGCCTCGTGATTCCAAGGCTACCGTTAGTTGGCTCCTTCGTATTTCACATTAGAACATTTTATCCTTGCAGAGGAGAGCAGGCATGCTCTTCCGACACAGTTCCAGCTGAGCAGAACTTGTTTGTTTGGGGAGGAAAATGAACAAACTATTAGAAACTTAGATCCTACCCAAAGTGCTTGTGATTATTCCTGTTTGGGATCATTTGTCCTTCAGAGAAAAGATCAATTCAGTGTTAAATGCGGCTCAGAGATGGGCCTCGAGTGGGAGGCATTGCTCTGGCATGAAATCACAATGTGTACATTGTTTTTAAATATTCTTTTCATCATATGCTTCATTGTCAAAACAATTCACAGCCTCCAAAGGCTGACAGATGTGATGGCATAACCGGCATAGGGGGTATTAGACAGAGGAGTGAAAGCAGGGAGAAGTTGCTCCCTCTCCAACCACCATTCAGAGTGGAATAGATTTTTCTCTTCCAGGGAATTCCCTGTAATCCCCAGAGATGCCCTGAGCTTGAGGTTTCCAGGCAAGGGGCTGGGAGGAGCTAAGAGGGAAGTGGTAGGGAATTAACATTTTTTGTAAGCCAGATGCCAGACTGGTCGCTTTGTTTTCACTATGCTCTACTTCATCCTTAACAATCCTCATCATTTTTTAAATGAGGACATTGAGGCCCTTGGAAGTTTGTTCTGCCATCAGCCGGGGTCCCACAGGGACGCAGCGGCAGGCCAGTGTTCCCACCCAGCTCCCTCCTGTCACTAAACCAGTGCTTGGGGGCCTTGTCGTTCAGAGTGTGGTCTGGGGACCAGCAGTGCCGGCATCGCCCGCTGAGGAACTCCTTGAGACGGAAGAATCCTGAGCCCCATCGCAGACCTGCTGAACTAGATCTGCATTTTGAGCTAACTCCTTTGTGGGAAGCGCCCCACCACAGTGAAAACTAGCCCAGCCCCTGGACTGAATCTGCATACTCCGAGACATTAGGCTCCCTGGGAGAGGGGAAGGGTGCTACTGCATAGAATTTAGTGGGATGCAGCTACACATTCCGTAAGGCAGTGGACAGCCCTCTCACCCCCTGCCCCAATGTCCACAACTGAGAAACCCTGGCCTAGTTGTCCATATATAGAATTCACATCCTGTAAATATGTCTCTGTAGGTTCAAATAACTCCAGGTCTCCAGCAAACATGTCATAAAATGAAATGATACAAACTGCCATGTGCTATGCTAACGCGATTCTCTTTATTGGGACAGGAAAAGAGAACAAGAGCTTAAATTGTGGCATGAAAGATTTCCGTTGTAGTTTTGGGAGTGTCTGGCCATCCTATCCAAGATGCAGCGAAATGTTTCTGAGCGCAAGCTGAGAGCCACTGAGGATGCTAACAGGCGACGCCCCCCCAACCCCGCCTGGCAACAATGCCTTTTGTTTCTTCTTTGTCTTCCCCAAATTCGCCCAGGTCTCTGTCCTAACTTTCAGGTCTCTAGCATGCTGGGATGGGTCAGCTGTGCCACCTGGAGGCTGGGGGGAGGAGGTTTGTGCATCTCCCTTTATCCTCACTCAGCTCCTTTAATTCCACCAGGCTGCAGGCACTCCCCCTGGTGAACTGCTGTCCCCTCTCCTTTCTTCTCTTTAAACTCTGGTCCAGAATGCCTGGGGCCACGTTTTCTTCATTTCCTCTGCCCCTCTCTCTTTTCTTCCTTTTGTGAACCAAAAATCAACCCAAATCTTGGCTGGCAGTGAAACCAGCATGCCCAGTGTATGTATGAAGGGTGGGCGGTGGGGGCGGGGGTTTCTGAACTGAAGTTGCAGACAGTAAGAGCCCCTGGCCTTCGGTTGTGAGTCTCCTTCAAAGTTGCTACCAACGTCTCCACCTACTTTCTTGTTTTACTCCGATTACACTTGCTTTTTATTGAGCTCCAGAATTTTCAAACAGAGTTCTTTCTCAGCTCTCTTGTGTTTTCCAGCTTTCTTTCATTGTTCGTATTGTAACAGTCTTTTCCCACTCGTTTTTAATGAACATATCAGTGAAGTAGATTGGTCTAGACAAGGTTTGGAACCAAAGTGCAGTAGAGTTATAACAAGGCATTCCAAGTAAGGAAAAACCTCTTCGCCACTTCTGTGTACCTTTTTTTTCTTAACTTTCATCATCTCTTGCAAGTGAAAGGTGGGGCCCTAGAAGTGAAAGGAGGCCTGGGAATTGACTGGCAGGCTGTGCAGAACATCTACCCCCAGCATTTGGACTCAGGGTTCAGGGCAGAAGAAGCCAGAGTCCTGGCTTCTGGCCAGAATGGAATGTATCTGCCCTGGTCTGGGAAGCCTGTGTCTTCCCAGGGTAGACCAGCTGATCCGCACCAGAGGGCTTTAAATTGGAAAAGGTAAAGGTAATCTCTGCTTGTGTCTCTTTTTTCCTTAAATGCTCTGTCCCCCCTCCCCCTCCCCCACCCGTCGTCTCTAACCCACACCCTCCAAGTGCATTCTCACATTTCCTGAACTCCTCGAGGGTCCTCTTGGGCTTGATACTGCATGTCATCTCTTGCAACATCCATTAAACTCTCTCTACCATGAATTATGCCTTTCAGAATTGGTCTGGAAAAATACTAACAATCATCACACAATTGACTGCTGCAAAATACTTGGATAAATACAAAGTAACAATTAGTAGGGCTTTATAAAGAATGGACTCAAACCAAGGACAGAGCTTGTATGAGCTCAGGAGGACATAATATACTGCACATACAATTGAATAAAACCTTGAACCTTTTTTAAAAATCTTATTTATTTTGAGATAGAGGAGGAGGCAGGGAGAAAGAGAGGGAGAGAAACATCGATGTGCAAGAGAAACAGTGATTGGCTGCCCTTCATACACCCCACCCGGGGACCTGGCCTGCAACCCAGGCATGTGTGCCAACGGGAAACTGAACCTGTGCCCCATTGGTCTGCAGGACAATGCCCAACCCACCAAACCACACCACAGTCAGGGCAAAACCTTGAACCTATAACACGAGCTAATTTCTATCCACACATTGTGATCTAGCTTCTTTCAGAAGACAGTAATTTCAAAAAAGTTCAGATTTTCATATTTCTTTAGTGAGTTGAATCTTCCATAAAAGCAGATATTCTGGGATTAAAGTGATTTTAAACTGCTTGCTGATAATGAGTACTTACTGAAAGTTAAGCCCTATTTTAAGTGTCATCTCTGGCCTTCATAACATCCTATTGGGGACAAGACTGTTGTAATATTTTTGTTATATATAAATAAACTGAGACACAGGGCTTATGGTCAAGGGCCCATAGCTAGTGGCAAAGCCAGGATTTGAATTTCTGTAGTCTGGTTTTTGTAGGTAATCTCTTAATCATGACCCTCCTATTCTGCCTTCTTAGTGCTTCATATAAGCTGTGCTTGGCCTCTCCCTTGACTACCATGGATGGTATAAATCTCAGACCATCAGCAAAGGCTTGCAAAAAGACGGCATTTTAAAACTTACATGAATTAACTTAATTTTTGCCTCCAAGCCTTCAACCTATTCAGCTAACAGAAAATTGAACCTCAGTTATTTTTGGAACACGCTCACCTCGTGACTGATTGCATCCAAGATCCAAAGTTTGAGAAGGTGCCGAGTTGTGGGAAGGCAGGTCATCCACAAACCCATCTATACCGGGGTTAGCAGTGATTTCCACTCACATGTCCACACGGCTTTGACTGTTTCGGTCCCCATGGCCGAGGCTCTCTGCTAGTCTTTACAGGCAGGAGCGGGAGCACGGAATCCTTGGCAAGTCTGGAAACTTGGAAGCTGGAATCTCTCCTCTCTAAAGTCCTGCCAGTTCCCCTAGGAGCTTCCAGGGAGTAGGGCAAAACACCCAGGGTGCAGGAAGAAAGGACCCTTTCTAAACCACCTTGCATAATCTCATTGATGGCTTAGATTTTTGCACAAGCCAGGAAGTACCTTGACTCCTTGACCCCAGATCCCCAAGCAAGCATTGAAATGAAAAGCTTGGCTGGCTACCTAAGGAGGAGAGAAAGCAAGGAGAAGACGTTTATTAAGGTCTCAAAGATGTTCGTGGAGCAGGATGGTGGTTGCCCAGTGCTGGCAGGAGAGGGGAGTGGGGAGTTAGTGTTCAGCGGGTACGAGGTTTCAGTTGGGCAAAATGAGAAGAGTTATGGGTACGGACGGTGGTGATGGTGGCATAGTGCAAATGTGCTTAGTGCCAGGGAACTGTGGACTTCGAAATGATTAAAATGCTAAATCTGATGTACGTTTTACCACAATAAAAAAACAACGCCATCAATGCAAAAATTTTATGTCCTCTGTACACACTTTGACTTTAATTAAAAATAGCAAAAAGATAATGTCCAAATGACATGAATGAGAAATAAATAATTGTAAGGATAAAAAACATGTTCATGAAACCTATTTTGAAAGGCCAAGGACATCTTCCCTGGCACGTGCTGGGTCTTGTCTTACCTCTGAGCCCAGCCTGAGTCTTAAACAGCGTGGGCCCTAGACGCCCAGTCATGAATTGGCCCAGGGAGTGTTTGAGGATGCAAGTGGTCCATTCCCCTGAAGAGCACTCCGCGGGACAAGCCTGGGTGGCAATGATGCTCTCACTGGAAGCCGTAGTGCTGTGCTTTTCCCTACCGTCCAGGCAGCTCTCTGGCCCTGGAACCATGGGCAGCCCCTTCATTACCATCATCGAAGCCACATTTCTCAGTTACTGTTTCCTTTGCAAATTCACTCTCTCACCTTTCTAAGGTGGAAAGTCCTCCTCCCCCTCTCCTTTTCCCCAACGCTGGCCCCATGATAAGGGAAATGATGGGTGCCTAGACTTGTCCTCTGGCGTCCAAATGCCAGAGAGACATGGGGCCCCACACCAGCCCAGCCTCTGAGTCAGGACGAGGTGCCTGTCCCCGTCTCAAAGGCACACTTTCTGGGAGATTGCTGCTCCCTCGTGCTTCCGTGGCTGTCACAGAAGGCATGCTCAGAGTGACCCTGGGGTTGCAAGGTTGTGGAAATACAGCGGTGGCAGTCCTGCCACCAGGCTCTGGTGCCTCCCCTGCCGGGTGACTTTCTGGTGCAGGGCCAGCTCCCAAGGTTCTTTCTGATACCATGACAGCCGTGTGACTTCTGCCTGCCCACTCCACATGGTGTGGAGGCGTTTCTGAGGTGGCCACTCCTTCTAGTTCCTGCCCTTGTGTGTTGGTTTTTAATGTAATTGTGGTAGAATACATGTAACATAAAATTTACCATCTGAACCATTTATTTCTTTTTCATTTTTTTCTGAACTATTCTTAAATGTACAGTTTCGTGGCATTAAGTACACTCACGTGTCGTGATACCGTCACCACCAGCCACCCACAGAACCGTTTCATCTTGCCACATTGAAACTCCATCCACTCTACAGCAACTTCCCCATTTTACCCTCCTGCCCCTGGCAACCACCATTCTATTTCTGTATCTATGGACTTGGCCACTCTGGGTTCCTCCTATAACTGGAGTTAGACAGTATTGGTCTTCTTTTTGACCGGCTGTCTCATTTAGCATAGTGTTCTCAAGGTTCCTCCATGTTAGAATTTCTTTTTTTAAAAAATTCGTGAATAATGTTCCTTTGTGTATATGTACCACATTTTGTTTGTCTGTCCATTCCTCAGTGGACACCTGGTGGCTTCCACCTTTGGTCTCCCCCTTGTTTCGGAGAGGTCGGATCCATCCGTGAGGGCCTCGGGATCCACAGGATTCCCCAGTCCCTGCCTTGAAGGAGTTTACGGTCTCTAGCATGTGCCAAAGCACGGATACAGGAAGAAGTGAACCGCAGTGCAAGCATGGTGTAGTAGGAGGCGTCCGGGGAAGGAAAGTCACTAGAGCATGGTCGGGTGGTTTTGCCAAATGGGTGACTTGGAGAGAGTTTATGCTCAGGCGTGGGTCCCAGCATCAGGTGGCCCAAGTTCAAATACTGGCGTTGTCACTTACTGCCCATGTCACCGTGGGTGAATCTTTGAACCTTTGTAAAGATTCGGTTTCCTCATCTGTAAGATGGGGATACTAGTACTTTCCTCATAGACTTGTTGGGATAATTGAATGAGAAAATGTAGAAAGAGACTCGCTTAACAGAGAGCCTGGCACAGGGTTAGCATTCAATATTAAAACATAGAAGCAGCAACATATTACCCTAAATGTTAGGCAGTTTGGCTACTATTCTTGTCCTTTTTTTTTTTAAGATCTTATTTACTTATTTTTAGAGAGGGGGAGGGAGAGAGAAAGAGAGACAGAGAAACGTCAATTTGTGGTTGCCTCTCAACCCAGGCATGTGCCCTGGCTGGGAATCAAACCGGCGCGACCCTTTGGTTCGCAGGTGGGCACTCAATCCACTGAGCCACACCAGCCAGGGCTCTATTCCTCTTAATAGGACCATAAACATTAGTTTCTGTGTTTGTCACAGTTTTGGAAGTATTTATGGTTCCTATCCTGCCTTTCCTACTTGATCTTTTAAGATTATAGTCCCAGCAGAAGAAAGTTCTTCACTTGTTCTCATCAGATAATTGATAATAAATGTAAGTATGGCTTAGCTTTCTTATCATCGGAGAGAAGTAGAATGAGGAAGGAACAGGACAGTTGGTAGGGTTGGTAGATAGCCTTTATCCCGCTGGCAGGGAGTTGACTTTCTCTGCCTCCCAGCAGACGGGGAGAGTAGATCAAGCCTCCTGGTGACTGCAGGGCTGATGCCACTGCCTGTGTGAATAGTGCTGTTGTGGCTGTTCTCTCAGTGAGAGATTTCATATTTAGATGAGTTTAATGTCAATACTGAACTACTCTTGCTTTCCTAGTAATAATTATGAAAACATTTTAAAGTTAAAAATAAAGTAAAATATCTTTCTGTGAAAGGATGCCCGAAAGAACATAGGTCTAAGACACAGCCTCTGGCTGCTGGTGCATTTCTTACTCTGTTCCTGTTTGTCCGCCTGGTATTTCCTACCCGGGTGTGCATTGACTTCAAGGCAATCGAATCCATTATTAGTGGGGAGAAAAAACATCTGAGTCTCCCTGGAACCAACAATAGATTTTTTTCTAAATGCATTGTATACAGTCCTTTAAAAAAATAGGCCTTTGAGGGGGGCGGGTGTGAACAGAGGAATTTCCTCCTCCACCCTAACCCCGTTGCTAAGCTGTAAACTAATATTGTGAGAGAGAAAAAATACCAAGGTCTCAATTTCCTTGGCATATTGCTTTGTATGTTTGTTTACTAGTATTAAGGAAGATTTCCCCCAAAGTGCTGTTTTAAAGCTGAGTGGTCTGCATTTTAATTTGCTGGCTTTGGGATTTCGCTTTGGTTGACTCAAGGTCTGTTGTGATCTTTCTATTAGCATTTCTGATCAAGAGTTTTTTATGTTGACAATTGCTCAGTCTGCTGGGGTGAGGGGAAAAGTCTGTTGCATGCCTTGAAATTTATTTTCATAGTTGTCATTAAAAGTGAAAACAGACCTTGGAGTTTTATTTTCTCTGTTTAAATTTTGATTTTTTTTTTTTTTTGCCAAATTCTCTTGAGAGCAGTGTTGGAAATACTTCTGTGGCTTTTAGCAAGTGAGAATTTCCCAGGTTGAGAAACTTTTTTTTTTAAGACCATAATTTTGAGTATCAGTAGAACTTGAGGCAGATAGAATTTCATGGAATGTATAATCCCTATGGGTTGTCTATTTTGCTCAAATAAACTGGCATGATGGAATAGTTAAGTAGGACAAAGTCCAGCAGATCTTGCTTGGCTAATTTTGTTATTTTGTTCTTTCTCTGTTTTCCTGATGAGACCTCTGTCCCCTTTAAAGCGGCAGCCGAGTCACGTGAAATAAGGACTGCAGATGGCGGTGCAGTTCCTGAGTGAAGGGTATTGCGGTGGGTGGGCCACCCCTCGTGCTAACAGGGGGCTGGTGTGGGAGCCGCTGCTGCAGCTGCTGCCGTGGTGGGTCTGGGTGTTCTCAGGGTGGGCAGGGTTGGAACTCTTCTTAAATGGCAGCAGCTCCTCTTTCTTTTGTCTCGCTTCTTTGTGACAAAGGTGCCGGAAATAATTAGCTCTGGTTGGCAGAGCCTGGGGCTGCCCCCCAAGAGTATGGAAGCAAGTATGTAGTGAAGGAAGGAGGTTGACATTTTTCAGTGTCCAGTTGGCTGGATTTGCAACACGTTTTGCATTTTCTAAAGCCACACAAGAATCTACAAATTCACCAAGGTCAAAGGTTACAGAGTTCTAGGTTGTAGGAAAACAGCCCTAAAAAGGTGGGGAAACTCAGAATGACCTAACCCAGTTATTCTGCTTCCCAAAGCCTTGGTTTTGCTAACTGCAAAATGGGGTGAAGAGCAAACACCTAGGATTGACTGTTGCTGGGGAGGATTAAGTGCAGTAATGGATCCAGAGTGGCCAGCCCATTTCCAGTAATGGAGTCTTGAATAAATACATATTTCCTTCCCCCGCCAATCAGAAAAGAAATATTAAAGTGTGTTTTGAAAGCTACCGGTATCATTTGTGTTTGCCTCTTGGTTGACTTCAAAACATTTGTTTCTCCTAGAAACAGAAGGGAAGTATCCTTTGATCATGAGACAAGTGCATTTTTAGTATTTCAAATCCACTGCAGGTCATTCTTGCAACTTATTCATGTGGTTAACTTAAACCTTTCCCTACTCTTGGGGACACAGTATGCATTTGCTTATTGATTCTAAAACCACGGGGTGACCAGGAGGCACTGAGGAAATGACAGCTTCCGGTAGTCCATCCACCCCACGGAACCTGCGTCTTCGGACACGTGAGGTGGGGCTAGGATTGCAGTGAAGTGACTCCTCCGGCTCTCTCACGCATACTGGTTTCCTCCTGGTCTGATTCATCGGGACTGATTCGAACATGATTCACAGGCGGTTTTATAAGAACTTTTATTTTGGTTGAATCATCATCTGATGGCTATTTCCATTTTTCTAAAGCAACTTGATTAGCTCAAGGGTGCCCTGCCTTTGTTGTCCTGACTCATGGAGGGAGGCTGCTTGCTAATTAATGGTGAGCCCCTTGGGAGGAGGAGGGTTGGCAGGCATCCCCACGTGGTGGGTATTTGGGCACATGCCAGAGAGGGAAACATGTGATCATGAGTAAAGTGGTCCTAACAGCCTCGCATAAAACCCATTACAGGCACAGTTTCGGCTACCTGAATATGTTCATCTTCCCCTGGGAGGAGGCTGAGCTGACATCACCCCTTGTCCGTTTTGCACACAAAGAAACTGAGTCTCAGAGGCTAAGGGGATGACTCAAGGTCACACACTCAGATCCGGCAGTGGCAATATTCCAGAAGGATATGGACCACCAAAGTTAGAGGAGAAGGGGAAGTCTAGAAAGACTTTCTCTCCTGTCAACTTTTCTATGTTGGCTGGCTAGTTTCCAAAGAACAGTGATATTTTTTTTAAATAATCATATATAAAAGCTAAAACTTTCATTTATTATATTCATAATTATTCAAACGTAAGGAAATTAATAAGGGATCTTCAGTCCAATCCTCTTGTTTTTACAGACCAGAAGTGTTAAGACAAGTGCAATTAAGTAATTTGGTCCATGTGATAATGTGGCTGGTGGTATAAAATATATCTCAAAACTTAATTAGGCTATTCCAATCACTAAAAGTAATGTGATAGAAGTGTTAATTATTGTAGTATTGTGTGTGTGTGTGTGTGTGTGTACGCACCAAGTTAACATGCTGGACATCTCAAGTTTACACAAGGTTACATGTCATATATTTCCATTTAAAATAAACTGAACAGTCTAAATGTGATGACGTCAGGTCTGTGTTCCACTACATCCACGTTTGGCGGCCTGAGCAAACCCGGAGGACTGCAGGCACACGGCTGTGAGGGAGGCTCCTTGTCCCGGGCGTCGGAGCGTGGCGCTTCTTGGTTCCTCCGTGACACTGTGCCACTCGTTCTTCCTCTTCGAGTCTCTTTCTTCGTCTGTAAATGGGACTGACACTCCCCATCTCGCAGGTAGAATTAGCCATGAGAGAGAATGAGGTAGGCAGAATGCAGCTGAAGTTGCCATTCTTGTACATTAAAATGGTCAAATAGTGGGAATTCCCTATGGGGCACCCTAATATTTAAAGAGCCCAATAGGCACGGAGTAAAGAGTAAAACTACTCTAGCTGTAATACAGGCTAAAAACATAATTTTTACGGGTATTACAGTTAGATACCACGTGTCTGTTTCTGTTCTCGAGCAGATGAGGAACACAAGCAGGGCTTTGCGTTTTCTTAGGTTTCTGCAGGTGCTGTCTAGCTTTGGGAGCTGCAGACTCCCTCGATTGCCCACCACCCCTCCTGCGCCTCCGGGCCGTCGTTTGGACCGGTCACGGCTGTGTTCACTTTCTCCCAAGCTTTTATCGCTCACCTGCGTGGAGACAGGTCCTCTGTGACCCTCCTTCCGGTTTTCTTTCATTCAAGATAAATATTTTTAGGTTAGAAGCTCCCCTGTGCAATAACTGCCCTGCCTCACTGATGCATAGAATATGGGTATATTTTCAGGACTTTTAACAGTCATAGTGTTTTATTGGGTAAATTTTGGCTAAAACTGTATTTATATAGTTCCTTTATACTGACATAGTGTTACTGAGTGATTTTCAGGGTGACTTTTGGGATACCTGTGTTCTGGACATCACTGCATTATTAACTACATGTTGGACCTCGGGCTTCACATGACGTGTTTATAATATACAAGCTGTAGAAGGCCATTCCAAGTAAAGTAATTGTTTATTTGTGATTTTCTCGCCATTATCTATTTACAGATAGTGCAGACAGTGAGCCTTAGGGAAACAGGGAAGGGTGTGTTACCATTAGTTCATATTATTAATTAATTTTACTGTATTTTCCCACTTTTTCCCTCTCAAAAATTTTTCTCTGAACCCATATGACACCACACCCAGGGAAATGAGTTGCTTTAGCCTAAGGGTAAGATGTGGATTCTTAAACAGTGGTGCAGACTGTTGACGGGGCCGAGGTGGTGGGGAGAGAGAGAAGAGACAGTGAGACGGCCCTGAATCCCCGCCGTCTTTCACAGGACTCCGCTCGGTTTTCCGTTCTCCGAAGTGTCCGGCTGAGCCTTTCCGTTCACTATCTTTTGCGTGATTAAGAAAAAGGAAGATGGCATTTATGGAAAACTGAACTCACTCAATCACTTCGACTTCTTATGCCTAGTGGTCATATACATCTCTCCGCATACATTTTCAGGATTTGTCTTGTTTCCTCAACCCTGCAGATGTGTGTTGCCTGTTTCACTTGTCTGCGTAGTTGTCTTACTAGGCATCTTACTAGCCTTGCGATCTAGATAAAAACGGGAAGTAGAGCAAATGGGAACATGGGAGAAATAAATTTCACCGTCTCTGCCTGGTGGCTGGCGACTCTCAGTAATACTGTGATATGAGACGGGCAGGCACTGTGTGTTTAGATGCCCTGTTAAAACCAGCTTTAAGGCAGAAAGAAAACATTTTCCTGAAGTTGAATCATTTAGTAAGATTTCCCAGGTGGCCGCTGGCTGATGGATTAGGAGGCACTTGCGGTGGTCCCAAGGCCAGTGAGCCTTGGAGGGCGGGCGATGGCAGTAGGACAGCAAGGAAGAGGCAGGTTTATTCTTCCGTGACCTTTCCTGTGGCCCCTGCTTGGCTCGCTTTCCATCCTTCCTCTTTTTGTCCTCTTCTCCTCTATGGGAGCCGGATTCCACAGCAGCCTTTCAGGATCTGGCATTTACCTTGAGCTCTGGGAATTTATCAAGTGAATTCTGGCATATTGTAGACTTAGTAGCTCATCAGCTGGGGTGGCACGGGAGAAGGACGGGATGGTCTGTCTGCCCAGCCAGGGAGCGGGGCCCTTCCAAACACAGGGCTTCCTGACCACGTGGGAAGGATGGGTGCATGCTAAGCACAGGCCAGGAGGGCAGAAACAGCCTCTCAGAACACCCTGAAGCTAGACTGCCCGCTGTGGCTTGGGGTGCTGGGCCCACTCTGTCAGCTCCCTGTCTCACCTGGCAAGTGGCCAAGCAGAGTGAGGCGATCCCGGGTCCATCAGAGGTTTCTCCATACTGCCTGCCATTGACCTTGGCTCTTTCCACAATGGTGCAGTCAATAGAATTTGCCTGTAGTGTCATTTGTGGACAGGGAAGAAAAACTGAATGTGGACTCAAGAGAGATGACCTGTCCTGTGTCCTCCAGCATCTGCAAATGACACTAAGGGACAGGCACGGGGATGGAGAAGACATTGACTTACAAGAGGTCTGGAGTTAAGACACCCACCCTTTGGTGCAGGAGGAATGGAATGTCTTGATTGGGAGAGCAGGGTTTACAAGAGCCTAACTTCTCTAGAGGTATATGAACCACTGAAAGGCATGATGTATCCATATGATTCTCGTCCTTCAAATGCTGCCAGCCTGCCCAGACCCCCCACCTTGGGGAGCAGCCAGATCGTAGGCGACTGTCTGAATAATTGACTCTTTTACGGGTGCTCCGCTCTCCTCTCCCAGACTGCCCCATTCCCTTCCCCGTCTCCAGAGTTCCGCCCAGGTCCACCTGGATCTGCCACCCCAAATGACTCTTCTTCTCTGGCACACCTGGTTGGATTTCCCCTCTCTGTCCTTGCTTTAACTTTGCATGTCAACTCCATTTCAATTCTCTAAAGAAACCGTTTTATTAAAAAAATGAAAATCTCGGGCAATGAGAAAGTAGAAATGCATTACTGTTTATTTTTAGAACCTTCAGTCAGGCCTAGGAATTCACACAGTAACAAACCCAAACTGAAGTATTGCCTTAGGAAAGATTTCTACCATTGTGCTTGCCGGTGACGAGAAAGGAAAATTACAATGGATTCTGCGTTAGTCTTTTTAATAACCTCATCATAAATTCTAGAGCACAGAGTGAGCCCTGAACCTGCTATCTGCAAGTTCATCTTATGACAGGTTCTCCATTCCGCGCAAGAGTGCGTCAGCACTGGTCTTGTGTTTTTAGATAAACACAAAGCTTTGGGGGGAGAAATGCTTAAGTAAAGAGATTCAGGTTGTGCTCCCATGGGAGTTTCTGGAAATCTTCTCAGCTGGAATACTTGCAGTGAGCCTCATGACCTGGGCCGAGGAGTACCAAGGTGGGACTGGCTTTTACAGGATGTTCTGCATGGACCCACTTGGTATGTGACCCACCGACTCATGCCAGTGTTAGCCTAGCTTGTTGTTTTATCTCAGTTAAGAGGCTTTTGTTAAAAGAACAGATAAGGGGGAAAAAAGAACAAAGTTCAGTTGAGTTAAGAATGTATTTCAGATGCCAGCTCCAAGAATATAACTAGAGATCAAATAATATTTCTTTTTCTGAGTTTCCCCAGGGTTTATAGGTGGCACATCCTTCTATAACACATGCAGATAAACGTAGATTTTGCTTTTGACAAATTGCAGTGTCTCTATTATGAGAAATCCTGCCCCCCCACACCTCACCCAAAAATCTTATTTCTGAAAAATCTTTTTTAGGGGTACTGTATTTCTTAAATGTAATTAGCAAACACATTATGAGGATGTGTTAGTTTTTTCATTTTTCCTGGAGGAAGTTTATTGCTACTTAGTATAGAATTTTTAACTGTTATAATGTCCCATCAGGGTTTTGTATAGCTTCATGTGTCTCCCCACATAATACATATTAATGGCAAAGGGAACATAGTAACTTTACAGAGGAGGAGCAGGGTAGATAGCACCCTAATCAAATATTCAAAGTTAAAACTATCAGTAATTGGACCAGTTGACACTGTGATGAAGAGAAAAACACAGCATGTGACATTCCTATGAAATTCATGACCTGGCTTCCACCACAAGAACATAGCAGATAGCCCCAAATTGGGTAGTATTCAACAGAATAACCAGTCAGTGATCTTTAAAACTGTCAAAAACATAAAAGACCAAGAAAGTGCTCCAAGTCAAAGGATTCTAAAGAGACATGCGAATTAATTGCTACATGGGGCCCTGGATTGGACCATTTTGTGGGTAAGAACATCATTGTAACATCCGTTAACACTTGAATGGGGTGTATGTGTAGTTTGGATGGCAGAATTCTGTCAGTGTTAACTGCGTGGTATTGAGGCGATACTGTGCTTAGGTACAAAATTGTCCTTGTTTTTAGGAAATGTGCATGAAACATTAGAGATCATGGGGCGTTATGTCTGCCACTGACTCCAGTGGTTTAAAGAAAAGTTATACACACACAGATACCGTGTAGTGTTTTAAGTTTTAGGAATGAAAATAGATAAAACACATTATTATAAGAGACAAATTAGAAGGGTATATTCTTTAATATGGGCACAATTATTCGTGCTGTCAGTTTGACTATCCCGAGAAAATTCTAGCTGCAGCTTGGAGTACCAGCATTTTCATGCAGCAGTCCTGTAGTCTGCCCTTGCTCTTCTGAGGTCTGAGTGGAAAGTAATTTCAAATATGCAATGAAATGTACCAGTGTGACGTTGCTGCCATGCACAGGATGCAGTCTCTTTAGGGCTTAGATGCCTTATCTTCAGATTCCTCTGACATGGAGTAGGAAGCTAGTGCATAAGTTTTTAAAGACAATCAGATGTTTATGTGGTTCATAAAAATGTATATTTTTTCCTATGATATTTCATTCTTTCCTGATTGTGAACATGCTACATATTTACTATAAACACTGTAGATACACAAAAGATATAAAAAGAATTTAAAAACTAAAGTGCAAATAGAATCTCACCACTCAGAAATGACATGTCACAGGTGACATTAGGGCTTATGTCTTTCAAACATGTAGTTTTTAAATTGCTCCCATTTTTGAGGCAGCATGCTGAGTGTATGTATAGTTTGTATCCCAATGTTTTAACTCATTTTATTATAACACAAGCATTTTCCTATGTAACAAAATTTCAGACTTTTGTTTTTAGCTTTTCACTTTAATATAATTTTAAACTTATGAACAAAAGGGATGCCAAAATAGTAGAAAGGATTTTTGTGTTCTCTTCACCGATTATTAACATTTCCCGTAGTTGCTTTTTGTCTCTTCATATTCACATATAGTATATGAATTCATACATAATGTAGGCACATTATATACATTAATACATATGACTTTTATTGCCTTCTTTTTTAAGAGGGAGGGGGAGGGAGGGAAAAATAGAAGAAGAGTAATATCGATGTGGGAGAGAAACAGCAATCGGTTGCTTCTCACAGGCACCCTGAATGGGACCGAACCCACAACCCAGGCACATGCCCTGACCGGGAATTGAACTGGTGGTGACCTTTCCCTTTGCAGGATGACACCCATCTGACTGAACTGCACCAATATTTTTATGAACCGGTTAAAATAGGTTGCAGGCATCATGTACCTTTATATTACTTTATATAGTCATGGTAAAGTTTTAAAAATCAGGGAAGTTGACACTGATACAGTACTAATATCTAATATAAACTCCATTTTCAAATTTTGCCAATTTTTCCCCAAATACCTTTTATAGCAATTTTTTAAATTCCCAAACTGGAATCAAATCCAGGGTCATTAGATGTCATGTCTCTTTAGCCCCCTTTAGTCTGGGACAGTTCCTCCACCTGTTACTTGCCATTGACATTAGTGAGGAGTCCCGGCAACATCCCTCCATGCAGTTTATTCTGTTTTCGACACATGGTCATTAATAGCTACAAAATGTCCCATTGAGATTTACTGAGATAATGGTTTACTTTGAGTGGTTTGGTGGCTTCCAGATGTTTACCTTTACAAATAATATTGCCGTGAACACGCTTACCCCTATGTTTTTGTAAGTATCCCTGAGTATTTCCACCTAACAGATCCTGAGAATGAAAATACTGTGTAAATTGGCAGGGCTATAAAGATGCCTGAGACATATTTCCAAATTGCTTTTGGAAGGGTAAAACTGGCAGTAATAAAATTTCACCAGTTGCCAAATTCAGGTCCATTTTTGAAAGGCAGGAATAGAAAATGAAGACCTATAGCTGTATTCTTTGTTGTTACTGTAAAGTTTTCTCTAATATTTGTATTTCAGATGTGCTTCCTTAAGCAAAAATGCAAGGTCCTGGCCTGGCCAGGTGGCTCGGCTAGTTAGTGTTGTCTCCTGCATCAAAAGTTTGCAGGTTTGATTCCTAGTCAGGGCACATACTTAGGTTGTGGGTTCGATCCCTGGTCCCCTGGTCTGGGTGTATATGGGAGGCAACCAATCGATGTTTCCCTCTCTCTCTCTCCACCTCTCCCCATTCCTTTCTCTAAAAATCAATAAAATCATATCCTTAGGTGAGGATGGAAAAAAATAACATTAAGAAATGCAGCATCCCAACTTTTGCATCCATAAGGTTTGGAAGTATAGAGAAGACAAGATAGTCAAGGCATTCTCTGTAGAGTGTGTAGGCAAGCCAGTTTTTATGGGTTACTTATTAATTTGAAATCGATCCCGACACTCGCCAAGGTAAGATGACTGTATCATTGCTTGGGGCTCCCTTTCACTGCCCGTGTAGATAAAGCGTTAATGTTTATTTTATGGGCAGTTCTTAACTTCAAGCATATGAGTGGGGCTGTCACACAGACCGCACCACCCCAGTGCCAGGCTCAGGCCCAGGCCCAGGCCCAGGCCCAGTGCTGGTCTCAGAAACAGGCCCATTGTCCCAACAGGCCTTTGTCCAATGAAATGGGTAGATTTGGTAGATAACCACTCAGTGGGCCAGTTTTGGGAATCAGTGCTCTTCATAGTAAGTAGCACAAGCCCTGGAATCTGACACTCTTAGGTCTGAGTCTCAGCTTCACCACTTACTTTGCTGTGTGACACTGGGCAAATCCCTTAACCTCTCTGAGCCTTGGTTCCTTTATCTGTGAAAGGAGGGTGGTAATAGTACCCATCTAACAGGGTGGTGGAGATAACCCATAGAAAGCACTTAGCATGATACTCGGCATATCCTAAGCACACATTGCCTGTTAGCTTTCGTAAGTATTGTAACAGGCCGTTCTCTTTGAGGCTGTGCGTTACAGTGACCCAAGTTGCTCTCACATCTTGTGCAGTGCTGGCTCCTCCATTTGACAGTTGGCAAAGCCCAGGCTCAGGGAGGTTCTGTGAACTGCCACAGCTAGGCTGCCCATCCACAGCGAGGCAGGGCATTCATCTCTCTGCCCTGACTCCCACTCGGGGCTCTTCCTGAGCTCCACGGCCTGCTCCATCACTCTGTTCCGGGGGGTCCAGAGCTCTTTGGGCACATGTTGAATAAACCCCAAGGTTCTCCCACAGATATGTCTTAATATAGACCAGGCATTGGTAAACTTTTCTGCAAAGAGCAGATAGTAAATATTTTTGGCTTTGCAGGCAATATGGTCTCCGGTGCAGTATCTCTGCAGTCGGAACTTGAAAACAGACTTAGGCGATGTGTAAATGAATGGGCATGGCCACTTTCTGATAAAACAATATTTGTAGGAACTGTTGGCAACCAGATTTGGCTCAGACGTGGGCTGTTTTATCAACCCCTGATTTAGACAGTTTGTATTTCTGGCAGGAGGCATGTGTGTTTCATTATATTGGCCACACAAGAACCTTCTTTTGAGTACTAAGACATAACGAAGAATGCTCCAATGGCTTAGGCCTAGCACATAGTAGGTACTGTCCACTCCTTGCTAAATATAAGAGAACTTCTTCTATCGGTCTTTTTTTTTAAGATTTTATTTATTTTAGAGAGAAGGAAAGGGAAGGAGAAAGAGAGGGAGAGAAACATCAGTGTGTGAGAGAGACATCGGTCGGTTGCCTCTCCCACTCCCCCATCTGGGGACCTTGGCTCGCAAACAGGCACGTGCCCTGACTGGGAATTGAACCAGTGACCTTTCGGTTTGCAGGCCAGCACTCGATCCACTGAGCCACACCTGCCAGGGCAATCTTTATTTTCCTATGGGGAATTTTTCTAACACTATCAATGTCTATCTTTTAAAAAATCATGGTTTATTTAGCATCTGCAAATTTTAAATTTTGTTTTGTTTTTGTTCATTGTTCAGAAGTGATATTAAAAGCAGATTGGGAAAAGAGCTTTCATCCCCAAATGCAGCTTAACAAAATATTTTCAGGTGTTCTTAGTGTTTATTGCATATGAGTTTGTTGTTTTATTTTCATTCTCTTGCATCGAGGATAATTTTCAATAAAAACACTCTGGGGATTTAGACAGCTTTGTTTTAACTAGAAAGACAACTCACTTGCACTCTTGTAATACTGCTAACTCAAATAATTTGAAAAACAATGTCTGAGGACACATTTGTTCTCTCAAAAGTAAATAATTACCCTCTATAATCTAGGAAGGAACCAGCTTGTGGATACACTTGGGGTGTTTGCTCCGAGAAGATTTCCCATGGTGGCAACACGTTCTGCTGTGCTTCGTCTGCGAGGAGGTCCGATGTCCGACAGTGTAGTTCAGGAAACTTGTATAGTTGGTTTGAGATACTGCCCTGGGCTACTCAACCTTGGCTGAGTAAAGATGTTTTCTTTTGAAATTAGTCCTTTGTTGCCCTCAATGATGATTCTACGTTAGCCTGCCACAAACTAGTATTTCCCACTTGGGGAATTCGATCGAGTGCTTCAGCATCCCCTGGCTCTGGCGAGCGTTTTATTCGAAAGGAAGCAAACCTACCTTTCTGGAGTATAGTGAGGAAGGAGTGAGGTCACGTAGCTTGTTTTCATCGCTGAACTGAGATGTTGGGTTGATCTTCAGTCTCCTTGGGTATTTCCACGAGGAATAGTGTGAACGGGACTTGGGGAAAAGTTACTACGACTCAGCCAGTGACCAGAGCCAGTGACCAGAGCAGGACTGATGTCACCTCTACAGGAAGCACAGGGTTGTACTGGGTAGCCGTCCCTTTCTTCCTGTTGCCTGCTGGGAGAGAGTGTGTATAGATGTTGCTTAGAAGATCAGGGTTCCCTATCTCAAAAAGGATCTTTGTTCTCTCTCCATCATTCAGTTTCATGAACATACACTTGACTGCTACCCTATGGAAGGCAATGTCCTGGGTGTAGCCCTGGGGATATATACACGTGCCACCCATCATCCCTGTTACCCTGCTGCCAATTGGAAGGCAGCATCCCAGAAAGGTGACCACTGGTCGTCAGGGGGATCGGCAGGCAAAGCCTTTCCTGTCTTCTGTTTTCCTAAGAGAGTGAAAACTCAGGGGAGAAAAAGCCATACATCCACCCCTTTTCATCTCTGTGCTTTATGCCATTGGGCGAAGATTGAATAGAAGTGGCCCACCTGGCCGATAATTCTGGATAAGCCGTAGAAGAGTGGCGTCAGATAGGATAAGAGAGGAGGGGAGCATGATGTGGGATGTCTGCCCGGGACATGGCTGTGACTAGACACGGGAAGCCTGTGCTTAGAGTGCTGTCCCCCACAGTGGTTTGTGCACTCACTCCATCCGTAACAGTGTGTCCGATGGTAATTCAGGAAGAATTGAACAAGCTGAATCTGAAAAGTGCTTTGAGCTTCTTAGGGAACAAAAGAACAAAAGTTCAAGATGATATTTTACGCCTTTCCAGAAATTGAATAAAAGACACGTATTTAAACTGCTTCAATAGGAAGTTATTGCTTTGTATGCACATTTTAATAAATAAGAGAAGGTGATTTTTCAGATATTCTTACTTGCTTAATTTTCCAAAGCTGCCTTCTAGAAAAATGTGTGGTTTGGAAAATCAATTACATTAGGTGATGTCAAAGGTTTTCCTCTTGATGAAAAGTGATGAATCCAAAGGTAGTCTTTTTAGGAAGAAAAAAAAATTCACAACTGGCGCCAGAGGATTTCATTGAGAGTTCAGATTGCTTGCATTTTGGAATTCACGTTGTTAAGAAGAGAACCTGCGGGAAGGCAGGGGGTTGCGACCAGAATCATGGCTTGCCTATAATCATGTGTTCCTTTTTTAGGGGCCCGTTTCTCCTAGTGGATTATGTTCTTAAAATAGAGCCTACTACATTTACTCTCTGGCTTGGCAGGGCCCAGCGTCTTGTTTACTGCTCCAGCTTGTGTTCTCTGGACGTGAACCTTTCTTTCATAGACAATCCCAGCACTGAAAAAAGCGTTTAAAGGGTGTGTGTGTGTGTGTGTGTGTGTGTGTCGCACTCTCTCAAAAAGAAAGGGAGGGAGGGAAGGGACGGAGGGAGGGAGGGAGGAGGGAAGGAAGGAAGGAAAGAAGGAAGGAGAAAGAAAAAAAATGTCCTTGGGTGAGGATAAAATTAATAAAAATTTTAAAGCAAGGAAAAAATGTCCTCAATTGAAGATTATTAAAAAAAAAAGAGCTTCTAAAGGTCAGCTTGTCTAGGCCCCAGCACCTCTTCCCACCTGGCCTTTCCACCAACCACCAGGCGCCATTTTTCTGTGGCAGCCCAGTCTGTATTTGGGCCGTGCCCAAGTGGTGGAACATTCTCCCTTTACTAAACTGGAATTTCTCACATGAACTTTCCTTCCTCTTCTTTTTTTTTAAATTTTATTTATTTACTTTTAGAGAGGGAAGGGAGAGAAAAAGAGAGACAGAGAGAAACATCAATGTGCGGTTGCTGCAGGCCATGGCCTGCAACCCAGGCATGTGCCCTGACTGGGAATTGAACCTGCGATGCTTTGGTTCACAGCCCATGCTTAATCCACTGAGCTACACCAGCTAGGGCTGGACTTTCCTTCTTGAACGTCATCCTCGTTATAGGTTTTACAAAACCTGGGCATGTCCTCGTCCTGTGACAGCCCTTCAGATATTAGAGATTTGAAGGAATGTTTGCATGTTCACATTGTACCCCCCAACCCACCCAAGCTTTCTCACCAGGCTAAACAGAGCCCAGGTCCTCCATCTGGATTTCGTCTGATAGTTGAAGTCCTGCCCCACTCACCATTACCTTCTTAGTGTGGGGAGTCAAGAGACGGACCTGTGTGCTGGTCCAGAGTATTGCTTCTGGATCTTACTTAGTTTTATGCTTTTGCTAATACAGCCCAAGGTGACGCAGAAAGTAGCACCTTAATACGGGAGCTCAGGCTGTAAAGCAGCTTGTGTACGGACAGGAAACTGGCACAGTAAAAATCACCCTTGTAGTCACCTGTCAAGTACAGTTACAGAATCACCGCATGCTTTTGTAACCCTGTACAATAATTCCTATATACGCTAAAGAATATAGTTAAATGCCTGGCCTAAAGAATAGAGTAAAAAGAATCTTATCTGCAAAAGACTTCAGCATGAAGATGATGGCTAGAACACGTTCATCTATTTTTCTTCCCCTACCAAATGAAACCTCTTTAAGGTGGTGTAAAAGGAAGTTTGTTTGGGGTTTTTGTGGTGAAGTATCTGTAACATAAAATTTATCATTTTAACCATTTTCAAGTGTTCAGTTTAGTGGTGTTAAGTGCGTGCACACTCTTGTGCAGCTGTCACCACCATCCTCCCCCAAAACCTTTTCATCTTTTCAGATCGAAATGCTGTCCCCATAAAACACGAGCTCCCCTTCCCTCCTTCCCTGCAGCCCCTGGACACTGTCCTTGTCTTGAGTTTGACTACTCCAGGTACCTCATGTAAGTGGAATCTTACAGCCTTTGTCATTTTGTGGCTGGCTTATTTCATTCAAGGCAGTTCTTAAAAACGGTATAAATTCATAAGCACACGGATATCAGGAGAGGAGACAAGAGGAACAGAATGTTTTTGGCTCTAAGCTGAGGGGATATATGGCTAAATCAAAGAGGATTGGTCTGTTTTAAGAATCTCAGAACATTCCTGGGCCTTCACGATCTTGTGTATGAATCTGTTGGCTCTCAGCCTTCTGCACTGACAGGTTAGGATCTACTTTTTTCAGGTCTGCAAAAAAATTTTTTTCTTTTTTTAAAGATTTTATTTATTTATCTTTAGAGGGGAAGGGAAGGAGAGAGGGAGAGAAATATCAATGTATGGTTGCCTCTCATACATTCCGTGCTGGGAACTGGCCTGCAACCCAGGGATGTGCCCTGACTGGGAATCAAACTGCAATCCCTTGGTTCACAGGTCCGCGGTCAATCCACTGAGCTACACAGGCCAGGGCAAAAAAAATTTTTTTTCAAATAATTATCTATGTGTTTGCTTTCTATCTTTCAGAGTTTTGTTTAAAAAAAAAAAAAAAACATTAGTGGCAAAGAGAAGATCAACAGGCTTCCAGGGGGAGAAAAATAGATGACATGCAGAGGTCAGGAATCCACCTGGGTTTTGACTTCTAGGTAAAGGGAGAGAAGATCTGTTATCAACTTCAGAGAAAACAGTAGGATGTTTACAAAAGGAACAGCCATTATAGTTTACCACGTGGCTCACCTGAAAGGACAGTTATATAATCATGGTAATACTGACCTTTAGAAGTTTTAGTATAATTACATTGAGAGGATAGGGGCTTGGGAAGGGTAGACGTGTGGTGAGGGCATAGTGAAGAAAAATCATGTCATCCTCATTTTCCACATTGGAAGTCAATGTAAATAGTGTCAAGAACTGAAAAAAAAAATCACAAGGAAGCAATATAAAATTATTACCAAAATCCTCTACAATGCTTACTTTTTTCAAAGAATAGAAGGGAAGTAAGGTAAGGGTATGGAATTAAGGGATTGTGGCATTTTATAAAATCCACAGAACTCTCAGACACTTTAATAAAAATAGTAACCAAAATGAAAGGGAATATGGGAAAAGGAAAAGGAAAGGTACTAAAGGATATGCTCCAGCAAAACAAGGGAGTAAATAAAAACAGAAGGCTAGGGATCCCGGCTTAGGAGCATGCCAAGTGTAGTCCAGCCATCAGCCAGGCAAGACTGCAGCAGGCAGACAAAAAGTGGGGGACATGATTGATTGATTTTTCTGATCAACTCAACTATTTAGAAAATGCTACTGTGAGGGATTACAGACCTTGTGAAATTGTGGGAAGAGTTAGAAATATGCACGTAGAAAACTAGGAATTGGGGGGGAAAGGGGTAATTATTCATTCCAGAGAAAAAAATGAAAATGAGACAAGAACACATAATCATCATGTACTTCTTAGGTCACCACTGCACAAAATTTACAGGAGCCTAATAATGTAAACACTTAAGAAAAACTACCCAAACTTTGTGAAGTGAATAACATATTGGGAGAGCGGGCATCAGCCTCTGTTTGGCAGCCATATCACTTTTGGCCCAGCTGACACCAGGAGGCTCCTGGACACATTGGCAGCATTTTCCATCCCTGTCCTACATAGTATATTTGTCTCAAGTGTTAGGACCTTTTCCAATTTCTTCACCACCCATGCATCTGTAGGATCCTGAAGATCATTAAAAGCAGGTAGCCATTTCATCCTTCTTCTTAAAGCCTCTCACCCATTGCCCTAAGAATAAAAGCCCAAATCCTTGGCATTCAAGGCCTGTAAGATCTATGATTTCACTCTGCGCTCATTTGTCTAGCCTTACTTCTTGCTACTCCAGACCTCACCCTTTGCACTCCAGTAAAACCAAGGTACACATAGTTCTCTGTAAACAGCCCACCACTTCATGTCTGTTTTTGTTCTTGCTGTTCCTCCAGCCTGGAATAGCTATTCCCCAGCTCCATGTTACTCCTAACCCCCAACTGCCACAACTACAACTGTCCTAACTGTATCCCCCTTCAAGACAAAGCATAATTAGACCTTCCTCCAGGAAGCCTTCCCTGACCACCCACAGCAAAGTGAGGTGTCTCCTATAGTGCTCTCATAGCATCAGTATAGACCCCTTCACAGAGTCTCGGGGAGCTAATGCATCATCTTAGTACTATTGAAGTGTCTGTCTCTTCTGGGGGGAATTGAGCACCCCAAGGGTAGGGGATCCTGTACGTCTTAATCACTGCCCTATACCCAGTACTTGACACAGCTCATCCCCGCTGGGGCTGCCACTAATCTTGTGGCTCTTTGGGGTCATAGCCATTTGTTCAGAGGTGGTTCTTCCTGTTTGTGAGAGGAGCTTCATGTTTCCTCTTGGGGGATTGCAAGGCCATGGCTTCCAAGTCTCCAACTTTGGGAGTCTCCTTTGAGGTTTCCTCAGCTCCTTACCATGTGAACGCAAAGCTGGATACCATAGACGAGGTGTGGTTCCATGGGTCAGAGTTCTGATAAAAGCAATTCACAATTCTTTTGCTAAGATGCATGGATTTCCCTTTTTTTTTTTCATTCCATCGAGGAAGCACCTTGGCCAGGCAAACTGATTCATTCATTCATTCATTCAACTGGATATTTGCCTTTGCCAGTCACTGTTCTGGGTGCTTGGAGACAGCAGGGAGTAAGAGAGATGAGGTGTCTGTCCTCAGGGACCTTACATTCTAGAGAAGGGAAATGATGTGAAGCAAACACAGGCATAGCTATTCCAGGTGGTCAGTGCAGAGAAGGGCAAAGGGGAGTGTGGGGTGAGGAGCCTGCTTAGATGAGGCCATCAGGGGTGGGCTCTTTGAGGAAGCAGCGTTTGTGCTGAGGCCTGAATGGTGAAGTCACATTTTTAAATCAGTCCCTCAGTCACGCTAAGCACATTTCAAATAGTCAGCAGCCAGCGTATGGTTGGTGGCTACGATATTGGACAGCACAGATACAGCATATTTTTGTCATCACAGAAAAGTTTCTTAAACAGCTGATACAGAAAACATTCAGGGGCAAGGGAACAGCAAGTGCAGAGGTCAGGAGGCAGGAACAGATTTGGCGTGGAGGGGACAGTAGTGGCTCGAGCGAAGTGAGCCGTGGAGAGAGGGCATTGGTTAGGCTAATGAGAAAAGAGGGAAGGGAAATTAGATTACTTGCAGAGAAGCACATGTGTGCATTTCAAAGAAATGCCTCCTTCAGTTTCACTCGTTGAAATTGGGGCTGACGTCAAGTCTAGATGTGCCTGATAGAATTTCTAAAAGAAGAATGAAAATGACCTCTATAGATAACATAAAGCATGTAAAAACCCAACTGAGAGGAGACCTCTCTTGAAGAATACAGACTGCCTCGGACATCAATGGTGATTGATTCAGTGGCCAGTGGTGAGATCACTGTGCAGCCCATCAGCCTTAGAAGGACAGAGCCAGCCATGGCAGGGTAGTTCAGTTGGTTAGAGCACTGTCCCCATATACCAAGGTTACGGGTTCGTCCCCTGGTTCAGGGCACATATAAGCATGCATAAATAAGTGGAACAGCAAATCAGTGTTTCTCTCTCTCTCTCAAATCAATAAATAAAAATTTTTCAAAAAGAAAAGGAAAGAGCCAGCCATCCTAACTGCTGCCATGAACATAACTTCTCATGGCCTTTCCCCAGATCTCTTACAAATGGGACATTATTTAAAAAAAAAAATCGTTCTAAACACGGTTCTCAGTAAAAGTAGGATTTTGACTTTTGTATCGTAGGAGGCTAGAACTCTTGTTCCGTTAACAGGAGCATCAGTGCCTTGACTTCATCTGGTGTCACTTTTCACGAAAGGCTGTCCCTTTTTGCACCTGCCTCTTTGCTAAACAGGTTTTCTTCCTGCCTTTGTAAAGGTGCCTTTGTCTGAGCCAATAGAGTTACTTGTCTTTACTGTAAACACAGTGTCCAGTGACTCTCCTTGTTGTGGGGAGCCAGCAGCTTTGCAGGAGGAAAAAAGTCTTGAAGGTCACTTTCAGGTGTTTGTATTGTAAAATAAGTCATCCTAACTTAAAAAAAAAAAAAAGTGAACCGCCCACTGCTTCCTTAGGGCTTGTTATCCCATTACCTTATTTGAATTTAACTAGCAGCTAGCATTTGTTGGATCATAATTGATCTGATAAAATGTAATCTGATAATTAGTAGCTGTGTAAAAATAAATACACTCGACTCCTGTTTCATTTGCCCTTGAAGGCTCTAACGCGGTTCCAAAGTGTACCTTTGAATCGGAGAAGTCGGGCCGGTTCACGTTGCAGGCTGTGTGCTTCCTGGGGCAGCGTCCTCCGGGTCCCTGCACCCACGGGATGCCAGCTCGGTCCTACTTCACCTGAAACGCTGTGACCTGGCAGAGGGCTGCGTCCTCAACATCGGGTGTCCGGCCGAGGAAAGGGAAACCTGGGCCCAGCATTAGGAGCGGCTGGTTCTTGAGATCAGGTTGTCGCTGAGGGAGCGTGAGGTCATGATTGCCACCTGGATGCTGTTCTCGCTCTTCACGGTAGGTCTCCTCGGAGTTCTGTTGAGTGCCGCCCAGGGAGCAAGCGGGCGCCTCGAGTGCCTCCAACGCGTGTAGGCGGCACGTTTTCCATCATTCTTCAGGAAAATCGCCTTGCTGAGCGCGAGGCACTGCAGTTGTTGGGAAAGAAAAGGTACACCCTGGACATTTCAGGCTCTGGGAGTTCTCCATAACTGGTGGTGTGCTCTGGCGGCCACCTTTTCTTTCAGAAAGCTGGCAGAATAGCTCTAAGGCTATAAACATGCTTTCTTGTTTCACATTTCAATTTTGGTGTAAATTGTTTCTCTCTCTCCCTAGTAGTTACTGAAATACTTTAGGACCTTCCATTTGTATAGATAGCCCTTTCTTCTCGGGGGAGCGGCGCCTAAGTAGAAATGTTCTCTGGGATTTTTACCTGATCATTGAATGCTATAATTATTTTTAAAGACTTAGTAATGATTTTAGATGCATTGCTGGGAAACAAGGTATAGAGTTTATAAGCTGTGGAATACATGAAAGGTACACATGTTCTGCTTTAAAATCTGGTCCGATTATTTGTCCCCGACCTTGAGCTTGTTGGCAAGGGAGGCGGGCAGTGGGTGGGGGGGGGGGGTGTCAAGCTGGAGAGTGTCTTTCTTAGGTTGGATGCTGTTATGTGAACTCCCTTTCAAGCCCACTCCTGACCCGCCACTGCGTGCCCTGCAGGGATTTGGGGGCAGTTTTTGTGTTGTGTGAGCTCTCTTCACCCAAGTCCAAGAGCGGAAAGAGGCATCAGGCAATTTTGTCTGTAGCACTCCAACGCTAGTGAAGTAGAAAAAGGAAGTGTGGAGCTGCACACTTGGACTTCAAGTTCACAAAGATCGGGTGTTATCTGTGGTCCATACAGACTGTTTAAAAATTTTTTTTTCTTAGCTCAAGAAAGGTGACTTCAGTTTGAGAACCCTTTCACACTTGGGTGTGCTGATTTGTAAATGTGTGTGATGGTTTCTGTTGCTTTTCTAATCGCCTCTGGTTTTGTGTTGTTGGTGTGTGTTTGTGTGTGTGCGTATGATTTTTTTAATTCATGTTTAAGACTCACTCACTTTTTATTTATACGTAGTAAAACTAACCCTTTATGAGTTTGGATAAATGCATTCAGTTGAGGATTTATTACCACAGCCAAGATACAGAACAGTTAGATTATCCAGAACATTATATTTTGTTTAGAATTTCTATTGACATGTTTGGTGTGGAGTTTACTCTTACTTTGGAAGGTGGAGCCAAGCCACTGTGCAGCAAATGACACAGCCGTGCCTGACACGGCCCGTGTGTAAGTGCGAGTGAGGCATTAGGAGCGAGGCCTGATTTGTTGCTTCTTGGCTCAAAGAGTTATAAATGAAAAAATTGCACCATGTGATTGGTTGTTTCTTCATATTGTAATTAGTGGATTAAAACGGCAAAATGTGAACTGCATTTTATAAAAAGCAACTGAAGACATTTGTGATAAATACTGTGATTAGTAAAAGTAATGTAGTAAAAGTGAAAAAAGTTAACTTTTTTGCAATTTGGGTTTACATTGCTGTGCACCTTTAGTTCTGTGTGGTCTTAAGGGAAGTGAAATGCAGCTGAAAGGGAGGACTACCTAACTCAAACTGGCTTCACATGGGGGGGTAATGGCTCAAATCACTGAAAGGTACACGCGGAGGCTTCAGGCAGGGGTTCAAATGACATCACCCATGTCCCCCTCTCTCCATTCAATTGCGTTTTCCTTTGTGCTGACTCCAGTTTTGGTTGGCGTTTTTTCTTGTAGTGCCAGGATGACTGGCAGCAGCTCTGGGCTTTTATCCTGTTTTCTCAGCTTCTCAGCTCTCCAAACAAAGTCTCAGACTGGAGTCTCATTGGCTCTGATTGGTTCTCCTGCCCCTTGTGGCCATGAGGTGGCCAGGTGGTGGGGAGCAGTGTTCTGATTGGCTGGGCTTGGGTCCCTTGCCTGCAGGAGCTGAAGGGGTGTGGGCTCCCCTAGACCACAGCGCGGAAGGAGATACTGGCAGAAGAGATTAAGGGATATCGAGGGGCAGGCACACCAGACAGATGGAGACAATACCTGACCTCCACAGCTGGGACCTTCGGGACACGCAGTGGTGTGCGTGTTTTAATCATCTGGATTAACATCTGCTTTAAGTTGGCCTCCCAGACAAGGAAGCAAAAGTTTCCAGGACTGATTTTTGTGTGTGTGTGTGCTTGTGAGATGACAATTATTTACTGAAGGTGATGTGAGCTGTAATATTTTTGGAGGGGAATAGTTGAGATTGAGAGACTGTGGGATTCTGCTAAGTTATATTGATGAGACCTGAGGAAATGGGTCCCATACCTATCAATGAGGAGGGAACCTGGCATCTGAGGGAAAGAAATCAGGACAAAAAAATAGACAACAGATATTAGCAGTACACTGAACATTCAGTGCTGATTAGCGCTGCTGGGAAGAGCAGAAATACTGTCTTGGATAAAAATAACTACAAGGAACATTTGATGAGAGCTCATGAAGGTTAAACACTGGCAAAGTTGGTCTAATCAGGTGAAGAGTGATTGCTTCCAGAATGGAGCCTACATTCCCAAGCGCGGCGCTAGCCTGGCCCCTGCCTGACCTCCGGCCTCACCTCCCAGGGCTGTTGTCTTGCACTTCGTCATCGGCATCGCTCATCTGTTGGTGGCTTGAAGTCCACATCAGGCATGTCACTCTGCCCTGTTTTATCACTAGCTGGGGTCCTCTGCCTGGAACCCCTCTCCGGCTCCCTCATGCTCATCCTTTAGGACTCGGGTCAGATGGCATGCCCTCGGAGAAGCATTCACGAGCTCTGCCTCTCTGGCTTCAGGGTCTCTCTTCTGTGCCCGTCATAATATCTGGTGTGTGTCTGTCCCAGCAGTTCTCAACTAGTGGTTATTCTGTCCCCAGGGGGACATTTGGCAATGTGTGGGAGACATCTGTGATTATTTTTTTGGTAAGTGGGTGCAACTGAAATCTAGTTGGTAGAGGCTAGAGATGGTGCTAAATATCCTACAGTGCACAGGACGGCCCCTGACAACAAAGAATATCTGTGCCAGAGCGTCCGTAGTGCCAGGGTTAAGAACCCTGGTTACCGTTGCCACACTGTTTGGTGTTTGTGTTTTGGTTTTTACCTTCTTATCGAGGCTGAGGTCCATGCATGCCATCTGTGTCTTTGTATCTCAGATACCAACGTGCCTGGCACAGAGTAGGTCCTCAGGAAAGAGTAGTTTGAAGGTGACTGGGTAAAAAAGAAGATAAAATGTTTCCTAGTTTTCTTTCCAGTGAACACATAGAACAGACTAGCCATTTCCAAGAACGAGGCAACTGGAGGCCCTCCTCACCGTGCACTGGGCAGCCTGAAACCCCAAGGGCCCTCTCTGTCCTCCCGTTCCTTTGTGTGCTTGGTCTTCTGCAAAAGCAGCTTTGGGGTCTACTGTAGCAAACAGTGGAGAACATGTAAAAAGTGTCAGCATGGTACTTTTTAAAAGCTACAGTCTTATTATTAGGCTAATAAGTCCTCTGGTTGTAGATGATTTTAGGGAAGGACAGGTTGTGCAGGTTGAGTTGATCTTCACAGATTTAGAATCTAAGAAGATCCACTAAATGCCACATTCCTGAAGGGTGGGCACTGAGCAGCACAGATTAATTAGGTGCTCAGTAAATATTTGTTGAATACATTTAAACCTTATGCTTTAGTTGAGGTTTTTTGGTGTGTTTTTTTTAAATCACCTCAAAGACTCCTTCCAAATCTGCATTTTTCTGTAAAGTAGCAGTGTCTTTGAAGACTCATCCACAGCTGCCTCTAACTTTATGCCAAATAGTTATGTATCTGGGGCCGTATTAATGTTCCAGTTCCTGACTCAGGCTGTGAGGCCAATGTTCAGTCCCAGTAGCAAGAGAATTAAATCTATATGGAACTTTCCTAGGGTTAATGCACATGAAGCTGCTGGAGAAATATGGCTGGATGGATGTTTACTTCTGCAGGTGAGATTTTTTAGGGAGTTCTTGGAATGATAACTGCAACCTGGTATGGATTCTGGGGCATCCACTGTGCCTGGTGGGAAGTGCACTATAAACTGATTTAAACGTTGACTTTCCAACTATTCTACTACACAAGTGGTCAGTTCTGCAGACTTCTGCAAAGTTGTTCCTCTGAGCTGGAGTGTGTGAGATGCTGGAGGTGCTCAAAGATGGCTAAGAAAGGATCTCAGAAGCTGGTAAAATACACACAACATAAAAATTAGCATTTCAAAAAATTTTAAGTGCAATGTTCAGTCTTATGAAGTACACTCACCATCACCACTATTTCCAGAACTTTTTCCTCACCCCAAACAGGATTATGCAATTTTTGTCCTTTTCCATCCTTTTAATTTTTTTATGTAGCAAAATGTTTTCAAAGTTCATCCCTGTTACAGCATGCATCAGAATTTAATTCCTTTTCAAGGCTGAATGGCATCCCTGTGTGTATGCTGCATTTCGCTTATCCATTCAACCATCAGTGGACA
Organism: Tonatia bakeri; assembly: GCA_004024845.1. Lineage (NCBI taxonomy): Eukaryota > Metazoa > Chordata > Mammalia > Chiroptera > Phyllostomidae > Tonatia > Tonatia bakeri. The sequence goes on from PVIA01000952.1 coordinate 245,851, forward strand.
TTTGGGGTTTTTCCACCTTTTGGTGATTGTGAATCGTGCTGCCGTGAGCATGATGTGCAAGTATCAGTCTGGGCCTTGCTCTCAGCCCTTCTGGATATGCACCCACAATGCTGTCTGACCCTACGAGGTGAGCTGGGTGGCCTGGCCACATCCTTCAGCTGCTGTGTCAAGGATTTTTGCTAATGTTCACCTTCACTTTTGACCATTACACTTTTCCCTACCACATAGGTGGGCATCTAGATTGGTGAAATTATTGGGAAAGAAAAAGGATATCAACAAGGAACAATTCTGAGAGCAGAAATAATGACTTGAGTATTCTGGCTGCTGGACTTTTTTCTTCTCCTGCCAAGCCACCGTGCGAGGCAGTGACTCCTGCCTTCCCTGGGACTATTGCCTGGGAGCACAGGGCTGCCAGGAAACCTCCGAAACTCCTCCTGGAAACTTTTCTGCAAACCATGTAAATGGGGGACACTGTTTAAGTGGGTCATCCTGAATACAGCAGGATCGAAACCCATTTTATTATTTAATGCTGCAGACCAAGGGGACACTGGCAGTCTTACTTTGCACAAGCTTGCTAGCTGTGAGTTCCTGGGGGACAGCCCAGAGGGGAGGCCTGCTTTTAACTTGTGGCTGCTGTGTTTGGGTTGGTGACATGCCTTAGAAACACAGGAGCCAGCCCTCCCTTCAGCCGCTCCAGGCTTCCAGCTGAGTTTCCTTTTAACCCTGGGATTTCCTGTGGACCCTGAGCTATGAAAGCAGATCACATATGGCCTGCTGTCAGGCAGGAGAATAGCCTTTTTGTTCCTGGGGAGCAAAGCAAGTCAGAGATGGGGGGAAAGATCATTTTTTTAGCATGAAAATACATTAACTGTAATTCTCCCCTTCCATGACCCTCTCCCCATTTTGTGCTGTATAACGGCACCAGGACTTTGCCTTTTTTGTAGGCAACATTTGGCCGTGACAATGGAAAAGTGATGGCTGTTAAGAGACTTAGCTGGAAGGAGAGCTGAGCTAATGAAATAGGACCACCTTGGGCAGGCCACTCCTTCTCCGCTGGGGCTGGGCATGGTGTTGAAATACCATGTCCCTGTATCTCCCCCTCCCCCCTGCCTGTTCAGATGCACACCCACTTACACAAGCCCCCAAACCTGTGAGCCCGTGGTGTCTGAAAGCACGTGCTCGTGTCGGATTTCCATTGAAGTGGATAGGCTGGGCAGATTCATGCCACTCCTTCTGTTGTACAGAGGGTGAGATTTTTCTTCTTTGTTTATCTGGACTCATGTATTCCTACTGCTCCAAAGACTAAAACTGCAGCATTAATGCCAGTTTCAGGTCCAAGACCCTCTGGCACCAGCTGGCGATGGCTAATAGGATTTGGATCTGGTTAATAACTCACCACAGGCACCTGGCTCTTCCTTCTGGCTCACCTCGATGGGATGTTGAGGCAACCCACGTGTGATGCGTGGCAGGCAGTGTTCTTTTCCCACTAGCCAGTCGGTTATTGAGATCCTGCTAAGTGACAGGTGCTCGAGACCTGTCAGTCAAATGCAGCCCCGCATAAAGGCGTGTACAGTCTATTGAGCTCACTGCTACTTCCTGGAAAAGACACATTTTGGAGTCTAGGGCAGCAAGTTTGACATGGACGTGAAGAGGAAGGTTGTCGATTTTTTATTCAGAGCATGAATGATGTAATAAATAAGGAACTTAATTTATTAAGAATTCTTTTAATAGCCCTGGCTGGTGTGGCTCAGTGGATTGAGTGCTGGCCTGCAAACCGAAAGGTTGCTGGTTCAATTCCCAGTCAGGACACATGTCTGGGTTGCCAGCCAGGTCCCTAGTTCGGGGCTTGTGAGAGGCAAACAATCAATAAAGCACGCGTGTTACATGTTTCTCTCCCTCTTTTTCTCCCTTCCTTCCCCTCTCTCTAAGAATAAATAAATACAATCTTTAAAAAAAAGTATTTTAATGGAGTCACAGAATTTTCAGACTGGTTAAGAATGCTGGTTATGTAGCTGAATGACCTGGGTCTGCATCTCAGTTGACTTTTCTGTAGGAAGGAGATGATAATAGTACTGGTTTCACAGCCTTGTAGGGGCATCACACAAAGTGTCTCATTAAAAGGGTTCAGAATACAGCATGGCACTGAAAGCCATGTCGCCTTTAAACCTCTGATTCATTCACTCATCGAAAACTGAGCAGGGGTGATGGTTGCGCACGTCTGTGAATATACCGAAACCACGGAATCATACACTTAGTGGTTCTTATGGTTTGTGAGTTGCATCTCAATGATGCTGTCATAAAGGAAAATTAATTGAGTACCTATTATGTGCCTGGCACTGCCTTTTTAAACTCAGCAGGTAAGTGACTTGCTCCAGGTGAGTGAGTAGCAGAGGTACACCTGGAGTTTAAGACTCTTGGCACACCAGCCAAGCTGTTTACAAACTGTCAGGGATAAAACGAAGATTGCAGTTCAGATTGGAGGCGGAAGTCACTTTCTGTTCTGGCGTAGAGCCAGGCCTTAATAAAAAATAATGCTATTGACCTAAGACCTTAGCATTCTACCCTCACCAGCTATTTCCAGTAGTTGCTCTCACTTTTCATGTTCTCCAAGACTTCAGGCATATTACAAATGCCTATATAAATACACCAGGGAAAATATGGTATCCTCTCTCCAGCTTTGGATATAGAATGGCTATTTCTTGGTTAAGCTATTGCTTTCATTCCCCCAATTTCTAGCAGTTAAGAATTTACTGTTAAAGAAAAAAAGCAAGTATAGCTTCTAGGAAAAGTTTAAAGAAAAAAAAGAATAATAGCTTCCCACTGCAAGACAGGGACAGTATTTCAAAATCACCCCCTAACACTGCCACTCCCAAAACTAATAACAAATTTTGTTTCCCGTGGAGCAGAAAATTTTACTCATTGTTGAGATTTTCTAAGTCTAAAGATCGAGAATGTAGAATAAGAGAGGGGTGCTTTAAAAATGAAGTGGTGCGTTTTTTCCCCTGTCGCCTTGGCTCCATTTATGCAGTAATCAAAACCATTTCGGATTCGGAGTCGCCCCATAGCCCTCGGCTCCCACTTCCTCTGCCACATGCTTTGTCCCGGGATTTCTTCCTTCTCCTGACATCTGTACTGAGGACAAGGGAAAACCGCTTCCCCTGAACTAGTGAAATTACTATCAGGGAAAAAAAAAAGGGCTCAAGTTTCCAGGCAGCTCTGAATGAGATGTTTTCCTGAGCAACATTTTCAGGAAGGAAACCTAAGAAGGTACAAGCTTTCAGCCTGCACATTTCCCCGAGATGAACTTGAAGTGCTTCTTCCTTCAGTGGCCCAGACAGCACAGGCTTTCCCTGGCAGATGGCAGCATTACCTCAATGGACGTTGAATGAATAGGTTTGCCTCCCGGGGGTAGAATTGTAGCAAAGTCTATTATGAAATGTCATTTACTTTGCATGAATCAGTTCAGGAGGCTCGAGAACACAAAATCGGAAAAGTGAAAAATGGTGAAGTAAGACAGTAACGTACAGCTACCCATCGAAATCAGGTTTGCCCTGAAGCTGCTCTGACTTGGCAGGTACTAATCACAGTAATTTTGCACTTTTGTGATGGAGCGGGGTTTTAAGGGAATTCCATTTCTTGGGAGTAGGAACAAGACCAGTTGTAAACACCTTTTATGTCCCCTTCTGTTTTCTGGGACTGTAGCATCTGGGGCAGGTAATTCAGCTGGCAGCTAAGAGCTGGAGGAAAGCAATGGAGGGAAAGGGGACGCCAAGAAGAGACTCACTCAGTCCACACACACAACATACGTTTTATTTTTTGACTTAAGGTACTAAGAACTGGGTAGTAAATTCCCTTCATCACACCACCCCAGGCCTTTTGTAAATCTGACTTACCAAGGGCTAGATGTTTGACCTGGACCCCAGCTGAGGTTTGAAAGGGCAGGGTGGGTGGCACTGGGCCCAGAGAGACTTGGAGGTGGCATTGCTGCTGTTCCGGAGAGGCGAGGCCGTGGGGGAGAAGGCAGTGAACAGCCCCCCACCCACCTACAAGGAAGCTGACAGCTGTCTGCTTATTTCAGGGTTTGTCCATAGGCCTCGTCTTCTCTCCGTCACACAGAGGAAACTGAGGGAGATAATCCTAAGACTCTGCAGAATTATTTAATATGAAATGGGCTCAGGTTTTGGTTCAGATGATGGGTGATTTCCCCAAAGACCTCTGTTTACATGGGCGCGGGGGGAAAGGGTGCTGAGAAAGGGCATTGGACATGGATAGCTTAATTTTCACTCCTCTACTTCATATCTGTGTCCCAGATACGAAGCTCCTCGTACCAAAGAAAGGCAGGAAACCATGCCACCTGGCTTCTGATTTGTAGGTCCTCAGAATTGCTCCCTGGCCTTTAGAAGGCCCACAAAGGCACTCTTGCAAAAGAGAAGGGCTGTTGTTAGGATTTTGGCAAGTGACCTTTCTGAGTAACTACAAGAAATCTTTCTGAATAACTGCAAGAAACCTCGCGATGCTTTTACACTCAACTCGTGACTGCAACATGTGAGGCTGGCCCAAGCCCACCTCAGCCTAGAGGAGTGGGTTCCCACAGTGAGCTTGAAGATGCTGGTCTGAGGTATACCAGCAGGCCGAAAGCGTCTGCCGAGTGAGCCAAGGGTGGCTGCTGGGGAGCCGGGTGCCTGGAGAACATTCCCAGAAGCCGGAATATGATGCCTTCTGATGTTAGCTTTATGTTCTATGAGACCTTTCCGAGAAACATAGAATAGAAGACATGTGAATGGAGAGGATGGAGACTATTCCACAAAAGTCGAAGCGTTGAGAACTAACAAGCCTCCACCACACAGTGGAGCTCCACAACGTGGCTGTGTGGCTGCCTAGTGGATGTTGTCCCCTCTTCAGCTTTTCTACCAAAACTAGGGATCAAACCTTGTTTAAAAAAGAAAAGAAAAAATCCCAAGGCACACCAAGTGCCACAGCGCCAAGGCTTTACGTCCAGAAACTGGGTCCCCTACTCTTCCCACTGTATCCAGAACATTTACTGGGAGCTAATCGTCTCCCATTGTCATTTTCTCAATCTGCCTGAAAGACAAATAGAGGGTAGGAAACTGTGTCAGTGCCTCTCAGGGGACGGGCCAGGGCAAGGCGGGCATGCGCAGCTGCACCCTCTCACAGGGTGCTTTTAGCTGTGGACCCGCTGCTGCCTTTCTGCACTTGAGATCCCAGGGCAGCTGGTGCTGCCTTTGCCACTGCCCCTCCCCCACACCCAGAGAGAGAGAAGGTGGCTGAAGTGGGTGAGCCTGTCTGAAATCATCAGCAGCTGCTTGCATGCTTTTAAAATGAGCATGAAGTGGTCTTGGGCAGTGGTTGATCTGGGAAAGTCGTCTATGAAATGTTTTTCCTTTCATGGCTCCCTTTCCTTTTGGATGTAATGTACCACTGCTCACGAGGCAGCCTGGGGGATTGATGGCCCACAGGGAGCTGTGGCTGCCTTTCCGGGTTACCCCTCCTGCCGGGCACCCTCCGTGCACGTTACATACGTGATGTCCTTTGACCCAGTGACGTTCCAAGGACGGTACTCTCATCTCATTTTCAGACGAGGGGCCTGAGACTTAGAGAGGTCCAGCAGCCTGTTCTACCACGAGCAGGTGGCCGAACCAGGATCCCAAACCAGTGTTGTCTGGTGCTGAATCCCGCACTGCCTGCCTCTGCCGTACAGTTGACTTCATGTCAGCTCTTTGGGCCTCAAGTGTTCATCCCAGGCCACCTGAAAACAGGAACGTCCTCAGTAGTAGGAGAACACCCAACGGAATCAGGCTGTACCCCACTTCTGTATCCCAGATCGTGTCTCCTGGACTGTCAGAAAGATGCAAGTGTTTGAAAATAATGCTGGAATTTGTGGTCCTGTATTACATAGTACGGTATGAACTTCATCAAGCAGAGAATAAATTTGCTGTCCAGTGTTTGTGGCACCATATACGTTCCGTTTGTGATATCTCCAGGGCTGGATTTAGAAAGATCAAGTTAAGAAAAAAGAAATCAGACACTCAAAGTAAATAAATTATTTCAGACCTGGCTTCAAGTTCACTGTTTTTATGGGGCCACAGAATTAGAATCCCGAAGTCCTTGGGCCACTGCCTGTGGGAGGGAGGCCCAGGGCGGCCTGGATACTGCCCGATTCCATGCCCTGACCAGTTTCGCGGCCTTGTTGGGGGTTAGCCAGACCAGCAGACCACTATCAGGACAGAAGGCAAACGGTATGTCCTTCCCCACCCCCACCCTTCAATTTTTTCAATGGCGCTTAAAATTAAGTCCCAAATCCTGTACCATCTGGCCACGGCCACCTCTCCAGGAGTCTTTTCCACAATGTAGGGGAGGAAAAACATCTTTTTCTTCTGCCCATCTTAGGTTCATTGGTTGGAGCCTTGAAAGTTAGACTGACAAAAGACAAGTTAATGAGAAAAAAAATGAAGTTTATTAATGTGTGCATCAGATAAGCTACTCATCATAAGTATAAGTATGATGAGTAGCCCTGGCTGGTGTGGCTCAGTGGATTGAACGCTGACCTACGAACTAATGGGTCACTGGTTCAATTCCCAGTCAGGGCACATGTCTGGGTTGTGGGCCAGGTCCCCAGTAGGGGGTGCATGAGAGGCAACCACACATTGATGTTTCTCTCCCTCTCTTCCTCCCTCCCTTCCCCACTGTCTAAAAATAAATAAATACAGTCTTTTTAAAAAAGTATGATGAGTAACTGAAAGGGAGTGGTTAGAGCTTGAGCTTCTACAGCATCTTAGCAAAGAATGATAATTTTATAGAGAGGTAACATGACCAAGGGAAAAAGGACTTTGAGTTCCTCGGAGCAGCAAATTGTGGGAAGGCCAATTTATGGGGAAACTAATGGTGGAGAAGGGCTGGCTTTAGTAAAGGTTTCTTATGTGGATTCTTCTAATGCCGTCTCTGGGCTGTGAGGGTCTAGAGTTACTTCTGGTGATTAACTTCTGTCCTTGGGAGAGGGGGCACCTTTATACATTGATGTCCAGCTTTTAGGTCAATAGGAGGAGGCTGAAAGCATTTCTTGTATCTGCTTATTCTCAGTTGTCTTTAGCTCAAAATAATCCTTATGTCAAAGGGGCATGTGTCAGGGTGGCATTTTCCACTACCCTTTACCAGTCACCAAAACGATCGCCATTTCTTGTAAGCTTCTCCAGCTCCCACCTCAGGACCTTTCACACAGGCCTGGAACAGCTCCAGTGTCCTTCATGGCTTTAGTGAACTAACTTGTCAGCTTTCACAAGGCTGTTCAATTGTCACATCCTCAGAGAAGCCTCCTCTGACCTCCCTGACTAGCTCAAAATCCCTTATTAGAGGCTGTCAAAACACTTAGGTCCCTTACATGCAAAGTACTTAATCATAGACACAACTTTGCATTTCTTTGTGATTGAAAAGGCCTGGTTTCCCTCTTGCAGTAAGTTTCCAGAGGGCAGCTCCATGCCTGGTTCTCCCCACTGTGCCCAACACAATGCACGAAGCACAGTAGGCACCCATTTAAGAATGGGTGAATGAGTGAGTGAGTGAATGAATGAAGTACAGCCCAGCACGGTATTCAGATCTGTTCACAGCGACCGAATAGTGTGCTCGAATTGCAACAGGGAGACGCTAAAGTGAACAGCTCACATTTCTTAGCAGTGGTGTTAAATTGGAAAGGAGAGCTTCTTGCCTCTCTCTGCCTTCAAGTTTCCATCCTTTTGGGCCATTCTTAGTGTAAACAGCCTACGGAGAGCTCTTTCAGGGGAGTGGGAGGGAATTCTGAAGAAGCAGCTCTTGAGAAACCCTTGATCTTCATCTTATGCAAATCCTGCTTGGGAATTGGAACCTGGAGTGTGACTTCTGTTGAGATCTTCTTTGCATTGTTTCCTCTGGTTGACTTTTCTAGTTTTCTCGTATTTTTGTCTTGAGGGACAATGTCCTCATATGAATCTGTGCTGCATACCTAAGTTGCCCTAAAAGATGTATTTGAGATTTGATCTGCTATCAGTAGGGGCACTGAAACCAAGACTTCTGGGGTTAGATGGAGCTCCTTTGCATAGAGAGAAATTATTTGCCTTATTGGCAAAATATCCATTTTAAATTTTAATTTATTTTTTTGCTCAGATTTCTCTTTTGGCCACACGAACTTGGGGCCATCTCCTCTCCCCCTGCTACTTTCTGGCCTGTGTTACACCCCTGAAACATCCAAAGGCATGCCAGTCATATCATCTTGTCAGACTATTCAAGGGTCCCCTCCCAGGAACTGGGAATCCTACTGAATTTCCGCCCAGAGGCTCTCCTATTCCTGTTGTTCGTAACTTGGACACACAGTTCTATTCTTCTTCCCTCCTTGTCTGTAATCTAAATATAAATGCAGGCTATGAAACTTACAGTTCTCGGGCGGGGGCGGGGGGCAAGGGGCAAGTTGTCATATTATCTTGAGTCAAGTTCAGTTGTCAAAATGAATTCTGTCCAGATTTTTGTTTGGGTTTTGGCTGTTTAGCCCCAAACCAATCAAGGCTGAGGTTGAAGCAGGTCCAGATTTGGTAATGTCTGAGATTCCTCCCTGGGCACAGATTGACCCTTACCTTGAAGCCACACCTAAGTGCGTTCTTCAGTCTCGAATCTCTGCGTTCCTAGTAAACACTTCAGGGTAAAAAACAGTTAACGATTAAGTTGCTTGTGTTCCAGTGACTTGAAAAATAAGCATCAACACCTCTGAGGCCTCAGCTTATGAAGCTCTGAAAGATGACTTTAGAGCCAGTATAAAGCCTTGGTTTATCAGCTCCAATAGGCTGGAAACACCTCAGACCCGACTCTCTGGGATGAGCAGAGTGGGCCAGGCTTAGGAATTCCAAGAAGGCAGAGTGAAGACAGAAAGCTGCCGAAACTCCCAGATGGGGAACGAAACCAGTTTCTAAACCTGATTCCTTCGCTCAGCTGTAATGTGCTTAGAACCTGGTCTCACCTGAGGTTTTTGGAGCTGGTTATGAGGTTTTGAACCTGGAATTAGGCTCCCTTTGTGTGTTTATCTCTGGAACACAAAGATGATAGGTCCAGGCTTTCCAGGAAGGCTGCTGTTGCCATCACAGAAGAATTGCTTCTGTCTCCCCAGTGCTTCCGAAGTGCCAGGCTGTGTGTTGTGTGTGACAGGGGTGGCCTCGGCCCTTTCTCTTGGGAACTCGGCCCCCAAACCGAGATGGATTCACTTGCTTGGGTAGCGATGTTGTCTTTTAGGTTCTGCTCTGTGTTGTCCCGAGTTGTGGCTTCCGTTTACGGGAGGCAGTCCTTTCTAGACTGTAAATTCAGGCAGGGCTCGGTATACCTTCCTTAATGGTTACTTCAGTGAAGAATGTTGTTAGCAAGGTTAGTAAGTTAGAAGCTTAAATAAGTACGGGTCCTGGTCTTCCTTTGAGATCAGCTCACAGTAAAGCCCTTGGGTGAATTGTATGAGAAAAGGGCATGGAGAATACATTTGTGTGGCAAATGCTTGCTTTTCAGCCCCTATGCAACCGCAGTGGTCTATGCTAGTGGTTCCACGATAGCATCTAAATGTTTATATTATTGCAACTCAAAATTTGGTTGCTTTGTAGTTCCTACTTGAGAATTGAATTGAAAAGGTAAATTTACTTCATCCCTGGCTGCTGCGGTTCAGTGGATTGAGTCCCAGCCTGTGAACTGAGAGGTGGCCGGTTTGATTCCCAGTCAGGGCACATGCCTGGGTTGCGGGCCAGGTCCCCAGTTAGGGGTATGTGAGAGGCAACCACACATTGATGTTTTTCTCCCTCTCTTTCTCCCTCCCTTCCCCTCTCTCTAAAAACAAATAAATAAAATCTTTAAAAAGGAAGATTTTAAATTAACTTCAGTGCCCATGATGGAAGCGCCTTGTTTTTCTACACTTTGGGGGAGGTTGTGGTGGTTGTTTGAAAGGACTCTGGTTACTTATCCACATGTGCACCCGTCATTTAAGAGATAATTAGCGGTCTTTAATAGTGTCCAGTTGGTGGTTACAAATTACACTGTTTAAAACACCTGTTATTTGCCCATAGTCATCATACTCTCTCGTTCATTGGCAATGAGCAGTGGAGTTAATGGGTGCCTCAGTGCTGCTGTGTTTCACTGCTCATTATTGTGGGGTGGTTGGTCTCACTTTTAATTTTTTGCATGTAGGAGGACAAGACACTTGTCAGCAGGCAAATCCAAGAGGAACTAACTTTATTACAAGTACCCTTGTAGACTTGCCAGCTCCCTCAGCTAGTTAGTCAATTTTGCACACGAGTCTGGGAGGTTTTCATTCCAAACCTTTTTGTGTAATGCTGTAAGAACCTCTGCTTGATAAGGTGAAGCAATCCGGGTTGACAACAGCCTTAATTATTTTAGAAATTATCAGGTGACTACATCTGCATGTTTTTGCCATTGATAAGAGCTCTTTTAGCAAACAAAGATTTCTTTTCTTTTTCTTTTTTTTAGAGGAAAACCGTGGATCTATCAGGTTAATTTTTTTCGGAGGTGGATCCCCAGATGGAATGACACAGGTCTCACTCAGCAGGGTCACAGCTCCCACCTCAAATGATGACTGAAGTCTGAGAGAGTTGCTCAGACGTCCTGAGAGCTGGGTCCAGAGGTGGCCGGCAGGAACGAGACCCTGATCCCAGAGGAGCAGCTCTGGGAGTGTGACGGGAGGCACTGGCCTAAACCGGAAAGATCACTCTCCTCAGCACCTCCAGACTCCCCTGGGCATTGCTGCTGGTGGGCAGTGAAAGCCCGCACTGTTCTCTTTTAGGTGGGGAGAGGAGAAGGCTCCCTTGGTGGGTGTGCTCGGAAGGAGGAGGGAGTTAGTGGGAAGAGAGAGGTACATAATGGGTGCTCCGTCATTCATCTCCATGATCCCAGGTGCGCTGGGGACCGCTGCGCTGGTCCCTGTTGCAGCATAAGAGGAGGGCTGGGGATGGGGGGAGGACAATGGCCAGGAATGGATTTGAGAGGCTTGGAGGGTGGAGGTTGGTGTTGCTTTGTGTGGAGGGCACAATCATGTGTCCTCAAAGACATCCATCAACAGCCCAGAGATTGCACTGCCTTTCAGTTCTCAAACAAAATGGCTTGTTTATTAAACTGAAAGCTGCTGTCTCCATTAGGAAACATTCACTTCCAGCAGTTAGCCAGGGAGGGGTAAAGAGCCTCCTTCCTTCCAGTCTGCTTTGCTCTGTTCCCAAACAATGCTTTGATGTGCTGGGCGCTCCTAATGGAAGATAAGTCATCAGTTAACCCAACTGGCAGGTTAAACTGCAAATGGACTTTTCAAGGGCAGGATTATCTCTGAGTTGTTAACCACTGATTGACATTATTTATCTGGGATATATTCTTATGCAAAGGAGTAATCTCCACCTAGGTAGAGGCTGACAAAAGTGCAGAAATATTCTAGTTATTTGGTTTGTTTTAGAAGTCACTCTACTAATTGGATCTCAGATCACAGGAGGCTGCAGTAGGCATGACTGTCGTTTCCTTTCCAAACTAGTTCCCATTTTAATTCTTTTAAGAATTGGTCCTAATACTGTTAAAGTCCCAGTTTTTTTTTTAAGAAAAAGTAAGCAGAACAATTTTTGATAATACTTGCAAAACTGAATCGAAGTGTGATGCACACGTGGTGAATCCATCATTGTGTGCTTGAGATTTGCAAGTGAAAATAAGCTTTTCTTATTTCTTTGACTTTCGGATACTTTCAAATAATGACAAATGCCACTGTTAATTTACGTACAATTTCAGGGAAACATTAATTTAATAAAGCAAGCTATTCCATATTGTTTTTCAGTATACCTTTAGTTTTCTAGTATGCTTATTGAGACCAAAAATGGATATAAAATTTAATTGCCAAAAATTTAGAAAGTGAATTAGGATAGTTATTCCAGTACCCTAATACAATCAGTAATTAGTTTATTTTCTTTTAGTCTGTTTCCCCCTTGTGTTTACCGCCAAGATGTAATCCTCCTGTCTAGATTCTCTTTCATACTTCATGGGCCTCACAGATGTTTCAAAATCTTGCCTCATGTTGCTTCATGGGCACAGTTTCCATTTTCGGTGATGAAAAATTTTAGAAAGAGATAGTGGTGATGGTTGCACAACTTTGTGAGTGTAAGGAATGCCTGCTAACTTATGCAATTAAAATGGTAAAAACAAAACCTTTTATGTAGCTCAATTTTTTAAAAAAGTACATGAAAACTATGCCCCCATTTTTTGTTAGCTTGTTTGAGAAATAAAACACTGACAGATTTCAAAGTTTGTAATGCCAGGAGAAAATTTCAGTGTGGAGTTTATTCTTCATGAGATTAAAAAGAAAGAAAGAAAGAAAGAAAGAAACTTCTCAGTGATATTTAAGAGTTTAGATGAAGCCGGTGATTCGGAGGGAAAATGTCAGCAGTGGGATGGCCTGTTGTTAAAACTGAAGAACCTTGGAGGTTGAGAGGTCACCTTTCGCTGAGGTCATTAAAGCCCTGTGGGGAACACGGCAGCCTCCTGGGGAGAGGGGGCGGGGCCCTGATGATAGGGCTGGACTGACAATGACAGATGAGTAACTTCCCCAGTGGCCCTCCAGTTTACAAAACTGCAAATGCAAAACCCTGCCCTCCGGGAACCCCAACAATTACTGGGTAAATCCTCTCAGAGGAGGTGGTAGGGCAGTTCATTCTGCTCCAGGGTGTTTCTCACACCAGGAGATTTGGGGTAGGGGTCGGGGTGGGGGTGGGCGTGGGGAGCAGGTTTGGCCTGGGCCTTGTGGAAAAGCTCAGTGAGAGAGGGAAGGACACAAAATATCTGTGCTAAGCTTTAGGAAGAAGGGGAAGGAAGACCCAGAGCAAGACACAGTGGCACCCCTGATCTAAGCACCCTTAGGGGTGGCCGGGGTGCAGATCACAGACTGGGGGCTTCTTCCTGGTCCACATATCTGACTTCCTTTACCCTGGGACCTCTGTTCCCAGAAGTGGTTATAAGTGCTGCATCTATGTTCCTGAATTCTTAAATACTGCAGCCGACATGGGCCAGGCTGAGACAACCTGTATATTTGAATCTAACTGGGCTCCAGGTTTTAAACATCTCATATTCTCTCGGGCTATTGTTTTGGGTTTATATCCCAGCTCTGACATTAATTGGTCCAACCCATTATTTGTTAAACGTGAATCAGAGAGTAAACTCAAGAAGTGATGTTAAAGAATGCTTTTCACAAAGAGGTTTAACCACTTACGCACTTGGGCCTTGCGCAGTGCCATTGAGGGAGGATGACTTAGGAGGGGGCTGAGAATCCCTCGTTATGGATGACCCAGTCCTCGCAGGTAAAGTCTGGTCTCCTTTCCCTTCTCCACCCCCCAGTGGCCAAATATCTTGATAAGCCGAGACACAGGAGTTTTAACCATCTGCACCAGTTCTGAGGTTCAGCATGATGTCAGCAATGCAGGGACCATGGTTCGGGGTTATGTTTCTTCACTTTGCATACAATGTGCTCAAGAAACTCAGGTGGGGGGAATAGGAGATTTAAGCGTTTTTAGAATACAACAACATAACATATTGGGTCTAGTCAATCTTCTGACATCTCACAGCTTGAGATGTTTGCTGGTTGTGTTCCTGCTGCATGGGAAGCCTCCCATCCCCACACCCAGTCTCTGTCATTTCCTGTTGTGGGATCTCCACCTTCTGCCCTGCTTGCCTGGGGAGGGGTCCCTGTCGGGAATGGACTGACTGGATCCCTGTGATTGTGCTTGAAACTGTGCACATGCTAAACGGACATTCTTGGGAGTGTCTAGACATTATCTAGAGAATTCCAACCACCCAGCTGAAGAGAAAGTCACTCACCTGGAGCATTTGGAGAACTCCAAACATCTGAAGTAGGGGCAGATGGCAGACAGAGCTTTTTAAGATACAGCTAAGAGCTCAAATGAATTCTTAGGTTCAGTGAGCCGTGGCGTACCGTGTGTTCTGGGAAAGCAGAAAGAAAGGGATGTCGAGATTTCCCTCTATAGGGTGGAGTTTGGAGAGCTGGCAACCAGGGTTTAGCTCTCAACTCTGTCACTTGCTTCATGTCCTTGGGCAGATTACTTAAGCTCTGATCTTCAATGTCTTTATGTGCAAAATAGAGATTATACCTTAGTTCAAGGTGTTGCTGTGTGGATTTATGGAGATAATGTATGTAGAGGGCACAGTGAAATGACTGCACACTGCAATTAATAGTTGTCATCCGTATCATTCCTATTTCCTGTAAAGAAAACTGGCACCTGGAGAGAGTTCTAGGATGCTGTTAGTGTCTGTGGTCAAGTAGATAAAGAATCCTGGAGCTAATCTTCCTTGTTTGATAAGAGGCTGGCTGGTGTGAAAGACCCCGAGACAGGCGCTTCCATTTAACCCCAGGTTCACCACTCCCTGCCGGAGGCCTTGAGGCAGGCAGGTCACCTCTTAAACCTGTGAGTCTGTTTCCTGACCTGTGTGATCAAGACCACTGGCTCCATAGGCGGACTTTGGGAAATAAATGTGATTGTGCATTAAAATCACTTAGTGCAATGCCTGGCATATCCCCAAGGCTCAGTATATGTTATGATCATCTACCTACTCATCCGCCTCAGCAAGTCTTCAGGGCCTTGGGGCCCCTGTGTCCCCTCTCCAGTTTGACAAGGTGCATACTCATTGCCAGCTCTGGGGCTTCGTGGCTTCGTCTTCACAAAGCAGCTTTTGTGGGTAACACCGTCCGTGCCTGCAGCCCTTGCTGCCCGAGTGCACTCACTGCACAGGTAGTTCTTTACTCTTCCCGTTTTGTCTACAGGTTTTAAAACATGCAAATAGCGTGGAGCCACCTGCCTCCGGTGTGTATGGAAAAGTTCCTTTACTGGCATGGGGGCAGAGGAGAAGGCAAGAGTGACTACCTAGCCTGGGGGTCTCATCTGCTCCTGCCCTGTGAGACCAGCTGCTTTCACAGGCTGCCTCACAGGTAAACTACGTAATCAGTAGAAGGAACGTGTGTTTTTTTTATTGCAGCTGTGCCCAATTACCACAAACTTTGTGGCTTAAAATAAGAAATTTATTTTCTCCCAGGTCGGGAGGCCAAAAAGTCTGAAATCAGGGAGGCAGGGTTGGTTTCTCTGGTGGCCCTGGCGGAACATCTGCCCCATGCCTCTCTCGTAGCCTCTGGTGGTTGCCAGCCGTCCTTGGCACCCCTTCACTTGTGGGGGAATCGTGCCAGCTTCTGCCTCTGTCTTCTCACGCCTTCTCCTCTGTGTACATCTTGGTGTGTGCTTTCCTCTTGTAAGGGCACCAGTCATTGGATTTAGGGCCCACTTGAATCCAGTGACCTCATCTTAACTAATTACATCCACAAAGACCCTGTTTCCAAAAGCGGTCACATTCTGAAGTTCCCAGCAGGCAGGAATTTTGGTGACCTACGACCGTAATTATACCCATTCGACAGATGACAAACCTGAGTTTCAGAGGGGAGACAATCACTTGTGTCAGCATCACACAGTCAGTGTGTGATGCCAGTGGGGTCAAACGCACACCTTCTTTTCTCCAGACATACTTCCCGCCAGATTGCTGTACCACACACAAATTAATGGACAATCACACAGGGTCTAAAAACCATGGCAGCAAAGAGGTTAGCTGCAGTTGGCCTTTAGATCAAAGGGGGCTTCTGGAGGGTAAACAGGATGAAGCAGAGACGATGCAGGCAAATGGCAACCCCCTCTGTTGTTGCTGGTTCTCAGGCTTCATCCTGTTTGCATGATCGGTGTAACTGGTTGGTTCTCAACCTCAGTGCTCTCTGCTCCTGGGATCCTGTGTTTGGGCAGAGATTCCTCATAAATTAGATGTGAGTTTGTGGCCGGCTTCTGTTGGCTTTAAGCAAAAGGAAGGAGTATACAGTATTTCTTTTTGGGGGGGCTGATTTCTTTTTTAAAAAATATTTTTTATTGATTATGCTATTAGAGTTTTCCTCCTTTATCGCCCCTCCCACATTCCCCGTCCACCTTATTAGTTCATGTCCATGGGTTGTACATATAAGTTCTTTGAGTCCTCTGTTCCCTATACAGAGAGATTTTTTTATCTCTCCCAGTATATTTTATGCTTACCAATTATGCTTCCTCTTCCCTGTACCTTTCCGACCTTATTCCTCCCTTCCCCCTCCCCACTGAAAACCCTCCATGTGATCTCCATTTCTCTGATTCCATTCCTGTTCTAGTTGTTTGCTTAGTTTTTGTTGTTTTTCTTTTCTAAATTTTAGGTTCATTTGTTGATAGTTGTGAGTTTGTTGTCATTTTACTGTTCAGGAAGTATATTTCTTTGCACGAAGCCAAATACCCTCCCACAACTTTTCCTGTGCCCCATCTTACTCTGCTAGTTTATGCTTATCAGGCAGCCCGCTGGTAGATGGAGAAATTCCATGTTTTCCTTCTCCTGCAGAGGTTCCTTCCTGGCATTGAGAACCACGCAGAAAGTAGACGGAAGCAGGTGACTGGCCCTCAGCTGCTCCCAGAGCTGGGCAGCCCTAACTTTTCCCAGAATGTGGCCCAGCTGGGCTGGCCCTGGACAGGACTAGGAAAGCACAGAACAGTGGCAGGAAAGAGATGATTCCATGTCATCCACTGGTTGGGCTATAGGACAGGAGTGGAGCAGAGCCAGAGCCAGAACCAGGGTCAGGTCCTTGGTGTTAAGGGCAAGTTTCTCTTAGTTTAAACCACAAATGCACATCTAGTGACAGGCTCAGAACATGTGCGATCCATGGCGTTAGTTGGCAGCATGAGGTGGAAGTCTGAAAATCAGAGTGGGCCCGGCTCACCCTGCTCTTCACCGGTGCACAGCCTGATCATCTAGAGTCGCCACTCAGTCCTGGCGGGGTGGGCTCTCAGAGTGACCATCGGGACTTTCCTGGAGTTCTCTCTTTCTGCCAGAGAGCGTCAGAGGGAATGGGATCAGGGCCTGCTTGCTGCCCAGTCTGGCTTCACATGTGGCTTTGTGCTGTTAAAGAAACTTAAGAAAAGGCCATTCATGGGTTTGTAGAGTAAGCGGCAGTTCATGGTGCCACTATATCCATGATGGTGAGACCCGTTCTGTGAATGGTCACTGAAACCTCCTAGAGCCTTCCAGCAGTTCCCTTGCAATCCATCAGCAGCTGATTCGATAGGCTCAAACCTTTTTCCTGCTGGTAAGTGGTAGGTCTATCCTTGGGTTGAGTTTTCCTAGTGCTCACCAAAAACTTCATTTAAATAAACATATCTTGATTGTTGGTACTTTTTTTTCCTTCCCTGGAATTGTGAGTGCCTTCTTGGGGACCAGGAAGGCTCGTGGTTGAATGCTTCCTGCCTTGGAGCAGGGGAGAACTTGGTGATTCCAGTAAGAGGACTGGCTCCTCGCTAATTCCTTTCACTGACCTCACACTCTGGGGCTGAGCCCAAGGGATGGGAACTGGGTGGCAGGAGGGCAGCGATCCCGAGGCTGAACTGGCATTGGGTCCAAGGTCTGGGATTGCCTCCGTGCAGAGTTGTCCACCTGCCAACCTCCGCCCCTGCGTTTGCTTTAAGCATTAATAAAAGGCATAGTGGTTTTTTTGTTTGTTTGCTTTTGCTTATAGAAGACTAGATTTAGTAAACCAAGACACTATTTTTAAAACTTTATTCAAATCTTTGAAAAAATTGATTCAAAGGTACTGAGTCCTTGCACGTGTGTGTGTGTGTGTGTGTGTTTATCTTACGGGTGTCAGTGACGTTACAAGATTAACTCATCTGCACATTTAAGCTGAGTGGAGCAAAGAATGACTATTGTGGAGTATAACAGAGTCAGCCTCAGATTTTTGTTCTCTGCTGGACTGATCTCGAGAAACTTTTCAGTGGGGGTTTCCTATGACGTATCCTGCCTGTGACATAATCCATGAAATTCTGTGACATTTGTTTCCCAAAGAGGAATTTGGTTACTCATAGAATGTTTCACAACTTTTCTGGGAATCTACAGCTCATGGAAGGAACCCGTCTGTATGTGACTACGAGCCAATTATAGTCTTTGGTGAAAAAGGAAGATTATGTTATCGTACAATTGTAGAGAGTGAAAAGTCTGCTCCTAAAAGTATGTCACAACGAGAAAGCACACTTCCTTGGGAGGAGGCCGTCATTTCGTCAGGACACGTTAGCTTCTCGAGGCTGAGTGAGGGCCCCACCGCTCGTGTCAATGGAGACGGGAGACTGAGGGACCGCGGGACCCAGCTAGCGGCCAGCCCTGGCCGTTCACACATCTGTGTGCATCTAAAGCTCACGTTACTTTACAATTATTACTTTTCTGATTACCAAAGCAACAAGTTCAGTAATGCAAACCTTTGTAAAATAAAACTGATAGGTTTCCCTTCAGATTCTCATCCTCCCTTCAACATTAAGTTTTCCCCATTCTCCAGGGTTGACCACAGTTAGTACACAGATGTGATTCTTCCAAACGATACATATGCAGACGATATCCTTGATGCTGAGATGGTGACTCTGTCTCCTCCAAGTGTCAAATTTCTCATCATCGGTGCCATATTGCCTTTTAGTTTTTACCCGTCTGTCTGTCTTACTATTTATACTTTAATTAAGTACATGTTTTTCACAAGTTAGTATATGCACATGGCTGAGAATTCAAACGGAGTAGAAAAGGACACAGTGAAAAGAAGTCTGCCACCTCCGATGTCCAGTCCTCCTCATGCCAGACGAAACCTTTGTTACCGGTTTCTCATTCATCCTTTCAGGGCTAATCTCTGCATATAAATATGTATATTTACATATAGATTCATATTCATTTATGTTAACAAAAGTAGCATAATATACATGCTATACAACTTATATATACATGACCACTCATCACTTAACAGTAGACCTTTGAAATTGTTCTGTGTCAGTTCTCATAGAGCTGGGAACTGTACTATTTTCTTAAAGGTTGCGTAATATTCCATTTTATGAATAGTCCAGCCCTCTATTGACTTCAGTTATTTTAGTCTTTTATTATTGCAAGTAATGTGGCATGGGAGACGCGTGGGTATAGGTCATTTTGTACCTGTGCCCCTGTATCTGAGTATAAATTCTTGGAACTAGAATTACTGGGTGAAAGACACCGCATACGTTAAAGTTGGGTCCACATGCCAGATTACCACGCAACCTCATGGGATTTCCTGTTTCCTGTTATGCTGGTAACTCCTTTTATTGGGGGCCATCTGATCTCACAACTTAATTTTCCTTTTCTTTTATATGAGCGGGATTGGGAATCTGTGTGTGTCTAAGAATAATTTATAGATGTTTTGCATGTCAATTGTCCATGTCTTTTGCCCATTTTTGTGTTTGGGTTCTTGGTCTTGCTCTTAGTGATTTGTTAGAGTTCTTTATGTATTGTGAGTATTAAACCTTTGTGGTTTGAGTTGCAATATTTTCATGTTTATTTTTATCTTAGCTACTATCTATTGGGTCCTCTTAATGTAGGACAAGCTCCATCCTGGGCACTGTGCTTCCTGTCAGCTCCCTAAGGCAGTCGTAGTTTAGACCCATTCTGGAGGAGAGGAAGTCCAGGTCTGGGGCATACCAAAGCCCATTCTTAACCAGGACTCTGTACCCCTACAGGCACGCTCTAGTAATACAGCATCATTCTAGGTTGCTGTGCAGTTTCGACATGTATTCTTTCTAAAGGTTGCGTAGCATTTTATCCATTAAGAAAATTGCCATTTTCAGATGCTGACTTTTTTACCACATACCTTTGTTGCCTGCTGGTTTTCACTGCTCTAGACGAGACCACAATGCATTTCCTCTAAAGCTTTGCCCTCCATGCTGCCCCATGATGGCACCAATGTTCCCGCAGAAGATAAGCATGTCGTGTCTGAGGTCGCAAGCAGAGGGGCCTCTTGAGTCTAAGATCTTTGACTGGGGGACTCACAGACTCAAGGCAGAAATGGGGTGCATGCCGGGCACTGCCCTGCAGCCTGCTAGACTTTTCAGGCCCTTTCCTGGGTCACCACGAGCTTCATCTGGTTCTGGAATGAAGCAGACTAGGTTCTCCTCCCCGCCAAAGCCTATCTTTTGGGCAGTATTGGAGGCCATCAGAGGGTACGCTGGGAGATGGGAGGGTGCAGTGGGAAGAAGGGCAAGAGCTTGGCAGCTGGTGAACTACTTTTTTCCCTATAGAATAGTGTGTCTTACAAAAATTAATGAGACCATGGCACAGACATAGCTGGGTGGTCTGTACATCCATATATGTTTTTCCCAACTGCCGGCTCTGTAGGTGTCAGGGTCCTGGACCGTGGGAAGGTGCTGAGTCTAGGTTTCCTAAACACCTGTCCTGTCCCCTGTTCACCAGTCTTCCATATTGGGACTGGGTATATCTTCATTTCCCACACTTTACCCTATGAGGGATTCCTTTGGGTAAACAAGCTCCTATTTTAAATTGTGATTATTCCCATCAAATTCACATCTAAGTGCAAATTGCTTTAAAGGCCTGGCTCCCTGCTGAGATGTGGAGCCTTTTGGGGATGGGACTTGGAGGAGGGACCTAACTGAAAGGTACTGGGCAGAGATTGGTCTGGGGAGGTCCCGGGGCCACAGGCACACGTGCACATGTTTGTGCGAGTGCGTATGTGTGTGTGTCTTGAAGCAAGCCTTAGAGCAGTATGAAAAGCCAAGGATCTCCACTTCCCTATACCCCAGGGAAGGAGGGAGCCCTCCTCATTGCCCCACACCCCGCCCCCACTTTCTAATTCTCGTTTTTTATTTGTTTGTTTTGTTTTGAAGCCAGTGAGTCCACATTGCCTGCTTCCATCTAGCTCCTCCTGATCTCAGCAAATCCATTTGGGAACATTCCATCGCACTGGGACACAAATAGAGGATGGTTCCATTTAGCAGAATAAACTCCTTTAACTGAAGAGATAAAGTTCTGACGAGGGGAGGGAGTTCCTTCCCGGAACCCTTGTAATCTCTCTTGGCAGAACCAGCCCACAGATTTCAGAGGCTGCTGCTGCTGCCGCCGCCTTTGCATGCTTTCTCCTGGCTCTGCCCTCCCCGTCACCATCACCAGGCTCAGAGTGACCCAGTGCCTCGCCTTTGCAGGAGACGCATGGTAACATCACAGCATTACGGGTTAGGAGCAGAAAGGGAGTGAATTGGGGTGGGGGGTTTCACCTGGTCTGGTCCTCTCCTTTTACAGAGCAGAAAACTGAGGCCCAGAAAAGAAACACAGCCTTCTTAAAGTCACGAAGCAGCAGGCACGTGGTTTCAAAGACAGACTGTCACTGCCTTGCCTTTGCTCTTCAAGGTTTCCTTTCTGATTCTTTGGGTCAGCACAGCCCCCTTCCTGGCTCTGCTCCCTCCCGAAGTGCCCAGGGTGACTCCCAGGGGCAGAGCCCTGCCCCATGGGTGGGATTCGTGGGTCCAGAGCTCTGTTCCTGACCCTGGGCAGAGCTTGGCACCATAGGCTGGGGCCCGCCCCTGTGTGGAATGGGTGAGACCCTCCAGCTTGCTGTTGGTGTGAGGAGTAAATAGAGAAGATAGGGAAGGGTGTGTAACACCGACCCGGCACCCAGGAACTGTGCCATAGCAATCTGCTGAATGTTGGTCACGGAAACGCTGATGGCCTCCTAACTCCAGCTGCGGAGCCTCACAGATTGCACGTGGCTTCTCAGTCACCCAGGAGGACTGGGTTTCCAGATGGCTTCAGGACCCCCAGTGCAAGGCACCCTCCCAGACTAAACAGAAAACCAGGTTACAGCACCAGGAGCCTTGAGCAGGCATTACAAATTGGTTTTCATGAACTCAGAAAAATCAGCCCAAGCCGAGTCTGTGCTGAGAGGGGAGGGAAGTGGAAGGGTGAGCAGGAGCCAGATGACACATGGGTTGCACATCAGGAGCCCGTGGGAGTACGTCAGAGTGCCCGCACGCTCTGGCAGCTGGGTTTGTGCTTTTGCAGCCTGAA
The DNA here is from genome assembly GCA_004024845.1 of Tonatia bakeri. Lineage (NCBI taxonomy): Eukaryota > Metazoa > Chordata > Mammalia > Chiroptera > Phyllostomidae > Tonatia > Tonatia bakeri. The sequence continues at coordinate 267,817 of PVIA01000952.1, forward strand.
GCCACCTTGCTGGTTGGATTTCTCCCTCTGCCTCTGAGTATCAGCCAGTTTCCTGAAGCATCTCACTGGGGCTTTGTAACAGAACATTTTTCTAAATTCACCCTGTTTTTTGTAGCTGAAGGGAGGTGTGTGTGTGCATGTGTGTATGTGTGCATGTGTTTCCATGTATGTTTGTGCACCGATATGCATGCATGAATGTGTGCGTACACATGTGTAGTTGTGTGAGTGTGTACATGTGAGTGTGTGCATTACTTTGCTGCAAGTCCTGTAGTAACAAAGGACCATGCACCGAGTGGCTTAAACACCACACATCGACTGCCTCCCAGTTTGGGGATTAGAAGTGCCAGAGCCAGGCGTCATTAGAGTTGTTTCCCTCCGATGGCTGTAGGGAAGGCGCACCCCCCCTCTGTGGGTCATATATGGCTGTCTTCTCTCACCATCCCTTCACATTGTCTTCCTTCTAGGTATGTCTCTGTGTCTAACTCTCTTTTTCTTGTAAGGACACTCGTCATATTGGCCGAGGGCCAACCCTAATGACTGCTCGATTACTTGAGACCCTACCTCCAAATAAGGTCATATTTTGAAGAACCAGGGGTCAGGACTTAAACACATGAAGTTGGGGTGGGGGTAGGGAGAGACGCGACCCTTCTGTGACAGTGTACATACATGTGTGTGTGTGGTGAACCATGAACCCTCGGACTGCGGTCAGAAGCATGCCTACTGCTTAGATAATAGTACTTTCGGAGTACATACAATTTTCTCTCTGGTGAGCAGGGCACATTTCTAACCTTTTTTTTTTTAAACCAGCCTCCTCATGGGTAATGAGGGGCAGGTGTGATTATGTGGCAGGCCCTAGCTGTCACGCATGCCTCTTGTTGCGGGGGCACGTCTTCATGAAGACCCCACCCTGGTTCATCTTTCTCAAGCAGGGCAGTGCCGCCCTTGGTGTTTAATTTTTGTTTTTCCACCTCATTTTACTTTAGACCGTGAAGTAGCATCTCGAAATGCCTTTGGCTGTACAACTGAACATTCCAGTTATTCCAAAGGGCACAATGAATTCAGGGTTTCCACAGTCCTCCTTGGGGGTTTGCTGTCACCACGTCAGTCACTGAGAAACTCCCGGATTGCTCTTAATAAGTTTCAGCATGTTAAAAATGTCATTGAGGTGTGGTAAACAGTTGGAATGGATAGCATACTTTTAGCTTCCTTTTCAAAAAAGCCTCCCTAGGCTCCATCCACTCTGATAGTTCCTTCCTTGAACTGGGTTTTCGAGAGGGTCCCTGGAGGTCTGCATCATGGGCCAAGCTGCTGGGCCACAGGGGGCCCTGCCGCCACCTTTGGGCTGCTCACCTGATTCACCAAGACAGACTGCGCTCAAACTGACCCCAAAGAGCTGGCCCCAGAGGACCACACTTGACCTTTGTCCTCCTCTTCCAAGTCACTTGACTATAAAGCTCAGTTCTCCTTGTCTTCTCCACAATCTCGCTGAAGAAAATGGGTTCTCCATGGCTCAGCGTGCGCCTAGAACTCCGATCGACTTTCTAGTTGGCCAGACCCCAGTTGTGCCCCCGATTTCCTAGGTCCGACTCTGGTGAAAGAGAGAGAGATGTCTGGGACACTCACATCCACCCCAGGCAAGTGTGGATGCTTCCTTCCTGGCAGAAGATTCTGGCTAGCTGCGGAAGCACGAAGCCTCTGCACTCAGACATGCCCTGAAATTAGAGCGCTCGTCCCCGACTTCAAATTCTTGGCCCACTCCGCATGGAACATCATGTAACTGTTCAAAATATGCCTTACAAAGGCCGTTAAAGGACATGAAAAGTGCTCGTGAGGTAATACGGAATAAAAAAAAAGTTGGCAACAAAATCGCATATACTGTCTGGTCTTAACTATATTAGATACACATTTTTTTACAAAGGAGACTACATGGAATGCAATAAAATATTAACTTTTCCTCTGAGTGGAGGGAGGATGGATGATACCTTATTTTCTACCGTGAGCCTTACTTTACAGACACTTGTAAAAATTCCTAAAAAATTCATTTAACTGGCAGCTCAAGCCCTTTCAGACTTTTTGCTACCTTGGCCACACTGGGATATTAACTCCCAGCTTATCCAAGGCCCATCTCTGCCTTTCCAAGAAGACAGCCATGATTGGTTCCTATCAGCACCCGCCCTCCCCACTCGGCCCTGAACACCCAACACTGTGGGAGCCTCTGGCTGGACAGCGCTGCCCTCCTGGCTCCTGGCTCCGGCCAGCGAGGGAGGGAGGGGCAGGCCTCTTGGAAGGGGGTTAAAGTCCTTCTTTGTGTGAATGGCCTTTTAGGGAGCAGAGGGAGGGCCAGCTGTGACATCACAGTCTTCAGTCAGGAGGCTCAGAAGGAATGTGTCCTGCTTGAGCCAGGGCTCAGGAATCTGTCTGGAAAAGGAGGCCATTCTGACTGGACGTTTGAGGTGCACGCTCTGGGCAGGGTAAGCGGAGTCTGCTGACCTATCTCACTGTCCTTTTCTCTCTAATCGGAAAGGATAGGGTTTCCTTTGGAAGCCAGAGGCTTCATGGAGTGCCGTGCTGTGGAGTTTTTTACTGCTAGAGCAAGAGTGGGGAGCTGAGGTCCCGTTAGCCATCAGCATCTTTTCTTTTTTCTTTTTGTAAATCTTGTAGAACTCCAGCTTTCCTGCATGATACAGGCCACAAAGGAAGCCCCACACAGCATGTGTGGTGCGTGCGCAGATGCACGAGTCATCTGCGGCAGGTAACGCTTTGAAGAAGGTGCTGAGTGTTATCTGTGCAACAGAGTGTGTGCGAGTCCCTTTGCAGAACGGAACCAAGTGACCCAGCGATTCTGGTAGCTGGTGTTCTAGTCGTTGCCTTGTGCTTATTTAACTACAGCTAGTCTTCTGCGTCTGCGTCGCAGAACGCTCCATGTTCACAGTGACCTAGGACTTTCCAGGGAATGTCCGTGTGTGCCTGCCTGCTGTAGGGTCCCGGGGAACCTCATCAGCTCCATTTGCTTGCACAGAGTCACTGTGGACAAAGGGTTAATTTCAGAGTCGTCCGCCACCCTTTTCTCCTTTCTCCGGGTTCTCTGCCTCAGCATAGTGAATTTTAGCCTGGTCCACAGTTGAGGGGTTGTTTTTTGTTTTGTTTTGTTTTCAGTGTTTGCCCTCTGCCATTACTGGTGGGCCAGGCATGAACCCAAGATCCTGAACTATTTTAAAACCAAGAGGGACACAGTTAAGTTATAGAGAACTAAAGCTGTGCTTGCTTTTGCTTCCAGCACAATCAGTTACCCTAGAAATTTCAGGCTGCAGGAGCCAGCATTTCCTTTGTGGCCTTGATCTTGGTTTATTCTGGAGGTGGGGACTGCCCTGCCAAATCGTCTCACAGGGAAAAAGGTGTTGGGTGAGAAGAGTGTCTGAGGACCCCTTGATAGGGATAGAACACAGAGTGCATCGCATTGAGGAGTAAGCAAAGCCTGACTTCCTTGGAGCTGAAAGGAAGCCTGTCTCTCCTTACTCAGGGGAAACCCTGGAACCTCCCAGCCGTTCTCCATCACTCCTGTGGGGAGTGGGCTGCCAAGGAACCAAAAGAAACATGCCTTTCACCAGTTGCGCTGCCGGAAAGGCCACAGCTTCCTTCCCTTCCTCCCCTCCCCACCTCTCACCCGTCGCACACACTGTCTTCAGTTTCTTTCACAGAAAGCCCAAGTGTAAATGTGCTAATCACACCGCACCTTAACATTTTCCAGATGTTGCAGCCTGCCATTTGAGCCGGTGACTTTTCAGCAGAGTTAGGGGGATGCTATTAATAAGGCAGGCTGTGGGGCTGGGGAGTCTCTGTGATGGTACAGATGGACCATTTTCCTTTCACCCGGAGCATGAGCCAAGATATAGGCCAGCCTTGTTCCCATCAAAGGGGTTCTCAGAAGTCTTTGCATCCTGTATCCAAGCCTGTACCGGAGGCACACGCCAGAGAGAAAAGCAGGGTGTGACTGCTGTGTGGACCAGTACCACAGAGGCACTGGGGAAGAAAGACTGCGTCTGTAGGGGCAGGAACTGCCCTAGTCACTCTTAGCTGTAAGGGCTTCAAGGCAGGAGGTCGGTGGGAGGGAAACAGAGAGGCGGTATTAGCATGAATGCTCTCAAGGGGGGCAGGTGCTGGGTGGGGGTTACAGTGTTAACTTGAGCCTGTCTGGTCTAAATTTAGCCTGTGACTACTTGGTGTTTGGGGTCTTAAGTCTACCTTCTATCAGCCAAGGCGGGGGTCCTTGTGCTCCTTGGGGAGTGGCTAGGCTCCGGCTTCCCACGATGTACACAGGCCCCTGGTCCTACAGCTGGAAGAAGCTCAGCTGGGGGTGGAAGCGGAAAGGCTGCCTTGGACTGGAATGTGGCCCAGGTTATCACCTCTACCCTCCACTTCCTGCCTGAAGGCTTCACGGGGAGCAAGTCACGTCATTCTCAGACATTCCTATGCTCTGTGTCTCTGTGGAAGGGGCCCACTCAGAACCCCTGCTCCTCTCCAGCCTGCCATCTTCAGCAGGCGTGAGGGTTGAGGCAGAGTAACTGCCGGCCAGCTGCCGGGAACCACTGGTGCTCCCAGCTTCCTTCGCAAAGTCTTCTCAACCTGCACAATCTGCACCAATCAACAGGGTCAGAATTTTCTTCTTTGTTACTATTACAGCACTTCTCTGCCTTGTGCTGTTTGCTATCTTGATATGAATTGGTACTTTCTTCCTCCAGGGTCTGAGTTCCTTGCAGCAGAGAGGGGACCCCCTCAGAGCCCCAGGGAACTCCCATGCCCCCCTCACCTCCAAGACCCCAGGCATAGGGCTTGTCACTCTGCAAGTTCTCAGTGCTTCCTTATCCTTGCACTTTGACCTCTTTAGCCTCTTGATCCCCTCCCACATTCCTCAGGTTCCCCTGGTTTAGTGAGTCTGTCTCTCCTAGACTTCGCCAGCTCTACCCTGGTTCCCCGCAGGCTGATGAAGGTCAGCAGACCAAAGTGGGCATCTTGCGGGTGTCTGAGACTCATCCATCAGCCCGGTTGTAGCCCCTTCTCCTGTTGCCTTCATGATGGAGACTTCAGCCAGAAAGTTCTGAGTCCTTAAGAACCATTCTAAAGCCAGCCACGCTTGGCCTGTGAAACCAGTTCTTTGCTGAAGCGGCTGTGCTCTGTGTACTAAAAACCCAACTTGGAAAGGAGAGGCAGGGGAGAGGGATGACAGAGACATTTGTCTGGGCTCACCACTGTGAGAGTTTTCTTTCATAGCCATGCCTCTGTTCCTGGGCCAAGAGTGAGTTTGTATTTTTGGTGGAACTTAAAAATAACTGGATTAAAGGATCAGGTCACCTATTACCTGGGGGAAAGTGCTTCTAATTTAAATATCGTGGCTTTAGGATAAAGTAATCTGGGTTATTCAGAGTGGAGAAACCTGGTTGTGCCACAGGCGCCTGATGTTTGAGTAATTTGGGTCATGCTGCATTTAGGCCCCGAGCCTAGAGGGTCGGCACTGGTAACAGATATTGTCAGGAGGTAATGGCCTGAGTGTGATGGGCAGGTTGGGGTGCTGAGATCACTGTGGGCATGAGTAGAAGCTTCAGCTTCCTGCTTGTCCATAACGTGAAGGACACCTTTCTGGTGTCCCCCGGGCCCCTCCAGGTCTGCTAAGGAAAATGCTTTCTTCTTTCCGTCCTGATTCACCCATCTGCCAGCCCAGGTACCCCAGTAGGAAAGAGCACCCTGCCATCCATCACCCCAGCTGGCCAGGCATCAGGGCCCTGATGTATATTCTGTGCCAACTAAGTAGGCTTCTAGAATCTCACCTGTGCCATGGACTCTATGGTGCTGGGAAGGGATCCCAGCCTTTTCCCACAGTGTCCATTGTGATGACTGGGATGTGGGATTTTAATATTTTGTCCCTACAATGTCATTAGAGGAAGCCAGAGGATTTGTCTCAGAGTCCAGTCCAGAGGGTAGAGTCCCCAGGCCGAGCAGGAGGTCAGCACCCCATTCCCAGCTGGAGGGTCCTCCAGGTAGATCCTACAGGTGGAGCAGAAGGTAGAGGGCTGATACCAAGTCTTCAGGGAGCCTGTCTCTGGCTGGCTCTGAATAAAGAGATGAAAGGGATCCTGGACTTCGAAGCCAAATCATGTGTCTCACATGACTTCTAGAGATTCGGGTATATAGACTATCAACCAGAGATCCAAGTAAATGCTCTTTAAATCCACCCACCCTTCGGAACACTTCCCTGGTCATTTCGGAAGCCTCCTGTCGCTGAGAACAGCTTTGGGAGCACTGGAATAGGAGACTGGCTTTCAGATCCCCACTGTGCCACTGACTAGCCAGGCGATCTTGGGAAAAGTCCCTTGACTTCTCTAAACGTCTTATTCTAATGCTTTAAACTCAAAGTAAAAACTGCCTTTCTCGCATAACAAAGAGTCTCATTATGAACAGTGGTCAAGATCATGTATGTGCATGTTTTGTGACTGTAATAAGCTCTGAGACATGTACCGACCATGAAACGGGACGTGACCCTCGTAGCGCACCCATAGGACGCGCTCCCTAGGCTCATTCGCTTGATGACTCGGCTGGTACAGTGTCGGGATGCACCAGGCTCCATGCAGACCGGTGTGTGGCTCCCACCTGTTTCCCATGTGACCAGAGCCCCGGGTTGAGGTGTTCTTGACCGTCCATTCTCCTGCACCTTCAGAACTCGACTTTTAAGGACATTTTATGTGATTATTCTGCTTGCTGCAGCAGTAAGTGCAGCTTTCTGATTGTGTGTGCCTCCATCTAAAAGCACCATTTAAGGATCTGGAATGCTGAGGAGAGGGAGGATGGGGAGATTGGAGGTACCTTAGGGCCTGGGCCTTTGTCCTTTAATCTCACAGTTGATTTTTTTTCTTCTCAAAAGCAGAAAACTTCACCATCAGCTCCTGCCTCTTCCTCCTGGAAAGAATTTAATGTTAATCATTGACACTTTGGGGTAAAATTACTTAATAATAATGAATATTTGCATTTATATATTATATAGTACTTTTAAATATATTATCTAATTGAAATCTCAAACCAGATTTGAGAGATTATTGTGAGCCCTGCTTACAAAGGAGTTACATTTTTTTTTTTAAGATTTATGTATTTTTAGACAGAGGGGAAGTAAGGGAAAAAGAGGGAGAGAAATATCAAAGCAATTGGTTGTCTCTTGCATGCCCCAAACTGGGGACCTGGCCCACAAATCAGGCATGTGCCCCGACTGGGAATCAAACCTGCAACCTCTCAGTTTGCAGGCCAGCGCGCGGTCCACGGAGCCACACCAGCCAGGGCAGAAGTCAGGTGCATTCTCAGAAGAGCTCCATGGTTGTCTTGCACAGTCTGGCTGAACTTTCACAGGAGACCTGGGCACCTACATTGTAAATTAATCCTAACTAATTTGGTCTATGCAATTATTAAACAAACACTTTTGGGTTACAATCATGGCAGCTTTAAGTACACTCTGGCTACTAGGTTATATATAGTAAAAGGAGGTCTTAGACCAAACTCTGGTGTTCCATTAATTTATTAAACATGCATTTGTAAAAGTAGGTACAAAACCATTGTCTGTAACCTCAAAGCAGTCTCGGCTCTGGTAGATCCTAGATGCTCTGTCCCCACCTTGCGTGAAAACAGATGTGGCAGTTTTACAAAGGCAGGATTCTGTTACTATACAGTGGGCGTTTAAACAACCACCACTCTCCTAGCCAAAGGCTGGGCACAGAGCTGTTGCGTTCTCCGACCTCAGGCCCCACTCCTACCGGTGCACCGGCCACAGTGCTCACTCCAGTTGTGTGTCCTGTCATGGAAGAGCGGAAGGATACCTTGCTCCACAAATTCGAACTCCATCAGTTTCACCCATTTCTCACACTCCATTCCGCTAATTGACAAGCCATTAATTTCACTGATGAAAATTCATTTCTCACTTTAATTATGCCAATTAACAAAGCCCTAGGGGTCCTGCAGGAGTTAAGAGAGCTCAGCTACCAGGAAGCCGCCTCCTGGAGTGAGGAATTTCTGATTAGGTCCTGGTTGGGCCTATATTCCTGATGAGGACCGTTGTCTACGCTGGATTATAATTTAAACTAATTTCAGACATAGCCAGCTGCATTATATTGTCTCCGCCCAGGTATTTTTAAGTAAATGGTAGAGTAGACATCCTGACTAGCAGACAGCTATTCTGGGAAAACAGGTATTATGTGCCGTGCTGCTGGGGCTCCCCCTGAGGTAGTAGCAGGGCAAGCCCATCATTTCCCATGGGCCCCTTAGCACGCTAGGTGTTCTCTGACCTTTGAAAGTCCAGTTTGGGGGTGCTTTCCGATCTTGTTTTTTTGCATTGGGGCATCATTTATTTCAGAAAGGATTTTCCAGTCCATTTACTGAATAGGTAATTTTATCTGAATCTGGAATCAAGTTCACATTACCTGAAGCGTGGAGAAAGTGCTGGCCCTTCTAATCTTCAAAGGGAGCAATAAACATTTGTTGGTTTAAACAAGACATCATTGAATAATTTCAAATCCAGACTCCTGCCAAATTCAGACTGCGGGATTTCCAGCCCATTTCCATGTACCTGGTGTAGTTGCAGGGTTGGGGGGGGCGAGGGGGTTGGGGGTTGGGGGGGGCTTTGATCACACCAGGCTGTCTTCTGTGAAGGTAAATTCTTCCTGCTGAGATGAGAACTCAGGAATGTGCTCTCACCTCTGATTCATGAATCAGTGATGCAGAGTTGTTTATTTCTTTAAGTCTTTCTGCCCTGATGGGGGTTTAGAGCTTAGAGCTTCCGCTCCTGAAGTAGATAGGATTGTCAGGAAGGATTCTCTGAATTTATGGAAAGAAGAGGAGGGGGCGGATGCATGTAACAGAAAAGAGAGACTCTTCCCTGTTTACGTCTTCCAGTGTCTAAATATATATTTTTAAATGTGTCGGGAAAGAACCATCTCACATTACCCCGGGACTGCAAACTTTGGCTTTTAAACAATAATCAGCATTTTTAAAAATCTCAGTTGAACCCATCCCAGAAGACATAACTAAGAGACTCACGATTTCTGACTGAAAGCCAAAGGTAGTTTTTTCACACTGCAAAGATGTACTGTCACATGTTATTATCAGCCTTGAAATTTTTGAATTGGAACGGTTGTTGCTACTTTTGAAAGTGTGCCTTGGGAAGAATTGGATGGGATTTTTAGGTTCTAAAAAAGAAACCTGTTGTGGTACCTGCTCGTCCATGGTCAAATACTGACCTGTGAGGTGTCCAGGACAAAGAGACAGGCCGTCGTGAGGAGCCATAAAGCGTTCTTAGGAAATGCCAAGGAGCAAGGCTCAGCCACTCCTCTGTACGGGAGATAAGTATAGGCAAGGGTCTGACTTCGCCCAGCTAGACTAAGCAAACTCCAAAATAGACTCATGGCTTCCCAAGAAGTGTGGGAAATCTAGTGTTTGTTAAAAAATGGTGTTGTCTCCTGGAGCTTATTGTGGCTTGCAAGTTGTATTCCAGCCCTACAGAATAAGTCCTCCAACGTGTTCCTTGAGCCGATGAATAACTGAATGAACTATAGAATTAATTATTGGCCCTTGAGCTCCCTTTAATGTTAGACTGCCCTCTTCCCTCTAGTGTCAACTATTTGAAAGTGTTTTATATTTCAGGACAGCAGTGGTTTTTAAGCATATTTCAGTCCCAGCAGCTCCTGCTGGTTTGCTACTTTCCTCCCCTCCACCCTCTAAAGGGATGGGAGGAAAGCTCCACTTATTCCCATGAAGAATAGTATTAGTAAATCATTGACTGAATGGAGCTGAGGGTGGAAGGGTCAAGGATAATCTGATTTCTCCTCAGTGGTACTGTGCTTCTCTGTGTTGCTCTGTTTGTTCCAACAATAGCTTTCCATGGGCTGGTCTAATTTTGATTTAGGTTTACTTGAAACTGAATGGCAGCCAATACGTTCAGGCATTCAAATCTGTAATTTTTTTTAAATAGCTAAATAAATCTTTAATATTTGTAATTGCAAGTGTACAGAAATTGCACAGCCACATAGTCTTAGAACACCAACAACTTTCTCTGTACATTATTATATAATTGTTAAAAGTCACAGCTGGAGGGAGCTCCAACCACTTCTCTTGTTCTTTTTTTTTAAAGATTGTATTTATTTTTTTAGAAAGAGGAGAAGGGACGGAGAAAGAGAGGGAGAGAAACACTGATCAGTTGCCTCATGTACATGCCCTGACCCGGGGACTGAACCCGTAACCCAGGCATGTGCCCTGACTAGGAATTGAACCTGCGATCTTCAGTTTTGTGGGGTGATGCCCAACTAACTGAGCCACACAGATCAGGGCCATTTCTGTAATTCTTAATTACATAGAAGTCACTGATAATTGCCTTACCAGAAGAAAGTTTAGTTAATGTTTATAAAAGGACAATAAAGTGTTTTTGACATGCCTCTTTCGCTCATTATAAGGATAACAATGTGTTCATGATGGTCAAAAATAAAAAAAAAGTTATTTTGGTTTTAAGTACCAGTCTTTGACAAAAACCAGACCTGGACTAAATCATCCAAGACCCTCATCATCTTTTGCCTCTTACTAAAAAAGGGAATGTATATTACTTGATTGACTTAAGTCTAAAGGGGATTGTGGAAAACGAGGCCTGAAGGAAATCCCCAGTTCAGGGACAAGCGTTTAGTTCAGGGATGACCTTCTGGTTGGTCCATGGAGAACCGTGTGAGGTTTTCAACACCCTGACAGCAGAGCACAGCACGTAGGTGAATGCCTATATTTTTCTAGATCTCATAAACAAATCTATAATTATCCACTTTTGGGGGAAGGATTTTGAAATTAATCCCCTAGAATCTTTTTAAGGTGGTTTTAATTTTTATGTTGTAAGCCTGTAAAATTGTTTAAAACTTAAATAAGTGAAAATTTATACCCTATTGCAATTTTGCACTGTGCTCTGTCAGTGATCCTGGGCGTAGACCTGAGACCGGGAAACAAAGGTGACTGAGGTGCTAGTGAAATCTTTAAGGGGAGACTGAAATCAGGCTTATAATTGCCAAATTGTCTGGAATAAACCAGAGTCTTTTGGTATGGAGATATAATTATCCTAGAATTTGAAATTAATCTTACTAATAATATCAGTAACAAAATTGCATGGCATTGATAACAGATGGAAAAAATGCATACTTAAAAACATTAAGAAGATGTGGTTTTCTTATATAACCACAGAATTGGAGCTATCACATAAAACATTTTAAAAGGAACTAGAGGAGACGTGCAGCCAGAAACCCGCCTTTCAAAGCAACACTCCTTCCTAGACTAAGAGTATTGCTTTGCTGTCTGTTCCAGAGAACAGAACCACAGTCGGTGGCTGTGGCTGTGGTGTTTATAATGCCACAGGGCTCCGGAGCCTTGAAGGGGAGTCACTGAAGGAATCGATTGTGTTCCAGTATTTTATTTTGGAAAAAAAATTTCTAAAAAGTTTCTTGTGTCCAGAATAATTGTATTACATTTGGCAAAGAATTATAGGTTTTCAAGAAGATTTGTTTGTGTAAAAGGACATTCTTTATACAATTCGGGACACACAAATATTCCTATTACATTTCTGCAGTAGTTTGCTGTGAATGTTTTGGGAGACTCTAGTGCAATTTCTGTATAATGTCTTCTACTTGTGAAGATATTTGAGTATGTCTTCAGATGATGAGTCCTAATTTACTCGTAAATTTTAAAAAGGGGAGTAGCATTGAAGGAATGTTCTCTGGACGCCCAGGAAACACAATGGGATCTGTAACATGGAGAGGTGTAGGTATCTGTTAGCCCAACAAAATGAAAATTGTAAAGCCTCATTGGCAGGGAAATCTCCATTCAGCAGGACTCGTCGTTATCGTTTCAATGTTCCTCCCTGTTAGTTACCGCGTAATTTCTCGGTGTTCACATCCATAAGAGAAGTGGTGTCTAACCCCGACTTTCGTTTCCTCTTTATTCCAGAAGCCTCCCCAGCTTTCCGAGGATGATATCCGGCTAAAACACGAGAGAGACATCTGTGGTGCCAACCCCCTGGATCCTGCCATCGGCTCTCTTCCCGCAGACCACAAAAACATGGAAATTGAGGTGTCTGTTGCAGAATGTAAGAACGTCCCTGGAATCACCTCCCCTCCACATCCCATGGACCACACCTCCCCTTTCTACTCGCCCCCGCACAACGGCCTCCTGGCTGATCACCGTGAGTCTCTGGATAATGACGTGGCCAGTGAGATCCGGTATCTAGACGAGGTGCTGGAGGCCAACTGCTGTGATTCTGCCGTGGACGGAACCTACAACGGCACGTCCTCCCCAGAGCCTGGCGCAGCCGTCCTGACGGGCAGCCCAAGCCCGAGCCCACCGGCCCGCACAGCCTTGCAGCCAGAACCCACTGAGCGGGCAGCTGGCAGGCCGGCGCTTCCTCATATCCAGCTCAGTGAGAGCAGCGCTGACACCATGGCAGAGGGTGAAAGGGCGAACGGCCACTCCCCTGACCAGCCTGGAGATCTGCTGGGGGACAGCCTGCAGGCGCCCGTGAGCCCCACCTCCTCCACAAGCTCCTGGTGCTCCTCCCGAGACGGGGAATTCACCCTCACCACGCTGAAGAAGGAAGCCAAGTTTGAGCTGCGTGCCTTCCATGAGGACAAGAAGCCCTCCAAGCTCTTCGAGGATGACGAGAATGAGAAAGAACAGTACTGTGTCCAAAAGGTGAGGCCTACGGAAGAGATGCTGGAGCTGGAGAAGGAGAGGCGAGAACTCATCCGGAGTCAGGCTGTGAAAAAGAACCCCGGCATTGCGGCCAAGTGGTGGAACCCTCCGCAGGAAAAAACCATCGAGGAACAGCTGGACAAGGAGCATCTGGAGTCGCACAAGAAGTACAAGGAGCGCAAGGAGCGGAGAGCGCAGCAGGAGCAGTTGCTGATGCAGCAGCGGCCCTCGCCGCAGCCCTGCACAGCCCCTGCCTCCTCTCGGGAACCTTCCAGCATGCCTGAGAGTGTGAAGGACGTGGTCACAGAGCAGATAGATTTCTCCACTGCTCGCAAACAGTTCCAGCTCATGGAGAACTCCAGGCAAACAGTGGCCAAGGGCCAGAGTACACCCAGGCTTTTCTCCATCAAGCCCTTCTACAGACCTCTGGGTTCAATCAACTCAGACAAGCCCCTGGCCGTCTCAAGACCAGCCTCCATTGCAGGTCCTCCGGAAGACAGTGGCGCATTGGCAGCCAAGGGGCAGAAAGGCCACTGTGCCCTGGAGAGCCAGTCTCCGGCAGGGGGCCAGGGCAGCACAGCTCCTCAGGGGAGAGAAGGGCCCTACAGCGAGCCCCCCAAACGCGGGCCCTTATCCAAACTGTGGGCAGAGGACGGAGAGTTCACAAGTGCCCGGGCCATCCTTACCGTGGTCAAGGATGAAGACCCTGGGATTTTGGATCAGTTTTCAAGGTCTGTCAATGTCTCTTTGACTCAAGAGGAGCTAGACTCCGGTTTGGATGAATTGTCCGTGCGGTCACAGGACACCACTGTCCTGGAAACGCTGTCCAATGATTTCAGCATGGACAACATCAGTGACAGCGGGGCCTCCAATGAGACAACCAACGCCCTCCAGGAGAATTCCTTGGCCGATTTTTCTTTGCCCCAGACTCCCCAAACTGACAATCCCTCAGAAGGCCGAGGAGAAGGCGTCTCCAAATCATTCAGCGACCACGGTTTCTATTCCCCTTCATCCACGCTTGGAGACTCCCCATCAGTCGACGACCCCTTGGAATATCAGGCTGGCCTCCTGGTGCAAAATGCCATTCAACAAGCCATAGCTGAGCAAGCGGATAGAGCTGTGTCTGGAACCAGCAAGAGGGGAGCGGAACAGCAGGGACCCAGGGCAACTCCAGAGGGAGCTGGAACTGGGGCTCCTAACTCAGAGAAGCCTCAGAGCATGTTCGAGCCACCTCAGGTGTCCTCTCCCGTTCAAGAGAAAAGGGAAGTTTTACCAAAGATCCTGCCTGCTGAAGACAGGGTGCTCAGGGAACGGGGCCCCTCCCCTCCATTGCCAGCAGTGCAGCCCAGTGGCCCAGTAAACATGGAGGAGACCAGACCAGAAGGGAGCTATTTCAGCAAGTACTCAGAGGCAGCTGAGCTGAGAAGCACAGCCTCGCTCCTGGCCACGCAAGAGTCTGATGTGATGGTTGGGCCCTTCAAGCTGAGGTCCAGGAAGCAGCGGACTTTGTCCATGATCGAAGAAGAGATCCGAGCTGCCCAGGAAAGGGAAGAGGAGCTGAAGAGGCAGAGACAGGTCTTGCAGAGTACCCAGAGCTCCAGGGCGAAGAACGCCTTATCACTGCCCTCCCGAACATCATACTACAAAACTACTCCAGGTAAGTGAAGTGCTGTGGATGCTGTGGGTTGATTTCCCCTTACAGGTTTCTATGGGGAGCCTCCTCCATGTGTGGCTGGAACGTGTCCAGGGCACACTAGCACAAGGACTTCAGCATTTGGAGCATGCCTGGGAGTGTCAGAGTGTCCTCTGCAAGAAGCCTGAGCCTGGACGGTGTTAGGCATTTCCCAGAGGATGTAACAGCTCCTTGCTGGTCACTCTGCTGTGGTCTTTATTTAGCGCCGAGAATTGTTCTCTTTTATCTGAAGGGGCTGCTTCCTGGTGGAGGGAGGGACTCTGTGGGGCCCATGGGGCCCATGTGACTTGTTGGAGTCAGCAGCTTCATCCTTAGTGTCTGTGAGTTAAGTCAAACCCATCTGCTATGGGGCATGTGCTCTACTAACCCCTCTGAACTCAAGGTCCCTTCCCAACAATGGCAGTCATGACTTGATGTCATAGATTGACCCGTAGAAGATGCTATTGTCCCTCTCTATGTGATTGGGTTTGCTTTCGGTCACCACAGAGCAATTACTTCAGAATTCATGGTGGTCCCAGCTATTTCTGTCCTGTGACCTGTTTAGAGCAGTTGAGTTACTCTACAAAAAGGCAGGTCTTTTATCCCCTCTCCCATTGGCTGGGCAGTCCCTTTCTTGAATACTTTGTATAGTCAGTTAATGCCAATTATAACAGTAATTGTTATTGCTACCATTGTGGGTAACAGTGTGACCAGTAGTTTTTACTTCCCATTTGGGTAGGATGGCAACTGGAGACCCACACATCCCACCACAGAGGGACGCTGCTGAGAGTGTGGCCTCAGCTAGTCTATGAAGAGTTGGTTATGGGACCGTACTGACATAGTTACAGACAATGAGAGTAAGCTTTTGAAAGCTCCTGTAGCAATTTGATATTGTCCTCACATCCAAGTGTGGGACTTCGTAGTTTTAAGAAGTGTTGGTCTGCAAAAGATTGGGGAAAAGTGTTTCTTTACCAGAGATAATTTAAAAGCATTGCCCTAATGTATAATTGTTGGCCTTTAAATTGGTCCCCCAAATGTTAATCCCATTTTGACACTTGGCGCCCATCGCATCTACAATGACCCAGGGTAACTCTTTTTGTTCTTAATTTTTAAATTCTGAAACAATTCTCAACCTAAAGAAAAGTTTCCAAGTTTTTATTCTCAACCAGTTGCCAGGAAATCGCCAGCACGACGCTCCATCAGCCCCATGTTGTATAGTACTGTCTCTGCATTTGGGTCTGTCTGATGCTTTCACGTGATGGCATTCAAGGGATGCATCTCGGGTAGGGCTACTCCAGAAATAATGCGTATTTTCACTGGATCCAGTCTGGCAATGCATCGCGTCAGTGTGTCCCATTATGGGGGCTAGATGTTAATTTTTTTCACGTGGTACTAATTTCAGTTACTTGATCGAGGGAGTGTCTGCCAGGCTTCTGCTCAGTGAAGTTATTTATTTTTTCCTTTTGTGATTAGTATGTATTTTGTAGGGAGGTACATTGGTACTATGTAATCATTATCCTACTCCTCAAAAAACTTTGAATTTATTCGTCTATTTATATCATTATGGTCTCTTGGATTCCTATTATAGTCAGTGGGTTATAATCCAGTTCTATTATTATTTTTATCCTTAATCTATTCAGATATAGCTCATGGGAGCCCTTTCAAGCTAACTTCAGTGTCGTTTTGACATGTCCCCATTACTATTTGGGCATGTCCTTACTTGCACCATGAGAGGTCCAGTCTCATCTTACATTTTTCTAGCCCTGAAATCAGCATTTCTCTGAAGAGCACTAGTTTCTTCTAGTGGAGAATGGTATTTAGAGACCAAGATCTGGGTGCTGGGTGTGCTTATGGCTGCTGGATTATCACAGGTACTCTCAATGGACAGAATTAAAGAATATTCTCTTCTTTCCTTCCTTCCATCCATCCATCTTAAAAACCATGAGCTCACCCACATATCTTCAATTCTAATCTCATACTACAGGTTTCACTTTCTCTTTTTCATATTTAAACCTCCTTCTTAATAACAAGATACCTGATTCCTATCATCCTCAGTGTGTTTATTATATGATTGATCCTGTATGTTTATTATATGACTATCCCCTGCCCACCCTACTCTGGCTTCAGCACAACACTCCGGGCCACTGTGGCTCCTCCCACCCCCACTGGAGACATAGTCTTGTCCAAATCTACTTAATGGCTTTTGGGCTAAATTATTCAGGAAGGAAAGAGAAGGGACCAGGAAAAGGAGAAGGCTGGTGATTGGATAAATTCTTCAATCCCTCCAAGTTTTAGGGCAATGGTCAGCTGAGCGTTTGAGAGAGAGAAAACTAACAAGAGGTTTTTTGTTCGTATTTAGCACAAAGATGCCAATTCTGCATGGTATCTTGGAAAAATTTTTCATACCACTTGACTTCAGCGCAATCTGGAGAACCTACTCAGATAAGTGACTCTAAATGGCCTCCGTAAGAACCCATGGTCTGATGGAAGAAGGTTCTTTGAGCATCTCAGCCCCTTCTGCTCATATGGAAGGCAGATACAATGGTTCTCCTATGAGGTATAGCTTAGCTGGCTCCACCTGCCTAGCCACCTTTACATTATTTCATTAGAGAAACTTCTGTAAAGTTCATGTGCTCAGTGGGTATTTGCAGTTGTCTTCATTTCACCATATGGCCCCCTTACTTTACTTCTAGCACATGGATAAAAATAAGAACGTTTCAACACTGTCCCCTAGTTCCCTAGTACCTGCTGTCATCTGTCTGTCTTCCCCACCAGACTTAAAATAAGGCAGGGTCCTAAAAGTTTGCCCTCAGCATCCCAGCAGCCAGTA
The DNA here is from genome assembly GCA_004024845.1 of Tonatia bakeri. Taxonomy (NCBI): domain Eukaryota; kingdom Metazoa; phylum Chordata; class Mammalia; order Chiroptera; family Phyllostomidae; genus Tonatia; species Tonatia bakeri. The sequence goes on from PVIA01000952.1 coordinate 285,060, forward strand.
CTGATTTTTCCCAGCACTTCCTTCTACACTCATGCTAGTCTTCTTTCCATATCCCATCCCTATAGGATTGATGTCTGCCCCTTTATAGTGAGATGGTTATTCATTCATTCAGGTCTGTGCACCTCATGCCTTCACATTTATCTCTAAAACATTCAAAGTAGGTGGCAGGACTTCCCAGGATTGCAACATGGGTTAAAATGGACTGAATGCAAAGTGTAATTTTCTTTCTGTTTGTGCCTGGGAACATTCGGAGTATTGCTTGGCTAGCTAGCCTCCAAGTTCATGATCAGGGAGGAGGCTGACGCGTCACTCCAAGTGGCCAAACTGGACGACTCACGGCCAGCGTCAGAACCGCTGGCTCCAGCTTCGGTTTTGCGAGTGGGGTGTTGCTAACGCACTGCTCCGTTTCACTCCAGTAGAGTGACTCAGTTGCTTTGTTGCGTGACTCAGATTGACGATTCAATGTTCAGTGATGAAAAAATACAATTTTTAACTTCCCCTCTGGTGAAAATCATGCTGGAGACATGCTGGAATTCTAAAACCTTAAGTAAATTTTACTGAAAGCCAAGATGTGATAAGGAAAGAGAAACCTACAAATTTCCCCTACCCATGCCCCAGGTGTCGAAAAGATACATATTTTTGCTTTTAGTTTCCTTTTGAAAGATGGGGGATGATAGGATTTCTATTTTTAAAGGGATATGGTCATTTTCAAAGATGTATTATTAGAAAAAAATTATCTAGAAGTTTTATGTTATTGGCCCTCATGTGATTTTTAGAGGAAAAAAATCCCACTCAAATAGGTTCATGTTACATTTGTTCATACAGAGGTGAACAAGGCAGTTCCCTGCCCTTGGGGAACTTAGAGTTCAGTGGGAAAAACAACATTGAACAAAGGTGGTAATTTCATGACTGAGAAGCGTGAGGACCTGTGGGAGCCGAGAACAAGGCGGACCACCTCACCGCGGGGAGAAGAGAAGCCCCCCTTACCATCTCGGCCTTGAACTGAAGAAGTGAGGTTCAGGGGGTGGAGGAAATTGTTCCAGGAACATTTTCTATAGGAAAAGCACCTATAGAGGCCCCCCCAAGAATAGAGAACATGGCACATTTCAGGTGTTAACATAAGGTCTGGGGGGTTAAAGGAAGAGACTGGAAAGAAAACAAAGTTGGCTGGAGCCAGAGACAGCTTTTAGGGTCCAGATTTTAGACTTTATTCCAGGGTCGGTGGGAAGCCAAGGAGGACTTTCAAAGGGGAAATTATCCCCATGTGGCTCCAGGCTGTCCTGGCTTCACCTAGGAGCTGAGGGCCTACAAGTATTCTTGCTGTAATGAGTTCGTTCCAGTTCCACCAACTTCCACAGAGCTCTGCCTCTGTGTGCGCACCTCTGAAGGCGTGCCCCTGCTGCCAGCCTGACAAATGACATGCGAGAGGCCATAGTCCCGAGAATGAATACACGTGCACCTTTCGTTGGCGTGCTTACAGGTAGAGAATAATGAAAGGACTTCTGCAGGTGCACAGGCCTGATTTGAAGGCATCACCCACACACTGCTGTGAAGTACACAGGGAGTCAGTTTGGGAGGACAACCCAACCATTTGATCGAAGTTAATGATTTCGGCCTTTTCAAATGGAGGGTGTTAACAGACAGTTGTCTTTTTAGTGCCTATAGTCTGTTATTAGATATCCTGGTTTCACTTCCAAGTTCTAGGCATGACAGAAACCCAGTTAGGTGATTAGTGAGGGGTTTGTTGCTTTGCTTTTTTTTAAATCTTTCATTTAGTTTTTTGAAATAGTTTATTTTTTCATGCCAGGTGTTGCTCTATCAAGTCCAGTAAGTTGCCCAGTGGGACACGGTGGGGAGTGCTGAAGGAGGAGGCGTGGACACAGAATCCTGTAACTTAGAGTGTCTGTGCATGTCTTTCAATGGGCAGGAAGAGGTGGCATCTATTTATATTACAAAAGTAACATTTCCACGGAGTTTCAACTTCTGTCATCAGTTTGAATTACGATGCACGTGCATTGACCATTACATTATTATAAAGACTATTGACTAGATCTTTTTTTTTCCCTTTCCCCTTTGCTATCTTTGAATATCAAAGGCAAAGTCCTAACCCGCCCCCGCCCCCCCCCCAAAAAAAGAAATATATGTCAGCCCAATATTCATGAAGCAGAGCATGGTGACTTGTTCCTTGTGTAGCGTCCTACAGAGGGTTATGTCTACTGCCGCCTTTCTGGGACATTCTTAGGTGACATGAGCCTAATCATGGTGGCTGTGACTGACCGAGGCCTGAAACCTGTGTCCTGGACTACTTACTTCACACTCACTGTCTCATTTGATCCTGCAACAGGCCTCTAATTTGTAGTACAAATTATCTGAGCCCTTGAAGCCAGATATATTCAGGATTTTTCTAATTGTAGAAGAGCCGTAGAGAGTACGTGTTGTTAGAAAAGCAATTCACGGTATATATTATCGTGTAACACACTCAGGCAGGGGCCTGGGACAGCCCCTGCCACGAAATTTGATTTCTGCTATAAAACTTAAAGTTAGTCACATTAAGTGAGATAAATAAAGGCAATGAAGAGCCTAAAGCTGGTTCATGTCAGGTTTTGCTGCCAAATAAGTTATGAAGAAACTTGGCTTTCAGAACTTTTTCTGGATTTTGGAATTGTGGATAAGGGATCCTGGACTTGCAATAGTATTTCCTTTTCGAGGAAGTAATACCAGAGCCCAGAGGGATGAAGTAACTTGGCCCAGGTCACCCAGCCTAGTGGCAGAGCCAGGTTCTGACCCAGGTTTATTGGACTCCAACGTCTGTATTTTTTCCACGCCCTGTCTCACCTTCTGCAGGGCCTGCCCCTTGGTCCTTGAGGTCTGTGAGTTGTGAGGTGACAGCTCCCCGTGCCCACCTACGGTGCCTGAGCTCAGTTTCCCTCGGGGGGCCCCCACCCCCAGTCCTCAGACCTAACCCCTGCAGGTTCTCGGGTCCTTCCTGCCCCTCCTTTTTAGAGCTCTGGTCAGTTTGGACTCCTCTACTAGGGCGGATGAGTTTGCTCCAAGAGGCCATGAGACAGTGGAACCCCAGTGACCCAGAATGGTTTCTTTGTCCTTTTAGAGCTTAATTCCAGTGCTCCAGATTACAACAGACAGAATAGCTGGTGCCATCCACAGATCTGAGCTGATGACAGAGGGACTGGCCTGGTCGTTCTTCTGAGTTCTTTCTGAAAGTTCACCCCCAGGAAGGGGCTCAGCCACCCACTCCACCCAGGCTCGTGCCCTGAAATCTTTGAAAGAACTGTGTGCAAGGAATCAATTTCTTAATTTGAGGCTGAGCAGAGATAAGTGTTCACTCCCTTCACTGAATGCGTTTGGCAGAGTGGGGCCAAAGTCGACGGTTCACTGGTGGTCATGGAGCACCACGACTGCTCCCCGCCGTTCTCTGTGGCTCTGAGATCGGCCCTTCAGCCTTGGATCAGAACCTCCCTGAATATTGTTTATCCAAACCCCATAAACACGTTCACTTTTTTTAAGTGGCATTTGGGAAGGAATTGGTAAGAAAAGATGAGGTTGAAGCAGTGTTCGGCAAGGGGCGCAGGGATGTTCTGAAGTCAGGACTTCTCGAATTGCAGAATTCAAAGTTCTTTTTGGACTTTGCATTCAATGGTCTGAGAAGGATAGTTGCCATGGTTAAAGCTGTCCTCAGAAGGTAGAGGCTCTTGTCTTGTCTTCTGTGACAAGACTCTGGTTACCCTTCTGGGAAATAGAACTTTGGAGAGTGCACATTTCTCGGTAGTGGAATTCCCTTCTGTAAGCAGGTTCTGTTGTCACTGCTCGTTGTGCTGGGTCTTCTGATGGATCCAGGGCGTCTGAGTCGGTGCCTAGTGGAGCCCGCGCCTTGCTGGGGACACCACCAAGTGTCCTTGTTGTTCGCCTTTTACCCCACATGGCTGCTCCACACTCCCAGAGTTGCTTCTGAAACATCAGACTTCACCACATGCAAAGAAAGATGCAGTCTCGAGCTGAGAAAGAAAAGCTGAATCAAAGGACCTAATTCCTGCAAGATCCCTGGTAAGAATAAGCTAATCAAAGCCAGGCCTGGGAACAGGATGTGCCCCTGTGACTGCTGGAGTCCAGGGCAGGATGTGATGTGTCTCTTACTCGCCGGGGTGACTTGCTGTGTACTTCCCTAAGGAGAATGGCATCTCAGATCCGTTTGATCTTCATGAATAAGCTTTTGCTTAAAGGGTGGAGGGACCAGGGGTGGTGGAGGGGAGAATGTGCTGAGCAGGCCTTTGAGATTCCCCTAAAGAATACATTCACATTTCATGTAACGTATGTTATTTCTCATGACCTTGAACGTAAACATCAGAGGTTTCCCAACAGTTGTCCGCACCTGACATCATTGCTATTCCCTCTTACTCAAATATAAATTCATACTTTATGTGAAAGAGCTGGGCAAAGAAAATCATGGGCATCCATGTGACAGCCACTTCTCTAGAATGATTTCTAAAGTTCGAATCCTGACTCCACTGCTCGCTACCTGCCTACGCCTCTGTGTCCTCGCCAGTAAAAATGGGGATAAAGCAAGGCCAACCCCATCAGTAAGAGTGGACGGCGCCTGGGACACACCAGGATTCCGGGAAGGTGATGGTTGTGGTCATCACTACGGTCACTGGTAGGTTTTGCGGAAAGGCCTAGAAAACCTTGGCAGAATGACTTGCAAGTTACTTGCTGTGCCCCTGAAATAAATGGCAGCGTATGCACCGGAAACTGGCTTTCTGGACGGGATTTTTTTCATAGTGGCTTCCCTAGCATTAAAGTTCCTCGTCTGAAATCCGGGTTCAGGAATTAGTTTTCAATAGTCAGCTGTGATTTCAGAAAAACCAAGTCCAAAACAAAGTGTGCTGGGTGACAGTGAAATGACAAGTACGATGACCATAAAAGATTTCCCGTTTTTTCTCTTTGGGGAACAATCTTCACACAGCTAAGCCCGCCCTGTGGGGAGAAATGTGCTGACAAAAAGGTCTTGGTAAGCAAATTGCTTTTTACTGAGTTTTTTTCATCCTTACTGTTTCAATGAAATGTTTTCTGTTTTGGTTTTAACCTGGGTTTCCCCTGGAGGAGCAGAGTTCTTTCCTCCTTGAGTTTTCGTCTTCCAGTTTTGTCCAGAAAGCACGGCCCCATGTCAGCAACGCAGTCCAGCCCCCCAACTTAGCATTAAGTAATAATATCTGTATGTTCCTTAGGCTTGTTTCGCCAGGCAGGGAATTTGTCATTACTGAGCAAGGCTTATAATCTGGAGATTCATACCATCGCATCCGCCCACCCCTGGGCCTTCAGAGGAGATGAAAGGACGAGGGACCGGCTCGTGGAGTGTGGGTCACAGCTGCGCCTGGCACGGGCCCCGTGCCCGCCGGGTCTGACAGCAGGATCTTCCCTTCACTGAAAGGAAATGAAATCGAAAATGCAAGTCTGAGCTCATTTCTTTCTGAGCTCATTTCAGTGACCTGTGAGCCGTGTTTGATGTCGGCAACCTTGCCCCGATGCCTCGTGAAGAAAGGTCACCGAAGGCGGCCAGGCTGAGGCATGTCCTCTGGTGGGCATCTTTGTTCGGATCGGTTTGCTTTTTAAACGGGAGTGGGTGCTGGCTTTTTCTCTTCTTTTGGAAAAGTGTAGAAACAAAGGCTCTTTGATTTAGGATCTCAGGCACCATGGAATAATATAATAATCACCAAAATCAAAGCATTTGATCCAGTTCGTCTTCTAAACATTTGGAATCCACATTCTTGGCTGTTTAGAATTGAGTCCCGTTCCCGCAGAAGGAGTGTTCGGAGGGCACGCAGCCCTCGCTCCCCGGTTCCCTTGGGTGGGAGCGACTTTGGGTTTTTCTCTCTGCCCCGTGCCAGCGCAGCCTGTCACCGATGCCCCAGGGAATTCCGTCCTGCTCAGGAACTCCAGAAGTGCGGCCAAGGCCTGGCTGCTTTCTCGGGCTCCAGAGGTGCTCTAACTATAAAAATAAACAGGAAATCAGATTCACATTTCCTAGTTTTCTCTTCCACTCACGATGGGAGGCAATGCTTACTGGTTCGGAGTGAAATTCCAGCGTTACAGCCTGCCAGTGCCGCTGTCCACAGGCGTGACCAGTGCTTCCCTGAGGCCTCGGGAGGCGGCCGCCTGTCAGCCCTCCTGGCGTGTGCTGCCTGATGTGATGGGAAGGCTCCTGGATCTGCCCGGTTCATGAAGGCCAGAGTGGGCAGCTCTCTCTACTTTTCTGAGCATAACTAGTAATACTTTTAAAAATGTTTCTGATTCGTTTTATATTTTAAAATTAATTCATGTGTGATGTAGAAAAAAATGGGATAATAAGGATACAAATCACAGAGGCTCACCACCAGTCTTGTTTTTCTCTGTGCACGTGTGTGCATGAAAGACAATTTGGGTTTGTGTTGGTATTAGTTTCCTGCCTCTGCTGGAACAAACTGCACAAATCCAGTCGCTTAAAACAACACAGAGGTTCCAAGTCTATAATGTGTCAATCATGGACTGGGCTTTGTGCCCCAACCCCCAAATTTATATGTTGAAGCCATGACTGCCAGTGTGCCTGGCATTTGGCGGTAGAGCCATTTGGGAGGCAGTTAGAGTCAGATGTGGGGAGGGTGGGGTCCTCATCATGGGATTAGTGCTCTTTTAGGAAAAGCCACCAAGAGCTCAGTCGCTTTCTCTGCCTGTGAGGACACAGCTAGAAGGCCGCCATCTGCAGGACAGAAAGCCAGTTCTGACCAGGACCCAGCCTTGCTGGCATCCTGATCTCAGACTCCCAGCCCCCGGAACTGTGAGGGGGGAAAAAGTCTGTTGCTTCAGCCACCCAGTTCACAGTAGTTTGTTTGGGCAACTCAAGCGGACGAAGACGGTGTCTGTCTGGGCTCAAACCAAGGTGTCGGCAGGGCTGTGTTCCTTCTGGAGGCTTCAGGGGAGAGTCTGTTTCCTTCCCTCTTCCAGTTTTAGAGGCCACCTGCGTTCCTTGGCGCCTGGCCCCTTCCTCCATCCGAGACAGCAGCGCAACATCCTCAAATCTCTCTCCTCCTCTTCCTCCCTCGTCCAGCTTTCCTCTTTTAAGGACCCTTGTGATTGCATCAAGCCTCACTGGACATTTCCGGGATAAGCTTCCCATCTGAAAGCCCTTAATTTAATCACATTTGCTAAATCCTTTTTGCTGCATAAGGCAACTTATTCACAGATTGGGGAAATTAGGGTTTAGGAATCTTTGTGGGAGCCATTACCCTGCCTACCACAAGACATGCTGTTGTTCATCTTAGTGGATGGAGTTGTCACCGTGCGCCATGCACACACTTCTGCTTCCTTTCACACAGCTAATAAGGGGTGGACTGGGATTTGAACCCAGGAAGTCTAGGTCTGGAGCCTACACTCTTAAAACATGCAATATATCTGATTTGTCAACCTGTTCTCTCCTTTTAATATATTGTGAAGATTTTCCCATGACCCTAACTATTTTTCTAAATCTGACTTAAACCATGATTTGTAATGGCTAAGTAAATACCCCGTCATCTGAATGAGCCGTAACGACTTTCCCCATTTTCCTGTAGTCAGATATCTTGGTTGTTTCCAAATGTGTAATTACTGAAAAAATACAACGGTGAAAGTTTGGTGCCTGTACTTATTTGCTGAACTGGTAGAGTTCCTTGGGAGCTGGTTAACTGGTATTCATTAGAGAGTGATGTTCCATAGACTTTTCCTTAAGATAAGGAAACTCTATGGGAATTTCTAATGGGGAATTCTGTGAAGTGAGTTCTCTGATTAAGTGAGTTTGAGAAAGGCTGCACACGATCCTTGAATTAGAGATTTACGGCCATATTAGCACTAAAACCTTGGAGTCTTCTGGTAAAGAAATCTCTTTCTCATTTTTTCCCAAGCCTCCTTTAACCCAGTGGTTCCCGGGTGAATGTGACTGTTGGCTTTCTGTTTCCAGCACTGAGGGATGCCTGACAAAACTTAGGTGTTGGACCCAGTTTTGGAAACGCAGCTGTGGAATCATCTCAGCCAAGTGAAGCGGCTTACCCTCGAGCACCTTTAATGCTTCTGTCTGAAACTCCCCCGATGATGGAATAGTTTGAACAAAACCACATTTATAAAGTTAACTCGAAACTGTTCCTACCCTCCTCTCAGAATTCCAGTCTGGAGTCTGTTGGTTCCTCATGTCATAAAGCTCACGTCGCGCCCACGTCCTGCTCTGTAAACGTCAGGCCCCAGCCTTTGGGTGAGACCGCCAGGTCCGCCCTGAGGTCTGTGCGACTCTTACCCTTTGCGTTTTCCCAGGGACAGTGACTAGGGTCCTTCCGCGCGCTGTTCTATAGCGTGTTCAGCCCACGTGGGAACCTAGACAGCGGGATATTTGCCATGGAAAGTGGAGCTCCCTTTCAGCTGTCATCAGCTGTGAGTCATTCATTCACCAGGCGAAGAAACAAGAAAGAGCACAGGTTTGATGAGGCAAGTGGGGGTGGAGCCTGGGGGTCCTGGGAAGTGCTGGGTGAGATGTGTGAGATGAGGACCAGAGGTGATGTCACCGTTCAAGGACCCTAAGGGGTTTGTCCTCAAGGCCAAGAAATTCCAAGGGGCCCGAGGCCACAGACAAGGATGAGACAGACTTTCCAGGCCTGTGGGACAGATCATTTGCGCCGCACTCGTGCAGTGATCCCGGAGGCCCAGACAGTGGTGGTGTTCAGGTGTTCACCACTGAAGGAAGTGCATTAGATGTTTTTTTCACCATCCTAATTGTGAGGACCATTAGCTTTAGACTTCTGAGGGAGAAGGCAGGTGTGGAACAGGTAGCTCTGTTTTAGCAGTCTGTGTGAAATGGCACATTCCTGAAATGGCACACGGAATTCCAGTGCATGGTTTGAACTGGACTGGGCATGTTGGTGGCGGGCGTGGGGGGAGGTGTTGCAGACCACAGGGGCCAGCAGAGAAGCCTGGCCAAGCTGACTCCCCCAATACGGAGGGGATGGGGTGCCATGTCTCCTTTCTTTGGGGATCTATGACAGCTTTGCCTGAGGCTCTGATGTGGGCTTGGTTATTTGGTGCCTCCGGGTCTCTCAGAGACCTCTCAGCTACTTTCTCTTTGGAAGCAGCTGCTCTGAACCTGCTAACCCAGCGTTTCTTCCCTGTTACTCCTGTGACCTCTAGTGTCTGTAAGTGGTAAAACTTGCTCTAGAGACGGGTGGTTTTGCTAGAATACAAAGAAGCAAGCAGGAAATGTCTCTCATGTTTAACGGTTAACCACTTCTCTCTATTAACCCTTTGCCCTCTTTCCAGTTCTCTTTCACCCTACATCCCATCAATATAATTTAGCCAGAATAACTTGATTTGGCTCCCAGACCAGCCCCAACTCTGATGGTTACTAGCTGATGGAACTTGGGCTGGCATTAGCATCTGAGCCTCCTTGGTCTGAGCCGTTCACAGATGGCATGGTAGCTGCCCTGACCCCCCCCCCCAAGGTTATTGGGAGGATCGAGTGATGTGAAGCCCACACGTGAAGCGCTGTTTAAATGTGCTTCTTGTTACTACAGAGCCACTGAGCCTGTGATTCTGCAGACTGGGACTGTTTCGTTTCAAACACTTTGGTGAAGACATTTAAACTCTTTCTTTCCTCAGATTGTGTATTGGGAATTCTGTCCCTATCCACAAGCATTTAATAAGAGGTTGCTATGTATATTTCATCATGTGCTCACTGGTTCACTCAATGAACTTGAGCTCCTACTTTGTGCCAAATACCACAGTGGGTGCTGTGATCCAGCAGTGATCAGACAAGGTCCTGCCTACATGGAGTTTATATACAGATGAACTGAGGGGTTCATGGATGATTGAAATGGCCCCCATTCTCAGGTGACCTTACAGCTTCACTGAGAAGAGGAGCTTAAACAGAAAGATATGATACAAGCCAGCATGTGAAAGAACTTTCACAGAAGTCTAAACAAGTGCTATGCAGCAGGGGACCGACTGTGGCGTGTGTGAAAGGGTGAGGCAGGGAAGGTAGACTATGCTTTCTAGAAGTTGGAGGCTGGAGGCATGGCTGCTGGGAGGTGATTTGGACACTTAAGAGGTCAACTGGTAAACCATGATGACCAGCCTTGGCAATGCGGTGTTTATTTCTAGTTCCAGAAGAATTGTAAAAATTTCATGCAGCATATCCATGAAATTGCTCATTCTCATTCTATAGACGTTATTCTTTGAGATTTCCAAATATATAGTAACTGGATACATTGGATGCTTGCTGTTCTAAATATTAACTTTTTGAATCTCAACTTAGTCCCTATGTGACCTGTATGGGGTAGGTACCTCTATCGTCACACCCAGTTTACAGGTGAGGGACCTGAGATAGACACACAGTAAGTAACTTGCCCAGGGTTGTTTGGCTGCTAAGTTACAGGTTCTAACCCAAGCAGGTCGGCCCTGGGGCTTGCATGCTCCCTTCAGTATAGTGTCCTTTCTCAAACCTTCATTCAAAAAGTCAATCTGAAGTTGCAGAGCTGTATTTTAAGCATGCAGAGGTGTTGTTACCTGAGGTCTGCATCTACTTTACAATATTTCAGTATTGGGAAGAGGGGGCAGGGAGAAAGGAAGGAAGGAAGTATAAATGAAGCAGGTGTGGCAAAGTCTCAGTAAATGCTTAATGTAGCTGAATGGGGAGTCATTATAGCATTCCTTAATTTCCATAAGAAATAAATAGAAATCATTGCTAGTGAATATGGGAACTCAAATATTTTTTTACCTTGCTGTTAATATCAGAAGACTCTCTGTAGATAGATGATCTGGGTAATTTAGGTCAAGGCAATGAGTTTCCGTAAGTTACTAATGTAATGGTGGCTCTTGCAGAAGGAGGGCTCCGTTCTGTGTATTGAAAACCACATCCTATCGCATTGCCAAATGTGACCGCCATGCGTTTTCTTTAAATCAATAAGGGTTGATCTTCTTGCCAAATATGTTTGGTAGAATAGCTAAATGTGTGAGTCAGAAGAAACCTCAAAGACAACTTCTTCCAAAATCCTCATTTTAAGGCTAGGAGAACTGAGGCGGTGAGCCCAGAGTAGCATGGGAGTATTAAATGACTGTCTCTAGCCAACCGCATGGCTGGTGCATGGGAAAGCAGAAATTAAAGCCTGGGTTTCCTGAATTCTCGGGGACTCTCCACCTCTCATCAAAAGCAGCTATGCCCAGAAAGGGGCTAGAGCAGCCCACATGGGGACACGGACCCCAGGCTTCACTTGTGAGTCGAGCTAGGTAAGGCAGTTCCCAAGTTACAAGTCTAGGGAAAGAAGATGGAGAAAGAGGAGTCCACTCAACTGGGGACTGGAAGGGGTCAGACGGGTCTTCAGTCTAACCTTGGCAGTTTCCAAACTGCGGGCTCGAATGGCCCCATTCCTCCATGTGCTTTTCCACATTCCCTGCTCACAGGCCCTCTGTCTCCTGCAGAGGCTGTCGTTGGAACAACTGTGGCTGTGGCATCAGGAGATACATCTCAGGTGCATTTGGGGCTCTGTGGTGATAAAACCCACCGCTCAGTGGGCCAGAAGTCAGGCCCAGGCATTTTCTGAGAGGGGGAAGGCAGAGGGTCTCGGTGGGAGTGCCCAGAGTCTCCACGCCCCGTCGCCGTTGCCCTGCTCTCCCCGTCTGAGAATTCCTAAGACATTTCCAAAGTTCAGACCACACCTTTCCCCAGGCTGGTGCACAGCTTTACTACAGCACCCATGCTGTCTCAGTGGGCGTTCAGTCCTTAGGGTTTGGGAGAGGGAAGAGGGCCCCCAATCCAGATGCTCTAGGACCGGGGCAGGTAGGGTGAATGAATGAAACTGGCCTATGCAAGACCGGGGCCACCTTGGGAGAGTGAACCTGGTTGCCCTTCAAAGGTTTTACAACACTGTACTACTTTCCATGCCTAAAGCTTGGGCAGGTCAGGTGATGGCTGGTGGCCTTTGACAGAGAAGAAAGAGCCTGCTGAGGGAACCAGGAGACCTGGGCCCCATCACTGGCTCCCAGTGACCCCAGCATAGCCCTTCCTTTGCACAACCTCTGTTTTCTTCACTCTTAAGAAATGGGTCTCTAAGGCTGAAAGAGGCTATCACATCACAGTCTAATTCTATGATCTGTCATAGAATACATGTCCCAAAACAACCGGAACCCACGTCTGTCTGTCTGACATATATTTGCAAAGTGCCCAACGGGCCTCTTGGGTCTGACGTTTCAGCCCTGGGTTCCCTGAGGTCCTTGTTGGATGGTTTGTGACGTTATCCTCCAGTACTCTGGTCCCTGTAATGAGACATCCTCACGTACCGTTGTTCCAGCACCGCTCTCTATGTCAGAGGTTGCTTGTTTGCCAGCTTTCTGCTCTTTCTGAAAGCAGTCATGAGCAGACAAGCTTAGAAAGGGTGTTCTGTTCGTATTGTTTCAGGGAAAATAGAGAAAGTCAGACCTCCTCCATCCCCCACACCTGAAGGCCCCAGCTCGCAGCCTGACTTAGCCCCCGAAGAGGCTGCCGGATCCCAGCGGCCCAAGAATCTGATGCAGACCCTCATGGAAGACTATGAGACACACAAATCTAAAAGGCGCGAGAGAATGGATGATAGTAGTGTAAGTTTCTTCTCCTTTCCTCTTTCACTTCTCCGAGGGCGGATGCAGCGTGGCGAGCAGTGTGCCAGCTCAGGCACAGATGTGCGTACGGGTGTTGGCCAGCATTGTGGCCCCAAAACCGATTTTCACATGTGTGGTTCAATATGCCTGGAGTTGGGGTTGGGGTTTTGCCTTGTTTCTCAAAAACACTGGTCATGCAAGGGACAGGTCCTTTTGCTGCCAGCTGTAGTTCAGGCCCACTGGTGTGTGATGTTCAGTGGGAGGAAAGACACCGTGCAAGGCTGGAAGGAGGACTTAAGGACCCTGAAATCATCCCCCAGGCACCAGGGAGCTGATTTCTCCTATCACTGGCCTGCTCTGTAGGATTATATTTCTATCGAGAATTCTGATGGTACTTCATAGTATTCCCTCAACGTCTGCTGTGGGCAGTCCCTGTAAATGTTACTCAGCACTCAGAAGACTAAGTGAGTTTTGGGCTGTTACCAAGCCTTCTGCACAGTTTGGCAGGAGAGAGCCATTTAAAATGACAGTTAAAAACCGTATGGCTACCCTGAAGACTGCACATGATGTTCACATTAACCTTAAAGGAAGTCATCTGCTTTGTGGTTTCTTTCTCCAGTAAGGGACCTAAGGACTGTCGTAGCATAGCCATGAGCCAGGGATCAGCCTTAGGAGTCCACACCAACCTCCTAGGAGTCTGCTGGCCTCAGTCCCGTAGTGTTTATTGAGGTGACTGCCTCTTCCACCTGATTACACTTAGGTCACAAATAGCTTGGCTTAGTGGAGGATGCCACCCTGTTCACCTGGGACAGTCCTGGTTTATGCCTGTTGTCCTGGTGTCATTATTAATAGTGTCCCCTTTATTCTTAAAAGTGCTCCAATTTGGGTGACAGATTATTTTGGTCACCTTAAACTTGAATGCTGTGGGGCTCACAGTAAGAATGCCAGGCCGACCTAATGCCTTTCATATCCTGGTTGACTAAGTTAAAGAATTTCTGCAGTTGAGACTCAATGTTGCTTTCAAAGTATTTGGTGGTAAAGAAAGGTGAAGGAAGCAAACAGTCCTGTAGCAACCTGACGGCTCTCTCGGTGCCCTCCAGGCCGTCTCTGGAGTCTCTGCCTACATCCTTGGCACCTGCACTCAGCTCCTGTGTTAGGCTGGAGTGTGGCCGGGCCGTTTTCCTATCACACAGTGGGACGTGCCTGCCCCCTCGGTGGCTGCTGCAGACTTTCCCACCACCAGAGCTCCTCCCCGAGCCCACGGGACTGTCTCTATCCGCTAAGTCACATCAGCCAGCCCTTCTTTGCAGCCCCACTTAAAATATGGAGTTTACATTTTAGGAATTCTGGAACCTGTGACCATGTTGAAGGCTCCTGCTAGGAAAATGGCTGTTTCTTTTCTCCAGTCATTCCACACCCGGCATCAGCAGCTTTGTGGGAGTTGGCTGAGCGGGCCCCTGGCATCTGGAGTGGAGGGGGCAGAACACATGGAACCACTTTGCATGTGCACCATGCAGGTGTTTTCTAAGCACCCTCTGCATGTGCCTTTTGTGTCGAAGTGCAGATGTTAGAGGAATAGCCTACACACAGAGGTGAAGAGCCCAGTCTTAACTCATTTCGTAGGCAGAGGCTGGGAGCCTCTTTCTGCAAACTCTGACATTCACACAGCCACCTGGCGAATGCCAACCAGGTTGGATTCCCCCCCTTGCATTAGGGCAGCTGCTCCAAATCAGAGTTTTAATATACTGATCACTCTTCTTGTATGCAATGAAGTGGCAGCCTTCTGGCTCTATTATTTTATGTAAATAAACATTTTGCGTAAGGAAGAAACCTACTAACTAATCAAGTTGTTAGGATCCCCAGATCTCGGATTCAGAGCCAAGTGTTTGGCTTCGTTATTGATATTGCAAGAAAACCAAGTTTTCTGTTGAAAGTTGTTAGGAACAGAGCGGAACAAAATCTATTCATTCCACTGTAGCCCTTTTAAGAGACCCCGATCTGGAAAAAGCACACTCAGATTGCTTCTAAAGCAAGTACATGATCAGAGCCCCTTGTTACCCCGTTTCTTATTCCTCTTGATGCAGGGATCTTTTCTATCGTGTCTACGTCAGCCACTGGAGAACATGTTGACGTTTACCTGTAGGTAATAAATGAACGAGCCTTCATGTGTTTTCCCAGCTGATCCGTGGCCCCTTTAATTGTCTCCGATACCAGAAGGATCATAAACAGGAGCAGACGGATAGCCTGGTGCTCGAGTTGTATAACTGGCTTCCCAGCCCCTAGAAGCCGCGGTTCTGCTCTGGCTCTGTTCACACACACTAGCTATTCTCTGGGCAAACTCTGGCTTCTGAGATTCCCCACCCTCTGAGAACCTCGCATGGCTCACCTGGGTCCAGTGTCACCCTGGCACCAACCCTGGTGGGTCCACCTGCTGTTATATCTTCGAAAAAGTCCCTCCCGCATGACCAGGACCGACCATGTGTTTGTCGATAGGAAGTGGTGAGCTCTTTCTGAAATGAACAAAAACAGTTCTTATTTGTTGTGCTTCATAAAGAGAAGACAGACTTAACAAAGAAAATAGGGCAACTGGGGTGCATGTGCAGTGATACACTCAACACAGTGGGGTTCAAGAGCATGAAGGACAGAAGAAAGAGAGGATAGAGGAGCCACACGGAGCTGTGCCTGTGGTTTTCATAAGTTGTTTTTGCCAACCAGCCTGTGAAAACTGACCCTTGCTGTCAGACAGGTGTGGCAGCCCTGCCACCCCCACCCCCCAGAGCAGCAGTGGTCCCTGGAGTCCTGTCTCCAGCTCAGGGCCCTTACATTCTCCCACATGGTGGAAAATCATATGCAGGACAGTCAGGGAGGCCTCTGGTTCACGGAATCCCTGCCTGGGGGTGAGGTGGAGGACCCCGTACCATATACAGTGGGTTTTTCAAGTTCCTGGGCTGCCCCTCTCCTGCTGGGAACAAGATGAGGGCTTAGAGAATGACAGAAGGTGGAAAGTTAAACCACAAACACTCGCTCAGAACATTGACCTGGGAGTCACTGTATCGGTGATATTGGATCCTCTGTGGGTATTCTGTTCATTTTGCAGAAAAAGTCAGTGACGAAGAACCAGAAAAGCCCCTTTTCCCAAAAAGTTATCTCCAAATGGCCATCCTGGTTACAGTCTCAGAGCTGGAGTGCATAGGCTGTGCCCACCTGGGCTGGCTTCCTTGTTCCATGTGGCGTGGACACCAATGAGTGTTCCAGTGCTCGAGGCTTCAGCCAGGCCCCACTTACTAATGGACCCCTGAGTACGTGGGGGTAGGAGAGTTGCTCTCTCCACCCCACACCTTACCCTGGGCTGTTTAGCAGCCTACTTGGGGCCTGTGTGAGAGTTAGGAAAAGGTGTCCATTTCCCCTGTGAGGACCCAGCCCTGCCACAGCCACACCGTCACAGTCAGTGAGTGGAGTTCGGGGACTGAGTTCAACCCCATCTATCCCCTGCCTCATCCTGGTGCTTCTGCACAGTGCACTCAGCACACACCCAGGTGCAGCAGCTCCGCTCCTATTGTGGGTCCCTCTCATCTGAAAATGTTGTGTGGAAATGCCCCCTCGTCTGGGCCTGGGCCAGCTCTGGTCCATCACACAACACATACTGGATGGGTGAATCATAGAGTCCTTAAAGGGTTTCTAGGTGCCAGGCAGAAAAAGGATATTTAGGCAACTGTTTTTCTGGCAGTTGTTCCCCCAACTTGACCTGAACCTCAGAAGACGATGGGTTCTCGAGCCAGTGATGCCCTTGAACTTGGTGGATTGCTTTCCCTTTCTTGACTGAAGGGATGCTGACCTGAGTCCAAATTCCAGCCTCCTGGGCATTCAGCCCCACCCTCACTTCTAGCACAGGATCTATTCTTGGTCAATTTTTCCTACGTTCTCTCCCTCTTGCCCCGAGAACAGGTGCCGAGAGGACTTTCAGCCAACCTGCCCTGTCTGGAAATGAGAGAAGGTCTCAGTGATTCTCCTGGGTTGAGTCAGAGCTGGGGACAAGCAGTTACCAGTTGTCTAAGAATTCCTGGCACACATTTTTCTTTAAACCAGGACAGCCTTGGAGGGGTGTGGCCATGATCCCACTGAGTGGTTGAAAGAAGCCCGTCCGCCTCTGGTTCCCCTCTACCCCAGGCTCTACAGAAGCTCAGCCACAGTCAGTGATGTTGGGTGCCGCCCAGCTTTCTCCTGGGTCCTCCCTCGCATCCTAGGGAGGTACAAAGAAGGGGAGAGCTCCAGATTCGTCCACTCCTGGCCATCAGCCCAGTGATTACAGAACCAATTTGTAAGTGCTACACATAAGAAGCAAGCAGTGATCACAGACGTTATGATCTCAATGGTTACAATGCCAACAACCCATCATGCCTTCAACATCCTTATTAGTGTCAGTGCAAGGTCATTGCCAAGAATCTTGGCACAACTGTCCAAAGTTGGTCATTGTATCTCATTTCCCATAACCAGGAATTTTTTTTTCCCTGAGCTTTTCTTGCAGTGACTCTTAGTCTCCTATAGGAACTGAAGGATCATTTTCGTTCCTACAGGTACGAGGTAGTTAAGAGAGGCTGCGTGGTTTCCGGAGGCATCCTTAGCTTTGGGGCTCCACAAAGCTTGCATTCAAGCAACGTTTACCTGTAGTTAGGGTCTCCTTGTCATGGGAAAACAGGCCGCAAGACTGCTTTGGGGTTCAGAGAACTGTTCAGGAAGAGAAAAGCCTCCTTGGCTTTTCCAAAAGGGCCACCAAGGACCTTGCTGTGGGCATCCGGCTGGTTGCATACTGGGGGACTGGGGGGTCTTGTTAATTCAAAGCACAGAACTTGGAAGAAACAAATTTTGAATTAACAAAATATAGCTTCTCTGATATTTGTATTAACTAGTAATGGGATATCTACTTGCTCCAAAAGATACAGACTTCTAAGTAAACTAATATCAGATGAAGCAAGTCTTGGTGTGGGTGTCTAATGGTCTCCTGGTGTTACCCCTCCTGTCCACCCCAGTGTGGTGCCGGTTCCCAGCTGGGGGTATTCTGTGCCATGTACTAACCCTGGTCTTTTCCCTCTCCGCCAGTACACCTCTAAGTTACTGTCTTGCAAGGTGACTTCCGAGGTACTGTTCAACTTGTTTGTCTTGGTCTTCCTGCATGCCTGGCCCCGGTGCATGCTGTTGTGGTTTGCCATTCCCCGGTGGGTTGAATGAGAAGGACAAGAAAGCAGTTTGTCTCCGTGGCTTTTTCTTCCTGCCTCAGAATGTTGGCGCGCAGGCAACAAGGATGCACCCCTCTGTGCTTTGCAGTGGGTGTGGTGGGGTCCCCCTGCTCGTGGATCTGGAAGATGTTTGCACTAGAGGGCACAACCAATGGATTTTTTGTTGAGTTTCTTCGGGCACTGACAGCAAATATTCCCTAGTCTGGTTAGCGAACCATGCACTTCCAGAGGATCGAGTCTATCTTAATACAAATCCGGAGAGCTTCATGCCATAGCTTTAGGATGTTAGTCCAAAAGTGAACCATGCCAGCTTCCCTTTTACCCAGTTGTTCAATCTGTATTTTTGTTGTGGAAGCTTCTTAAAGCATTGAATTTCCCCCCAAGTCTCCTTTCCCCTACAACTTCCTTTTACACAGATTTCACCAACTTGTGCTGTAAAAAAGCACTTTTTCATTTTCCCCATTTTTTCATGGTTTCTCTTTTTCACTCTGAGAAAGCACAGTGTTTTTCATATTTTTATTTCTAAAGCATTGTATCATTTCTAGTTTAAAAGAATTACTTCAAATGCACAGGACCATACAGAGAATCGTTCGGGTATTTGTTCAGTTTACAGCTTCTCAAGCACCGGCTATGCGTCAGGCACCTTTCTCGGGCCCGAGAACAGATCAGCCAGCAACACAAAGTCCCTGACGCCCCGGAGCAGGCATTCTGATGTGCCGGATACCATGACGGAATAAAATAACGAAGCCCGACTGTCCAGCTCTGTCCATTCTCTTCATTCCACAATATTTGCTTAATATTTCATAGGAAAATGAATATTGCAACTAGAACTCAAGCCCTCCTCTCACTTCTCCCAGTTCCCATTTCACTCTCTCGCGAGAGGCAACTGCTCCTGAGTTTGGTGTTCATCAGTTCCATGCATGTTTTTATACTTATCCTACATATATGTAAACAATGTGTTCCAGTTTTGCATGTTTTAGAACTTTCTCTAAATGACATGATATTGTAGTATCCTGTACTCCTTACTTCATTTTGTCTGCGTTGTTTTTAGATGTGTCCATATGGAGACTTATCTCTCTAGGTCACTCATTATAACTGCTGTGTAGTATTCCATCGAAGGAACATCTCACTGTTTGTTTATGCTCCTAGTGAGGGAAATGTAGGTTCTTCTCTGAAAAAAAATTATTGCCATTACAAACAATGCTTTGCTGAGTGTTATTATACGTATCTCTTTGTGCACCTATGGCAGTATTTCTCTCTATACCTAGAAATAGAAGTACTGGTTACAGAGCTTAGATATCCTTACATTCACTACATACTGTAAAATTATCCTTCAAATTGGTGTGCTAACCTATAGCACAATAAACATCTTTTTTAAAGATTGTATTTATTTTTTAGAGAGAGGGGAAGGGAGGGAGACAGAGGGAGAAATATTGATGTGAGAGAGAAACATCAATCGGTAGCCTCTCCTATGCACCTTGACCAGGGTACAAACCCATAACCCAGGCATGTGCCCTGACCTGGAGTTGGACAGGGGGCCTTTCACTTTGTGGGGTGACACTCAACCAACTGAGCCACACCGGTCAGAACTAACACGATGTATTTTTAAAATCTCCCTATTTAGCAAAAATTACAGTTAACTATATATATATAAGTTGATTGTTATCGGTAATTTTCTTTCATAAGGTAGGAAATGAATATTGAGAATATCATTACATGTACTTTTCTCAATGTCTAATTGTGGTTTTTAGAAACTTAGATGTATTTTTTAACTTTTAGATACACCCTTCAGTTTGTGCGTGCAAAGTGAACAGATGACCACTTTACAAAGTATAGAGAGCCTTATAAAAATGCCTTTTATTTAGTACTACTTCATAGTTTATAAAGCCCCTTCACGAGATGATAGAAATAATCGTTGTTTGAGAACTTGCTGTGTGGGGGGAACTTTTGCTGAATGCCTGCCATACATTGCCCCATTTATTCCTCAGGCCAACTCTGTACTGCAGGGGTTTTTTGTTCACACTATATATATAAGGGAATTGAGGCACAGAGGTAAACTTCCCCAGGATGACATAGTCACTAGGATTGAAACCGAGAGCTGCCTGGACTTCAGAGTCGGCACTGCCTCGTGAGAAATCCTATGAAGTAGAGTGGTGGCGCTCCATCCATTTCACAGGTAAAGAAAGCTGAGGCACAAGATACCATGAACAACAGCAGCATGTTCCAGAGCCAGAAATAGAGCTCAGGACTTCCAAGTCCGGTCCAGCCCTGCTTCTCTGAGCCATGTAACCATGCACTGAGCACGAGAATCCTCCGTTTGTAGCTATGGCAGGTTTAAAAGCATGCTTTTTCTTACTGACATCTTACTCCTAGATTCTGAGTAAGTGGCCATGATATGCTTACACACAAAACACTGTATGACATGGCTTATATGCCTGACAGTGAGCATGTATTCAGGAGACATGACCGTGTCCTAACACGTCAGGTCCAGCTGGCCCTGCTGTGAAGTCTATTAATTTGCCAGAGGGTGGGGAAGCAGGTCGAGATGGACCCCAGAATGTGCTCATGCCTGGGTTGCCAGCACTGCCTGTCACCTGCACCTCTTTGCTTCTCTGGAGTTGCCAGCACTGCCTGTCCCTTGCCAAAACGATCATTCTGAGAATAATCAAAACCTTCATTGCTATTTGGACAATCATCCAGGGTTGGCTTTGCCAGACTTTTCTTTAAAATCAGGAACTTCACATCCTAAGTTAATGCCATCATAATTTAACTGCCTGGCTGGCATGCATGGGTTTGCTTTTGGAGCAGTGGCATGAAATTGAGCCATTTCTTCTATGTTGGCAACGTTACATGTTATTCATCTGGACCTCATCTTGATCAAACCAAAGCTGGAACAGATTGGCTGAAGTTTCCCTCAGGAGCTCATAGACTATTCTCATGAGCCGGAAGGAGGGGCCCCTACCCTGACGGTGGTGGGCTGACTCATCCTTGATGTTGTCAGCTTCATTGCACTTACCGCTAGCACCCATGGCCTTCAAGTTGCATCAAAATGCTCAGATTGCTTTTCATTGGCCTGAAAGGCTGTTTTTCCCACACACAATACCTCTTTGAGGTTTAATTATACCGAAGTAGACTGTCATGATATACATAGGGTCATACCTTATAAAGATTCACAGAGCCTAATGAATTGAATTCACACTGGTCCAAGTGTTTGGATTTGGTCTCTGGTTTGCTTGTTTACAAAGTGACGAAGACTATCTATAGCTGTGCTGTCACTACTAGTTCCATGAGGATATTTAAATGAAAGTTAGTTAAAATTAAATATTTAGTTTCTTAGCCACACCAGCCCTGTTTGAAGTGCTCAGTAGCCACATGGGGCTAGGGGCTACAGTATTGGGTGGGGCAGAGAACACCCATCAGAGAACACCAATTTAAAGCAGGTCGGGACATGCTTGGCTTGGTTTCCTAAAAACTCCACGCAGTCAAATCTAGTTTAAAGAAACCTGTAGAACATTTCAGGAAAATTAAGTCCGTATTGATGATTCTAGGTCAAATAGCAAGTGAACACTGGCGGTGAGACGAAGGTATACACAAAGCTCCCACCTCCCTTTATTTCTTCCTACCTCCCAGCGGACCACACACTCTATTACTTTCCCCTTTCGTTACATGTCGTTGAGAGAGGGACAGGAGGAAAGGAGCAGAGGAGTTTGTTTGTGTGCATAATTTACATCCATGAATTTGGTGTAATTTTCCCCCTCTCTTTTCAGGTCCTTGAGGCCACACGGGTTAATCGAAGAAAGAGCGCACTGGCCTTGCGCTGGGAGGCAGGCATCTACGCCAACCAGGAGGAAGAGGACCATGAATAATAAACTTCCTTCCACCCAGGAAGCATTATTATTGGTGCTTGGGTCACCAAGAAACCAAGCAGTCCACACACATCACAGCATTTTAATGGGATATTTATTAAAGTGCAAGCAAACTCAACAATCCTTCTGTAGACAGAAGCTGCAATGTACAATGAGGAAAAACCAAGTGAAAAAAAAGTCCACCCATCAAACTCTAACACCCAGGAGTCAACAGAGGAAGGATTTTTTTGTGTGACTCAAAGAATCACCTGGATTTGGACCAACCCACAACTGACCCAACAGGATGAAGAAGTTACAAGCAAACCAGCGTGGTTGCTACAGGCAGAACTGAGCCCAGCCTCGCTGAGTGGTGAGGAAACAGTGGTGATGGGGCCATTGAGAAAGCAGTAGAGCCCACGCTCGTGCCATCTACACAGCACAGGACACACGCTCTGCACTGGTCTCCCGCCCGTCACTCAGCATCAGAGGTGCTGGGTTAACTCCATTCACTCCAGCAGCCATAAAATGAATAATGTTTCTCTCTCCACTTGCCAAGAAGAGGCAATTATGATTCCATTTCTCTTAACCTTTAATTGTTTTAAATTGGGAATAACTAATGATCGCAATATATAAAATCCATATTTTTAAGACAGTGTTTCTTCCTGTTGCAAACACAATCTGTTCTACATTAGGAGGTTGAGAAAGGGGGAGAAAGCCAAACCAAATGGATTGTTTTAGCTTTAGCACCTTGTCTGCTTATAGTATTGACTGATCTGCAGGTTATGAGAACACATTTTCACAATTATGTTTCTTCACACGAAAACTATATTTAGTGGACAACTATTTTTGTGATGGGATGGGGGAATATATCCATGTAGAGAGCCTGTGCACACTGAACAGCCTGGTTCAAGGGGGCAGGGGTATTTTTAGAGTGGCAATACTTGTAAAAAGGGCGCACTCTGCCTTAGAGAAGCGGATGACAAGAAATAAAAAGGGGTTTATATTTTATATTACAAAGTGGACCTTAGGGGTGGTAGGAAGAATGAGATTATTTTGGATCAATCAGAAATGAAACATTAAAGAGAGGCGACGAAGGTAGAGCGAGAAGGGAGGGAGAAAGGGTGAGGGGAAATATGGAAGTGGGAGATATTTTTGTGGAGCAACCCGCATTTTTCAGGATGATACAGAGAAATATAGGATAGAAATTGAAGCACAGGCTTAGAATCAGCTACCAGTCCTAAAAGATGGTGTGTGTGTGTGTGTGTGTGTGTGTGTGTGTGTGTGTATCTGTGTGGGCTCATGCACACACATGCACATACCTTTGTGTGTTTGTATCAGGTGTGTATGCCTGTGACCAAGTGTGTGTGGTCAGGATGGAAATTCCAGGATGATCATGGGACAAGAGTGTACAGTTATCTCCTCCAAAGCTGTTAGCCAGCGTCAGGAGTGAGTGAGAATTTCTTTTTTATGAAAAGGGATAGAGGCACCACGCTGATGCAGCATCTGTAATATTAAGTTGACCTAACATGGCGTTTGCATGAGTCACAATTGCAGAGTTTTGAGCAGTTTGGTCATTTGACACTTAGGAAAGTATCATATTTATTCTCATGCTTTGTAGTCGTGCTTAGTACCCCACAGAGGATGCCAGCTTCTCTCTCTCCGTCACTTACAGCAATAGGATGAGGGCGTTCGATGATCGGGTGCCCTGCATTTCTTGATGAGAAACTGTTCCATTCTGGCCATGAGAGAAAAAAAAAAAACAACTTACCAGCATTCTTTTTATTTTCCCTTTTTGTTTTAAAACTGTGGTTTTTAAAAATAAGCAATAATTAAGTCAGACCTCATGAACATGAATTTTTGTCTTTATATTGTTATAGCATAAGCTCTAATGTGTTATTCTGACAAGTAGCAGCCCCACAAAATTTGTATGTAGATGTTACACACGTTATCTTTGTTTCCTTTTTTAGACTAGTGTTAACTTAGGGAAAAGTTTATTCACAAACAAGTAGTGGGCACAAAGTCAAAACGGAACTGTCTGATACCTTACAAGGATCCTTTAAAACTGCCAAGGGAACCTGCAATTTGAAGCCAAATTCTACCGGTGGGCAGTTGGTGCCATCTTTATATGGTTCATGATCCTGAATATTCCGGGTGAATATTCAACAACATGTGCCAGCCATTGGGAACACCAAAGAAATACTATCCCTGCTGCAAGGAATTCATTTTCCAGTGGGGGAGGCTGGTATGGAGACAGACATTCTCAGGAAAATGAGATCTGGGTTTGATTAGAAGTCCTGGCAGGTAAAATGGGACAATCAGGAGGGATGCTTTGCCTGAGGATTTCCGGGGTCCCCAAGGCAGGCACAGGGGTGAGAACAGATGGGGCAGCAGCTTGGAGTGGCCCAGGGCCCGGTGACAGCTAGGATGGCTGGAGGAGGGCAGAGTGCCTCTGTGGGCTGCACAAGACACACGCTGCCCGTTTCCTGGATTGCATCTGGGTCCGGTTAAGACCGTAGACATCATCTGAATGAATTCCCCCATCTTTTACAAGAGCAATCAGTCCTCAGGACTTACCTAAAGTTTTTTGTTCTGTTTGCAGCCGAAAGGGATGCTTAGGAGGCCACACAACCATGAGATGACTTTAGAGGCAGAAAAATTGGTCTTCGACTCCACGTGGTTGAACCAGAGGCCCTTGCTGCATTGAGTCCTTTGGTCCACACTCCACGTGTAGATAAGGCAACAAATAAATGCAGAGTTCCCAAGACCGCCCCGCAGCCCCATAGCTGTTTAACTGGCCCCTTCCTCTCTGACATTTGCTTGTCCTTATACTGCCTTCTGCATAACTGTTGTCTGTTTCCTTCCTCCACTCACAATCCTGTTAACATGTAAATTATGGTTCCCTTGGAAGAGCCAGATTTTCTCTGCGCTCCTGAGTTTTTTACTCATTCATGAAACATTGGGCCCCTGCTTTTGTACATAGCACTGTGCTAGGCTCTGGGATCCCAAACGAACCCCTATTTAACTTCCTGAAGATGTCACAGATCCTTGTAGGAAACTTGGCCTCCTAGGGGCATCCCTGTCCCCCAATAGTACACAAGCTTGCTACTCTCAACTAGGACACACGTTTAGATTCTGTAGATGTTAAAGGCTTTCCTGAAAGTATTCCATTCTGCAGTATTTAATAGATGTTCCCTTTCCTCCGCAGCTGATTAACTACTGACATGCCTTGGCTCTCTCACCCAGAAGTTATGGAAACAGGGTCTGTCAGTGGCAGGAGGCCGGGCTGTGTTCCACTCAGACAACACAACGCAGCTTCCTCACCTCTTCACACCCGTGCATGCTGCCCGCCCTAGACAATGACATAGAAGCAGTATATTGACCAGTGTCCACATATATGCACAGCACGCACACACGTATGTAAAGCGGAACGAGGAACACTACATCAGTGTTGACTCTTGTCTCTGGAGACAAATAAACATTTTTTTTCAACTAAAAATGAATGTAATTAAACTATGTATTAAAAAAATAGCCTAAGTGTTTAGAGATGGTGAATATATCCAATTTTAGCGACAACCAATTTCCTGAATTTTAAGCATTCAGTGAGTGAGCTGCCAATTTTGATGTTTGTGTTGCTCTTTACCCAGATGACTTTTTTGTTTTTTGTTTTTGGAGGAGGAGGGGGCAAAAGCAGCAATACTGTGTTCGAATATTATACTCTGTATCTGGCTCTCCTGTGTATGTTAACCACTTAAATGTCATTATTCTGCTTTGGTTTTATAGTGATTGTGAGGCATTCAATGCAAGTATACAATTATTTTCTCATTAAAGCCCAGCGTGTGTGTGTTTTTGTAAATGATGGCTATTTGTCGGATGGTGGGAGGGAGGTCAGAGGACCAACTAACCCATGACAGCCAGCGCCCTTGGTCTGCACTCCCATACAGCAGACTCTGCTTCTTGCGCATTTGAAAACAAGAAAGCAGCTTAGCTGGTGGAGCCCCACTCTCACAGATTGCTCCCAAAGCCCCTGTTGCAGTTTGGTCTCCAGCTGTCCTGAATAGAAGCCAGAAACTCCAACAGAACACAGCGAAATGGTGCGGGGGACCTCTTGATGAGGTAGACGCCAAGGTCAAAAAGATGATAGGACAAATGGTAAAACTCAAGCTTTGCATGTGGCTCTTAGGCTCCCATTTTTGTTATTAGCTTCCCAGCACCTGTAGTTGATTTTCCTCTGAAGAACAGAGGATGTCAGACTGTACAGGTGAGTCAGGAAGCTCCCTGCTCCCATCCTCCTGCCCTCCCTCTGCCTCCTCTCAGGCTCCAGCTGCCTCGTCCCCCACCAACACCTCCTGCTTGTCCCCTGCCCGCCTGTGTCCTGCTTTCCCTTACCCACCCCAACTCCCATCCTGCCTCTCTTCCTAGGGCTCCTTTACAGCTACCTCATTACTATTAGTATTTTATTATTACTTGAGAGAGGAAGAGAAGCATTGATTGGTTGCCTCTCACAGGCACCCCAACTGGGGATGAAACCTGCCACCCAGGCATGTGCCCTAACTGAGAATCAAACCGGCGACCTTTTGGTTTACAGGACCACACTCCAGCCTAGTGAGTCACACCAGCCAGGGCCCAGCTACCTCTTAATTCTCCTCATTTATATGACATATTTTTGCAACCATATCTTCTTCTTCTGAGCATCTGGGGGCTTCCCTGTGGCACCTGTCATGGGTGGCATTTTCCAACTTCTGTGTGGGTATGGGGGTGGGGGGTGGTGATACAGCCCCTTTGAAAATTCAGTCAAGCCAATGATAATGTGTAACATTTATAAAGCACTGAGAACGGGACAGGCACTTTCATGGTCTCCACGTGTAATCTATTTCTTACAACTCCACAGCATGTGCTATTTTGACATCCACTTTACATGTCAGCAGACATGCCACGTAGCTCGTAAATGGCAGCACTTGAATTTGAGCCTGGGCACTCTAACTCAATGGGTTGCTCTTACTGACTTTTCCCACAGAAACATACACTGTCAACCTCACATGCAAGGTCCAGCAGGTGTGTGTGTGTGCGGTCTCTGCGACCCTCCCTGGTCTCACCAGACTCTCCAAGAAGAGCACTATAATGGGTTGAGGCCAAGGCTGTGATGGGGGCCAGGGGCCAGGATGGGGGCGAGTGGGGTTTTGGTGGGAGCAGCAAAGAAGTTTCTTCATTTGAATGAATTCTTTCTGAGCTCTTCTTGGGGGTCAGTTCCCCCAGGAGACAGTAGGAGAAGTTGCCCCAGGCATCCCAGTTGCCTAAAGGGAACCAGAAGTGACCGCCAATGGGGTCATGAAAATGTGCTACAACTGAGTTGTGATGATTGCACCGCTCTACTAGAAATCCCTGAGTCGTGCACTTGCAGTGGATGCATTTTGTAGTCTGTAAATTATACCACAATGAAGCTGTAGCCAAAATCAATCAATCAATCAATCAATCAATCAATAAAGCCAGCAGAATACGAGTCCGTGGAAAGGGGCCAAGGAGCCCATGCCGCCTTAGGTCGGAGGCATGAGTAGAGTCCTCACGCCCACACGCGGCCACCAGCCAGTAAGGAAGAAACCTTGCTGTCCTGGGGTGCCCCCCACCCCAGAATCAGGACCAGTCGAGTTTGATTGGCTGTGGGTTCCCATGTCCTGGCCCTCATCCTATCCATACTAACATCTGTGGCATTAGGCAGAGCCAGGTGAGTCCAAGGCACATGGGACTGAGATCTGGCGGGCACAACAGGACACTCGGGCTGAGGACAGCCAGGGAGTGGGACGTGGTGTCTGGGATGGTCAGAGTGGAAGGTATTTTGGAGGGACTCTGAGGAGGCTCTTTCTGCAAAACCACCCCTGTGAAGCATTAACCCCTCAGGGGCCGAGGGTAGGTATGCAGGCTTATTGATCCCTGATGTAGAGCATCAGGGGGGAAGGAGAGGGAGCCTGTGGCTACTACCCCAGGTTTGTCTGCCCTGTTTTTTTGCAGTGGCAAAGAAAGAATCTTGGGGGGCCCATGAGGCTACAAGGTTTCTTTGGAGCCTTGCTCATGTGATTGATGGGATTCCTGGGCTTCAAGAGGGTGGTGACTATATCCCTCCCTACACAGACTTAGAATTGGGCTGCCAGGGGCACAGAGAGCAAATGGGGAATTGAAAAGGAGCATTCAAACGTCTTCAATGTACAAGACGACACCACAGCCAAGAACGGGCACTGGGAATAACTGCAGGTGCCACACTGGCCACTTCCGAAGGTGGCCCAAGCACTCGGATGCTTTCTCGCAGAGAAAGAAGGAGGAATGCATAGTAGCTTTTACAAAACCATTTCCCCGAGAGAAAGTGCTCTCAGCATCCATGAACGTTCATGGGAGATCATCCCCACGCTTGCTCTAAGTCCACAGGTGGCAGGCTCTGAGCCACTGGGAATGGATCTCCTGCTACCCTAGACAAGCACAGCCACAAATCTCTCATCTCCCTTCTTTGCTTTTCTCTCTCTGCCCTCCATTTGGACAACATTCTGTCTCTGTAGTGATTGGCTGGTAACAGCCCCGTGACTGTGGAGAGCACTTTTTTCACACACAAGTGGACATTCGCGTCACCTGCAGGGCTTCTTGAGCACAGATCTGGACCCCAGGCCCAGAGTCCCAGATTCAGTAGGTCTGGGTGTCACCCGGTGTCACCCAGGCGCTTTCTAGCCTGGAGATGCTGCTGCTGCTGCTGGTGGTGGTCCAGCGACCTCACTCTGAGAATCGCTGGTCTGGAGAGTAAGTAGCATGTAGGGCCTGGGCATACCACTTCTGTTTGAGGACTGGGGGTTGCTGCATGCTTTGTGAGCTCCAGATATGGCCACGTGTGGTTCTGGGCTGATATGACTATTTCTTGCGGGGTTTTGTGTGTTTGCCCAGGATAGCAACTCACCACTTTGTGGGTCTCAGGGGAGCAGACCTGAGACACCAGCCAGACTCTCCCGTCAGGCCTGGTGGGTCTGAGCAGATTAAGAAGAAAACATGGAGAGGATAATGTCTATGTATGTTAAGACTTTAATTGCAGGGAAAGATCAAGATATTAGTCTGACTCTTGGAAGAAGTTTTTGTTGTGTAGGGTGATAGTCAAATCAGAATTCAATAATATGAATTTGTTTGAATAATAAGGTTGCATGATTTGAGACAGATGCAAAATAAGAGGTATTGGGCTGGCTGAAAAGTCCATTACGTTTTTTTTTTCCCATACGATGGCTCTTGTAGTGCTTAGTTGTCTTTAACTTCATTCAAAACAATTTTGTTAGATTGTATGGTGACAGCTGTCATATCAGCATGCATTAAAAAAAACTTGTCAAAATGGATAAATTTTTGTGCAGCCATTTTAATATTGAAGATGGAAGAAGATACACAACATTTTTGGCATAGTATGCTTTATTACTTCAAGAAAGGCAGAAACACGACTGAAATGCAGAAAAAGATTTGTGTCGTGTCTGGAAAAGGTGCTGTGACTGATGGAACGAGTCAAAAGTGGTTTGTGAAGATTCTTGGTACTATTGACATTTTGGCCAAATAATTCTTTGCTGTGGGGCTGCCTTATGCATTGGAAGGTGCTTAGCAGCACCCCTGGCCTCTACCCACTAGAAGCCAATAGCAGGAGATATCCACATACTCAAAATATCCAAATCAATAAAGTTATTGGCAAACATGAAAAATATGTCCTTTATCTTAGGGGAAAAAAACGTACGGACTTTTTGGCCAGCCCAACAATTCTCATTTGGTACAGAGCAGCATTTCTTGATTCCGACTCCATCTCGATCACCTGGAGAGCTTCGACGTTTGGCTTCAGTTGGTCTGGGTTGGAACCCCAGCACTAATATGTATTAAAAGCATCCCAGGGGCACTGAGCATCACTGTCTAGTGCTGTGGCTTGAAACCCATTACACATTAAGTTCACCGAGGTGGTTTTTTGAAGGTACTGGTGCTTGGGCCTCATCCCTGCATATTCTGGCTTACTCTCTCTAAACGGGGTAGACATGGATCTGGACAGGGGTACGTTTTAGCTGCTCCCCAGGTGCTTCTAACGTGGAGCCAGGGTTCTGAGTCACTAGCCTCCTGGAGAAGTGTGTTTGTTTTGTGACTTCATCCACTTCAGAAAGTTCTTGGGGGCAACATCAAAGTGAAGTTATAAAAGGCCTTGCGTGGCTGAACGGGCCCACGGCACTGGCCCCAGGAGACAGCAGAGCCGTGGTTGGTGGAGCCGGTACTCTCAGCGCTCCTCCCACCGGGGAGCCTCCGTGCCTCTGGCCATGGGCACCGCTGTACAAGTCCTGGGTTGGCTGAGGGGTAAACAAGCCCCAGGGGAGGGCCACGGTCCCGCCCTAGCCCGTAACAGGTGTGCACAGAAGAGGGGTCCACAGTGCCACAGGGTGATTCCTGCTGTGAGAAGCCATGACCGTTCTTTCCATTTCTGCTGATAACTGTTTGCCTGTTCTTGTGGTATAAATATTCCCGTAATGGCTGATTTCAGGCTAGCAAGAGTTGCCCAACTGGTTCACAGAATTCCTGACTATTTTATCCTTGGCGGAGAACAAAACTGCTGCGATCAGAAGACACACAGCATGACGGTCGTTGTAGGACTAAAGCCCCCATTAGTAAGAGCCTTCATCTGCCTGGAGTGGCTCTTATGAACCAGTCGCAGCTGGTGGCAATCAGGGGTTCAGTGTTCTGACCATCAAACCGTGATCGGTCCTAGATACGGAAAAACCCAGCCCAGGTCACGTGCCCGCCCCATTGCCGGGGTCGGTGAAGAAAGGATGCTGGGAAGACCAAATCTGTGGAACAGGAGGGCTGGCGTTGCCGACCTTTTCCCGGTATCTACGGCAACTCCGATCTCCAGTGTCGTAGTCTCCCTAACAAGTGCTCAGCCTTGGGGACCAGGCGGGGAACCCAGATTTGGGGCCCCTCATTGCTCAGTGGGCCCATTGACCAGTTGCTTACTCTGCGCTGGGTTTCTGACTCAGGGAGTTGTGTGAAGATTAAGTGAGTCGTGTGTAAAGTGTTTGGTGAGTAGTAGGTACAGGTGTGCTCAGAGTTCACTTTCTTTACAGCCCTGTATTCAGTCAGCAAATGCTTGTCGAGTGCTTAGTATGTTTCCGGCTCTCGGCGTGTAAAAGTGAAGAAAAAGGGGCTTTTTAGAGAGGGTTTCACCTGGAATCAGGGAAGCTCACTGGGGATGTGGGGACAGAACTGCTCGAAGGTCAGGCAGTGGTTTCACACCTGCCTGCTCACTAGTGCCAGCCAGGATAACCTTTCCTGTCTTAGCATGCTTTTAACTCCTCTCACAGTAGGCCCATGAAGTGGTGGCTTTCTGAGCCAGAGAGAGCCAAGTGATGAGAGGGTTTATTAAAAGCCAGAAAGATTAAGAACCCATCAGCGGAAGGGGCAAAGATGCCAGGGGCTTGCAAGGAGATGTTTGGGAAGGAGCTTCCCAAGATGAACGTGAAGGCTACAGAAGCACCTTATTGATAACGGGAAGATGGAGGGAATAACTCGCACTATTTTCAATGTTTTGGGTTGACTCAAGATGGTCACCTTTGCCTGCAAGTGTGAAATGCAGCCAGTAGGTGGCAGTGGTCCCTGGGGCCTGGAGGGCGTTTCCCACCCTTCACTCAAGACAGGGCCCCTAGCTGGTGAAGCTCAGTGGTCTGAGTGCTAGCCTGCAAAGCAAGGGATCACGGGTTCGATTTCCAGTCAGGCACATGCCTGGGTTGCGGGCCTGGTCCCCAGTTGGAGGTGCGTGAGAGGCAACCACACACTGATGATTCTCTCCTTCTCTTTCTCCCTCCCTTCCCCTCTCTCAAAATAAAATCTTTAAAAGAAAACAAAACCCCACCACTTCTGCAATCCTACCTGCTGGCTGGTCAAAGGCTGCGCTTTACTTACACTTGCAAATGGAATGTGGCCTGCTACCACCAGATGGCAGCAGACATCTGCATGTTACCAATAAAGCCTCATTAGCCCTGTCCTTAGCTCTGTACCTACCAGGCACTGTGCTGAGAGCTTTACACAGATTATTCCATTGAATTCTTACAATGCTCCTTTGCAGTACATACTATTAGTGTCGTCCTGGTTTTATAAATGAAGAAACTCGCGCTCAGTTTGAATAACTTGCTTCAGGTGACATGACCAGTGGCAGAAGGAGCGTTCAAACCCAGAGGGTTGTGCCAAAGCCTGTGCTCTTACCTCCCAAACTTTCCTTCTCATTGACTTGACTCAATAGCAAACAAATCTTCAGCCCTACTCCTTGACCAGCTCTGTTTTCCCTCAGACAGGAAAGCCTATCTCCAACAGGGAGGTGGTAGCACTGACCATTGGAAACTGGGCTTGTGTGCTGACGTGGCTAAGACGTGGGGATTTGAGTAGGAATGGGACATCCACAGTCTCTGCTAGAAGCGGCCACTGTCACTAAGAGCCAACACCCACTAAAATTCTGGCTCTTTCCCACAGCTTCCCTGAGCACACAGAGCTGTGGACTAAGTTACCACACGTGCCTCCTGGGTCATGCAAATGTTCTAGAGTCTCATCAAAAGCATCCTTGGCTCTCCAACCAGAAGCTCCTGTTTTCTTTGGCCCCTACTATTCACAGGTACGTACATACACGTTCACACGTGTTACGGAATCACCCCAGCTCTAAGTCCGGTTTAAAGTGAGGTGGTCGACAAAGAGACCCAACGATTAATTCAGTGGCTGAAAGAAGACAGAAGTTTAATTCTCACATTGCAGTCCACGCCGAACACCCACAACTGGAGGGCAGACTTGTTTCAAGCAGTACTATATAGGCTCAAACTTTTTCCACCCTCTTCCTTCATTACCCCCAGGACCTGTTGCCATGGGCATGGTCCAAGCTTAGGAAATGGTGAGATGCTGTAAAGAGATTCTATTTACTGGAATAATAGGTGTGCCCTTTCCCTGGGTCTTCAGTGTCTGTGACTTCCCTGAATTGATGAAGAGACAGCAGACTGGCTTGTAGAGATTAGGCAACAGTAATTCTAGGATTTCCACTGCTATCATGAACGCTGGCAAGGGGACAACTCAGAGCCCAAAGGAATAAGCTATTAAAACCTTCATTGAGCCCATGGATAGCTCATTTGGTTAGGTAGAGTGTCATCCCAATACACCAAGGTTGCAGGCTCAAGCCCTGGTCAGGACACATATAAGAATCAATGAATGCATAAACAAGTGGAACAACAAGTCGATGTTTCTCTCTCTCTCTCTCTCTCTCTCTCACTCTCAAATCAATTTAAAGAAAAGAAAACCTTCATTGAGGTTGTACATTCTCCCTCATTACACAGTCCAAGCCAAGTTTATCCCTTCCTATAGTTATAACGATACAAACTATGGGAAGAAGAGCAGTTAGCAGGACAGATAAGGTGGACAATGAACTGCCCACTGGTCTGGAAAGTCCTCTAGATTGATCAGGATACCAACTATATCTTAACACAAAGGATAACACATGCCTCCTTGGGCAACACGAAGGTCACTCGAACTCCCACATCGCACAGATCCTAGAGAACACGGGAGCAGTGCCGGCACACTCAGCAAGGACTCATGGGGGGCTTACCCTGGATGGCGATGTCACAGGACTATCACTCACAGATGCAATTAAGTTGACTGTTCGTGTGCCCCTCAGCCATGTCACCTGTGTCTCACACCTGTGCAGCTGAGGGCTTTTCAGAGTTACTCAGGGTCATGCAGCTGCTTGGACTTGGGCAAGTGTCTCTGACTCTGAGCTGTAAGCCATACAGATGGACTCGAAGAAAGTTCTGGTGGCTGGCGAATATGTTTGCCATGTTGTTGGGTCTGGGTTAATCTCCATTGAATACAGTGGCCTCATGATTATCTCCAGAGCTGCTGGAGCATGGCAACGACCTTTAGCTAACACTGTACAATGCATTAGCTAAAGATAAGTGATGTTCTTTAATCACAAGTCTATGAGTTGTTTCGGGAGAGAAGTACGAGCCTGCCAGAGATGCTTAGTCGTGATAACTGAGTGTATGAACTGCCTCTGGTCTCAGGGGAGGCTGGAGGGGGAGTGACACTGGAGGCTGGCCAGGTAGCTGGAA
Organism: Tonatia bakeri; assembly: GCA_004024845.1. Taxonomy (NCBI): domain Eukaryota; kingdom Metazoa; phylum Chordata; class Mammalia; order Chiroptera; family Phyllostomidae; genus Tonatia; species Tonatia bakeri. The sequence continues at coordinate 318,891 of PVIA01000952.1, forward strand.
CCTGTCTAGGGGAGCAGCTCAACATTAGAGATCTCTAGCACAAGGAGACATTGGGCTTCCGGTGCTCAGGTGACTTTGGTGTATGCTGGTGGCAGTGGAAAACCAGTGTGACTTAAAGAAGACTGTGCCTTAAAAAACATAATGAAATCTTACCATTTGCAACAGCATAGATAGACCCTAGAGGGTCCAGCATAGATGGACCTAGAGGGTCATATCTTTATGCTCAGTGGAATAAGTCTGTCCAAATCTGAAAAACAAAACGAACAAAACTGAAACAGACTCAGAGACACAGAGAGAAGACCAGTGGTTGTCAGAGGGCAGGGGTTAGGGGGCTGGGTGAAAGGGGTGAAGGGGCTGAGAAGTACAGACTGGTAGCTACAACACGGTCACGGGGCTGCACAGTGCCGCACAGGGAATAGAGGCAGCGATAGGGGGATAACTATGTACGGTGCCAGGTGGGTGCTGGAAATATCGGAGAGGGTGACGTTTTGTAAAGTCTGTGATTGCCTAACCACTCTGCTATACACCTGAAACCAATACATAAATAATATTGAAAATAAACTGTAATTTAAAAAGAAGCGAGGAAGCTTGTGCCTACCTCTCCTCTGTGGTTGCTAAAATGAATTCCACCTGTAACAAGGCAGTCAGAGTATACTGTTGGGATCTGTGAGTGCCTTTGGCAGTAGAACAGTTAAGGTAATTAATATGTAATTAACACACACGTTCTCAATGCATCTTCACACACTTAAGTCACCTAAACCGCGTGCTTTGTTCATACCCATCAGTCCTGTGACTTGGAAAGGTAAAGGCTTATTGTAAGGGGAATGACAGTGTAGCTGTGAACATGTGTGCACACGGCCTTGAGTCCCCATTTAATTTGGGGGGTATATAGCTAGGAGTGGAGTTGTGGGGTCAAATGATAATTCTATGTTTAACTTCCTAAATAACCATTAACCCCACCCACATCAGGAGTTAGCCATTAAAGAGGGCTGTCGGAGAGAATGTTCGGTGAGCTCAGTCCCTCCCCATGGAAAGTGGGGGCAGCCTCTTTTTGAGGCTGAGAGCAAGGGAATTCAAAGGGCCCTCAGGCAGTGTGCTATGGAGATCATGGAACATGCAAATCAGTATGTGACATCCCAAAGGGCTGCAGGCTGTAGCTGCCACTTCCTAACAACATAGCAAAGAGAGGTGACTGGGCAAGTGTAGCCCCTCTCCAGCATTTGTGGATGCAAAGCATGCTGTGGGTTTCCCAGGGAGCAGAGACGGGCATCTCATTTAAGACAGTCGGTGTGAGGTTTTCTTAGATGCCAGACACAAGGACCACCAAGGACCTGGAGGTTTGCCTGTGGGCCATGAAGCTGCGAGACGGGCAGGGAGAAGCAACCAGGTGGAGTGGGCTGTGCTCCCAGGTCGGGAAGAGCCCAGTGGTAAAAGGTGAGTCTCCAAAGCCAGGAAAGAAAACATGTTGGTATGGAATTCCTTCCCTGCCTGTCTCATGACAGCATTAATCAAAGAAGGTCTTACCTCACCTCCCTCCGTCCCAGCCTTTACATATTCCCAACCCCGGAGAGGAGAGGAACCTCACTGAGTAATTTGGGATGAGAGCTGGAAGCCCCACGTGGGAGGGAGGGCAGCTACCCCAGTTTCACACCCCTCCCACTGTGGGTGTCCAGCCTGGAGCTGCAGAGAAAGAAAGATGGAGTTCCAAAATTGTTTTGTGACTCAGAGTGGCCAGGAGCACCTTTCGTTCCTAGGAGGGATTAGCGCAGCCAGGGGCCCAGCCATGAATATCACCCATGGAAGGCAAAAATAAAGTCATTTATGGTCATACCCCATGAGTCATGTCTGTTCAGTGTGATTGAATTTTACTTCCCTTCTTTAAGAACAAAGTGTGTGACTTGTCTACGTGTCTGTCCCTTTCGTGCCAGCGCCGAGTCTGGCAGGCGGGCGATGCTCAGTAGCTGGAAGAAGTTTGTTTTCTCTCTGTAGGTAGACTCTTTACTCCCTAACTGCACCGCACCAGCCTGTGCTCCGCAGTAGCCATCTGCTGGGGGCTATTGTGACAAAGTGGGGGAGCGGCGCTCTGTGCCCTGCTATGGGGACTTGCAGGGGGCAACTTTTCCTTTTCCTCTTCAGCAGAGGCTAACAGGACTGTCATTCTTTTTTAAAAATGTTTTTCTAAGGATTTTATTTATTTATTTTTAGAGAGGGGGAAGGGAGGGAGAAAGGGAGTGAGAGAAACATCGATGTACAAGAGATACTTCGATTGGTTGCCTTTGCACGCCCCCTACTGGGGACCTGGCCCACAACCTCAGGCATGTGCCCTGATATCCTGACTGGGAGTCGAACCGGCAACCCTTCAGTTTGCAGGCCCGCACTCAATCCAGTGAGCCACACCAGCCAGGGCAGGACTGCCAATCTTTAGATAAGAGTAGAAACACAGAGGTGAGAGTTAATGAGCAAACATTACAATGGCACAGTCTCTCCCCAGTTAGAGCAATTCTCCCTATCTCCATGCCAATGCCTGGGACGTTAATGGGGATGTTTTTTGCATGAAAAAAAGATCTACAAGAGGGAGTCTACCAAATGTGACCCACCCACACTAATCACACATGGAGGCAGGGACAGCCTATGTCATAACCGGGGGCCTACTCTGGAATCTCCTGGAGGACTTGCTAAAATGGGTTGCAGGTCCTCACTCTCAGTTTCTGAGTCGGTAGGTCTGGGTGGGGCCAGGGAATTCTCACCGCTGACATGTTCCCAGGTGACACTGAGGTTGCTGGTCCCAATACAAAGAACCCACGTGGAGAACCACTGAGCTGGACTACAGGAGACTGGCCGGGGTACCTTTGGTGACCCCACTCTGAAATTTTCAGCATCTGAAAAAAATCTTTGCCCCACCATGTCCCCTCCGCCCACCACCCCACCTCTGGCAAAAAAACAAAGAGAGGGTTTTCAGGAGCTTCTTTCCCAAACCATTTCAGGTCCTTGACCTAAAGCATTCCTCACCATAATCACCCAGTGCTCCTTCATCTCCATGTGGTTTCTAGTTCACGTCAAGAAGAATCCTGAAGGATCCCTCCCACAAGTAGTGACTAAGATGCTTCTGGTTCCCTCTACAATTGGCCCTAGGGAGGAAGTTCAAGGTCTTCCCTCCACTGTTCCTCTCCCCACAAAGGGGACACAGGCGGCCTGCTGTTGACAGGAGAGACCATGGTCCTTCTGGTCAACTTTCTTCTTCAGAGGGCGCATGGGCATTCCCTTCCTTTCTCCCCACCCACAGAGCTGGTGCGATCAAACAGGCATAGGGTGGCCTCCCTCACAGGACCGTCCCCCACTGCGGCTCCCCCTCCTGGGAAAGTCAAGTAGAATAAGAGTGGGACCCGAAGGAGAGGGGACATAAAGATTCTGATGAGTGGTGTGCTTGGCTTCACAGAGCATCCTGTCCCTTGAACAACTCTGTGCACCCTGTTTGCAATCCCTGTGGGCCTCAGTGGGTCTCAGTGCGGACTGCGCTTCAGAATCTCCAGGGGGAGGTTTCTTAAAGTGTCCGTGCTCACCCTGCCCAGGTAATCCAGCTGGTTACCTCACCATCCCGATGTGTCAAAGTTGCAGGTTTAATCCCCAGTCAGGGCACACAAAGAAACAGCCAATGAATGCATGGATGGGTGGAAGAATAAATCAGTGTCTCTTTTTCTCCCACTTCCTCTTTCTCTCTAAAATCCATAAAAGATAAAGTAAAAAGTGCCCACACTCAAGACCAGCCCATCTAGATAGGCATCTGTTAAAAAAATAAAAGAAGAAGAGTATAATAAAGAGACAAAAACAAACGTCTCCTGAAGGACATGCAAAAGAGTGATACTAGCTTTATTCACAAAGACAAAAAATGGAAACAGGACCATGGAAACGTTGGGTTTGATTACAGAGAAGAGGCTGAAGGGAACTTGCTAGAATACTGGAAACGTCTGTCTCGTTTGATCACACAAGTGCCTGAGTATTTCTGTGAAAATAAGTATTCTGTATACATGAAAATAAATTTTGAGCTATATAGAAGATTAGTGCACTTCCCACACTTTACATATTTTATGTCTTGATTAAATAAAAAAAACATGGAATATCAATATGGGGACCCTGCTCCAGAGACTGTAACTTAACTGAATATTCTCCAAGTTTCCTGATGATTCTCTTGGCAAAGCCTGCCTTAGAGGACAGGGCCAACCTTGGTGTAATCCTAAGGTTAGGGGGCAAACGGGTGCTCCTGCAATGTCCCCAGGGTTTCGCCCAGCATACACTTGTTTGAGTCTCCTTGAAAGGAGAGCAAGGCTCTGGTGTTGAGGGAGAATCGAGCAAGAGGAATCTGAGATTGTCAGGGGAAGGGACAGGCTCTCCCAGGCCCCTCCAACCCCGAGAGCATGGGCATTGCTTGTGAAGGGGCGCAGCACCTGCATTGGGAGAATACTTTCTAACCTGGGTCTGGGCCTGATAGTGACCCTGAGGGCCGGCTCAGGGTCCCTGTAAGAACACGCAGAGTTCAGGTGCAGAAGATGCAGTGTGTGCCACCACCAGTTTTTCTTACCCCTCCCCCTCCTATTTCTCAGTCAGAACCAAAGGCTTGGCATGACACCAAGTCTTGATTATGCTCCTGGATTTGGGGAATTTGTGGAGTGGATTCAAACATAGCCAGGTTTTGGATTTATCAACAAACAGACGAAGCGGAGATAAAAGGATTAATAAATAGTACATAGCGGGTGTATTGTTTTCCTGGGCGGAAATGGAGGAGAAAACAATGTTAATTGTCACCAACCCAAGAAATAAAACTAAAAGGAAAAGTTCAGTGCTTTGAACATTGTTTCTAGGAAGCCTATTGTTTATTATCTGTGGGAGAAACACAATCACAGCAGGGAAAAAAGTTCCGAGAATGAGGTGCTGATAGAAATTGTTGAAAGCAGGTGAATTGGGTCTTTGTCAATGACAAGGAAGTGACCTAAGAGAGTGTGTGTGCAGAGCAGGGACAATCGGTGCCTCAACGCCGGGAAAGGTTCTGGTTTTAGGGAGCATGTCCAAACTACAGAAAAGTTTTGTAAGAGTTTATTGGAGCCACAATTTTGAGGACACGCCCAAAAGCAAAATCTCAACGGACTGAGCAAATGCTCTGGGGAATGGCAGCTTTGCAACTGGTTTTGTACATTAGAATCAAAGGAGGAAACATAAGGAAGACACACAAAGTCCTTTTACAGTTGATTAAGGAGGCAGAAGAAAGCAAAGCAGGTTCATCTCTAGGGCTGGATAAAAAGTAAAACAGACACACATTTCTTTTACATTGGTGGGTAGAGGATAGTTAATAATTACCATTGACTCTCAGAGAAGTGTGTGAGTGACAAGGTAACAATGAGGGCTTCTGCGGTCTTGTGCTGTGGTGTTGGGGGTTGTGCCTTGAGGGCCCTGGAAAAAAAATGACTCTGACATTTCAAAGGTATGCTGTCCTAGATGCATAGGAATCTTGGACAGGGCTCACTTAAGGTAAAGACTGACCTTTGCTATGGAAGCTCCAGGCCTGGGACGAGACTCCCGCATGACCCCCCAGTTAGGAATCTATGACCAGACCATCCATCCCGTGTGGTTACTCTTGGTCACTGAGCTTGTCAGGGCTCCTTTACATCCCCCAGCTTGTCAGCTTGCCTCTGTGTTGTTCACGAGTGTTTAGAAAAAGTCGTGGTTCCCTCTGGCCTCCAGATAGAAGCACCGATTTCACCAGTGGTGGCTTCATTTCAAAAATACAGGCTGGGGCAAAAATAGGTTTGCAGGGATGAGTACGTGAAGCGCAGAGTATGTGCTTGTGTTATTATTTATTAATTATTGTATTACTTTTCATATAAGCAACTGTAATAGTTTAAACACTACTTTTTCCTCATCCTGCATTTGAAGGGGGGTTCCCAGCTCTGAAGATACAGAAATCAGTGAAGGGAAGGAAGCATTAAGACAGTGGTTTAACATAGTAGTATTGAAGGGTAAACTGAGGCAAGCTAAGACATTTAATAGTTTATTTGAGCATAAACTGATTTGAATTTGGGGGCCAGCTGTGGGTAGATGAAACTAGGGCAATTAGCAAAGAGAGGTGGATCTCTGAGGCAAGGGTGGGGGTGGGTTTGCAGCAGAGGAGGGCATAACCATTCTCACAGGGCACCCCCAGCACTAGGGGCCTCCTTCCTCCACAGGAGCCTGTGGGGGCCACCACGTGTCCGCACCAAGCCTGTAGACGGTGAGCTAGGTCAGTGTAAACAGCCCAGGGAAAGGAGATCAAAGTACACCACAACCAGTCACATAAAGAGCCCTCTGTGCCCTCTCCACGTCCTTTTACCCAATGCCAAAAAGCTGTGGGCACAGAAGGGGGAGGGGTGTCTGAGCAAGAAGACCACGCCCCTCCCTCTAGTCTTAAAGGTATAAACCAGGCTGTCCTGGGTGGTAATGGGGAGGCGAGTTGGTGGGCTCTGACTTGAATATGAGATAGACTTCCAAATTCGCATACTTGCAAGTCTTAAGAACAGATATGAAAGCACTTTAATGATGGGGAGTGACTGACAAGTTAGGGCATCAGGCTGAGCTGGTGTGAAGAGAGCCTGCTCTCTAGCCAGGGATGGGACAGAATGGACAGCTAATGAGAACGACCCTCCCATCCCCATCCTCAACCCACAGGGGCTATTATTGCCTCATTCTACACCTGGGAAATCTGTGACTCTGCGAGTTGAGTGGTTCAGCCAAAGTCTTGCCTACCAAGGGCAGTGCTGAGACAAGCCCAGATGCACCAGACTCCAAACTCAGGAAGACTGAAGCAAATCTCTGGGCAGCCACGTGGGGCGCCCTCACTGTGGGCAGGCAGGATGCAGGGTGGTGAAGGTTGGTGGACTCTGACTTGGGCAACTCCAACAGATGTAACCTGCCTGATGCAGGATTTGTGAAGTGAGCTGATTGTTCTCTACTTTAGGATAATCTTCTGCTAGCACTGTGGAGAGTGTGGAAAGAGAAAATTAGCTCCAGTTTTGATCAGTATGGAGAGAAAATCAGGGTCTTGGGTAGAGTGACAGCCCAGATGTAATCTGAGCTCTTGGCCCCAACAAGTTTGACAACCCAAGTGTTAGTAAAAGTGTGTGTGATTGCAACAGAGAGAAATGGTTCCGGTCTAATGCCTGGCAGAAGTGGCCTTGAAGGAAAGGAGTGGAAGGACCACAAACCAGCCTTTCTTTGCCTTATCTCCCTTCAACCTCCACCACAGGGAACTTGCTATCCGCAGCCCACCCCAGGCTGGGGATGACCCAGTCCCAGGGAAAGGCAGGCCTCTTGGGCAAAGGTGTTCTCAGCAGCTCGGACCTGAACTTGCTAACAATGGCCTGGCCTGCCCTCGGCAGAAATGTTTTCCCCACCTCTGGCATTTCCTCTTGAACTCTGGCCTCCTCAAACCACACTCTAGGAAAAGCGACTCCAGACTGGAGAATGTGGACTCTAGAAAGTGGGGGTCTGTGGGTGTTTTGCAACGTGGGGAGTAACTGTGCAACGTCTTGCCCTTGGGGTCTGTGACTTCACATCTCCTGGCTCTTCTTTCCCCTGGTCACTCCTCTTCCGTGTCCTGTGCTGCCTCCTCCTCGGCCTACCCCGCTTCCTCTAAGTAGGAATCGGAAAAATTCTCAGAGATTTTCAGCGAAGTAAATGGGGAGTTTTCAGGACTCACTCTGGACCCTGTCTTCTCTCTACACTCTGCATAGGTGAACTCATTTTTTCTCAATCTTTTGAGGATGTCTACATACTCGTGACATTAATTAAATTCATGTCTAGCCCAGAACTCCAGTCCCACTTATCCACCTGCCTATCTGAGATCTTCATTTGTGTGTCTCATGAGTATCTCCGACACAGTAGCCTTCAAACTGAACTTAATGTTCCTTCAGGAAACCCCACTGATTCTGGCTCCAAAGTATGTGTCAAATGTATTCGTTTTTCTCCACCTCCCTGCTTCCACTCTCACTTGAGCTAACAGCATCTTTCCCACTCGCCTTGCCGTGGCCCTTCCCTTCCGACATTGCCTCCTAACACAGCCCTCAACACATTCTCCATAGAACCAGAGTGACCTGGTTAAACTGCAAATCAGATCATTTTAGTCTCACATGTAAATCCCTTACTGGCTACTTTTTGTATTTAGAATGAAGTCTAGTATTGTACCATGACCTGGCTCCTGTCTACCTGTGTTAGCCATTAGTGCTGCTCACCTGTGTTTCCATGTCTTCTCTCCTTCTAGGTGCACGGGATGATCAAACGTTCTCATACCCTTCGCGTGGAGATAAGAACACGGGACTTGCTTTGGACAATGAAATGTGAGTAAAACCAACAAGAGCCAGTACCTGACTATTGATGCATAATTTCTTCTCCTGCTACAGTGATTAGGAAACCAGTGTTGATATGGTGGTGCCACAACATTGAAGCAGCCTGAATTGCTGGTAATAAATTCAGGAAAGCTGCCCTGGGAGTTTGCACAAATCCATAGCAGGCTTCTGATGAGTGGGACAAAAAAAGATAATGTGAGGGTTGTGAGATGTGGGGGTTGTTTGTTATTGCAGCAAAACACAGCCTATCTGATTGATACACTACAGAAAGGTGGGTTAGCTGTGGGAATCTTTTTTTTTTCTTAATTTATTTAAATCCTCATCTGAGTATATGTTTATTGATTTGAGAGAGAGAGAGAGAGAGAGAAACATCAATGTAAGAGAAACCAATTGGTTGCCTCCCATACGCACCCTGACCAGGGATCGAACCATCAACCTTTTGATGTATAAGACGACCAACTAAGCCACCTGGCCAGAGAGTGGGAATCCTTTTTAAAATAAAATCAAAGGACAGTTTTTTTTCTTCTTTTTCAGAAAATGTTCTTGTTTTTCATTACACTATAAAAAAATTAACAGCTGGCTCTTATTAATTATTCACAAAAGGAATCACAATGAATATCCAAATTGGAGTGAGTTTCTGGGTGGTCTAAGGAGCAAGCACACATGTCTTTTTGACAGGTAATGACAACCCTAGTGAACAACTCACGGTGTGGGTCGGCAAGGCTCTGCCATGGGGGAAAAGGATGTGGGAGAAACTACAGAGAGAGGATCGATGTGAGGAAGAGGCACCTCGGGTGTGTTTAAATATCACTACTAAGTCAAATATTAACCAGGAAAGACATACTTTATTCCCCATCTCACCCAAGTAACACCTGCTGCACTTTCTCCTAGGTTTAAAATATCCCAGGAAGGAACCGAGTGATCCAAATGTGGCAGCAAAGGAAACTGTGTGAGGGAAACATATATTCTACGAAGGAATGTTTCTTTGGCTCCTCGTTTCTTAGACTCCTATGACTATAGGTCTTGAATGATGGGCAGTGTTAATAAGAACTTAATTTAGAGAGAGGGGAGAGGGAAGGAGGAAAAGAGGGAGAGATGACAGACAAATAGAAAAGTAGAAAGAAGGAAGGAGGGGAAGGAAGGGAAGGAGGAAAGACAGAGGGAAATAACTCTGTGACATGGGGGGGGTGCCATCTCAATGGGAGCTGAGAGGTGACCAACCCTTCCTAAAGGCCCCTTAAACACCCAAAGTGGTAGGTGGCATTGCTCTGCCCCTTTCCCCCCTGGGGGACCATACCCTGGGAAGCTCAGGCTGAAACGGTGTGGTCACTACCAGTAAACGTAGTGACTTCTAACTGAGCTGGCCTCCAGGCAGAGCGACCAGAAAAAGGCAATTCTCAGAGCTTATCTTCTCCAGAGCATGTGAGAAATCACCAGAAGGCAGTGGACACAAGATCATCCACATTCGTCCACACTCCAGGGCACTGCCAAGGCATTCCAGGGGCTAGGGTCCATGTTTTGTTTGTCAGAATTCCCTGGTGCTAGGGACTGAGCAGGTGTCCTACCAGGCATCCGGGGCTCCATGGCAACGTCTTGTTTAAGCAGAAGGGGGCTGCACTGGTCAGACAGCACTCCTTCATCCTCCGCTGTGAGCAGTCTGCTCTGGGCAGCCTCTCTTCTGCCAAAGGACGAGACCCTGTGCCCACCGTGCAGTTCATTTCCCACAATGCCTACCCTGGAGTTAGTCCAGTTCTGTGAACAGCTAGAGGCCCTCATTGTGGCTCTGTCTCCTAGGTTCTTTGATGAGACCTCAGATGGCTTCAAAGTCGGGACATCTGGCTGCATGGAAAGCGTCAGGCTGGACCATATAAACCCAGGTTGCGGGCAGCCTGGGAGATCCTGGGAGTTTTCCTCTGGGGAAATGGATAGTGAGCTGGTGTTCCAGACCTGTGTGGGTTCCTTATGGAGGAAGGGCACTGAGTGCCATTGTTTAAGCCAGATCCCACTGCCTGTGTTTGGGTTTTGCCCACCTGACCCTCGTGCAGGGGTGCTGTCTCTAGCATTGCAGTCTCTTGCTGAGTCATCTGCTTGTTTTCAAGCAAGCCTGGGTCCCTTTGTTGTGGCAGCCTTTGCCCAGATCCCGTGAACTTGCCCTTGTGTTTTATGTGATGACTGGTCTCCTGGTGGAAGGCTTGGACAGAGCAGTGCATCTGTAGGTGTGTGCGCCATGGAGCCCCGAGGACATGTGGGTAGCCTCCCTCCTCCTCCAGCATCCCCGCCGCCTCAGGATCCACATGGTCCAGGAATGGTGAGTGCCTCCTCTCCTTGTTAATCCAAACAGCGCTGACCATGGATTCAGCAGGAGCAGGTGTGTTCCCTCCTGAGAAAGCAAAGGCACAAGCATGGTTGCCGCTGGAAGGTACGTGGGCAGCTCTCCTTAATGAGGGCTATGCCCCAAATGGCACAGAGGCCAAGTACCTGGTACATTGCACATGTGTGCATGCATATATATGGAGACACTTATGATTCCACTCACACATGCTCACACAAGTGCACGCCCTCCCACATACTCACACCCATGCAAGCTGTCTCTGTCTCTCTTTCACGTACACAAGCATTCATTCATATAACAAATATTTACTGAGCACTTATTATGTGTCAGGCATTATTTATTCTAGGTCCCGGAAATGCAGCAGTGAACATGGAGACAAAACCCATACCTTCATGATGTATTCTAATGGGGTAGAAAAGCAATAAGCAAATTAATGGAATAAAGTTTCAGATGGTGACCAATGCTTTGGCGAAAAACTCAAGCATCACAGAATTTAATAACAGACCTCAGTTTTGCCTGCATTGAGGGAGTGACCCCTGGGAAGAGCACAGGAAGTAGCATCTCAGGCTGAACGAGTATCAAGGAGAGAAGGCACACAGGTGACCACCTGTCAGGATTCACATACACTCACCAGTGGAAAGGACTCAACTTATGGGCCTGTGTGTTGTATGATCCTGAGAACAGGTTTACCACCCAGGGTGGGGGAGGACTTGTCCTTATCCTTCCTTCCCACAGACTCCATTGTGGGAACACATTTGCAGCACCCACTGCTTCCCTGAACAGACCTCAGGGATGAGGATGCGGACCCAAGTCTTTCTTCAGGGCCGTATTCTTACCACCTTGTAGAGCAGGATAGTTTCCTGCCAGCCCTGGGTGGCAGCGAGGACTACGGGAGTGAATGTCTAAAAGGCATATTCTTATAGCAAGTAGGACTGTGACCAGCTTGGAGAGCCCTCTGAAATGTCTGCAAAACTCCCTTGAACATTCTGGCATTTGTCACCTGCAGGAGGCCCTGTAGGTGATGAAGTATATGGCAGGAGTGGCGAGAGAGCGTTGGAGAAATTGAGTCAGAGGAAGCCCCTGAGCTCCAGTCCTGGGAACCCAGGAGACACAGAGGACCTTTGAAGGTCCTCTTTGCCGCATCACAGTCCCGCAAGCACTAGCTCCAGCGGGAAGACAGAAGATTTGTCCCTGCTTCCTTCCTGCACAACTGCCTTCTTGGTGTAACAAACACGAAAACTTTTATGGATACTCAACATGCTCTGTGCTTAATTTGTGAACAGAGGAGGAGGGGGGGAGGTGCTGCTTCCTTGATTCCTCATCCTTGGTTCTACTTGCCGGGAGATAGGGGTCGGGGAAGAGGCGTTTTGCGCTCCTCCTTGGTTTCTCTCTCAGCTGGATGAAGAAACGGGGAATGGAGACTGCGAAGAGGAGCCACCTGCCAGTGCTGTTGGGAATGCCGGAGGAAATGTGCACATAAACCACCCAGCCCAGACGTGAGCTCTCATCCCTAGTCCCTTCTCCAGGAGACGAGTCCCACACTACCTGCATGTGACAAAAGCTCATGCCTTTTGGACACCAGCCACTGGGGCACAGGGCCTTCCTGGGCCCCAGCTCATGCTTCCATGGTGCCCTTATGTTGCATCAGTGCAGCCATGCTACTCCTTGGAACCGAAAGTCTAGAATCTAGATCCAGCCCATAATGCTAAGACTGGATGAAGAATGCTAATTCAAGGGCCCTTCATTCCACGAATCAACTCCCAGACTACCTGCCCTTCCAAACACAATGTCTTGAGACACTGGAATCTAGTTTCTGTTGGAGCCAATCTCAGTGGTCACTGTATCCTCCTGGGTGTCTGTGTGCTGGGCGCAGAGTATCACTGTCTCCTAAACTTCCTCTGTGCACTTGGCTTCATGACATGACTACCTCCTGTTGTTTCCTACCCATGAAAAAATATTTAATTGTAGTAAAACATGCATAAGACTTAGCATCTTAGTGATTTTAAGGGTACGGCTCAGTAGCATCAAGCACACTCACACTGCCGTGCAGCTGATCTCCAGCTGACCTCTGTACCCGTGCAGCCACAGCTCTCTGCTCCCCCCTCTTCCCTGCTCCTGGCAACCATCCCTCAACTCTCTGTCTCTACAAATCTGCCGACTCCAGGTACCTCACAGAAGCAGAATGACACAGTATTTGTCTTCTTGCGACTCGCTTATTTCACTTAGCATAATGTTCTCAAAGTTCAACTGTGGTTGCCCAAGGCCCAGCCTGTGAACGAGTTTCCTTCCTTTTTTAAGGCTGTAATATTCCTCTCCTATCATTTTGCCTCCTCTCTCTGTCTCTCCATGCTTCTTTTCCTCAGCTTGTCTCTTAAATAGTTGAATACGCCAGAATGCTAATTTTCATCCTAGCCTTTTATCAGTTTTCATATTGACCTGCCCCAGCTTTACCCAAGCTTGCACCTTCAGCTACGAATCTCTGTCTCCAGCCCCAGTTTTTTCCCTGAGATCCAGGCTGGCTGAAAGTCCTACAGACAACTGCATCCAATGCAGTGTATTCACAAACAGATTTCCCCGTCCCTCCCCGAATCTTCATCTTCCGCCTTCCCGGTCTCGATGAATGGCAGGCACCACCATCTACCCTGATGCTCAAAGACAGGCAAGATTGCTTTTTTGTCTCCCTAGCAACATTTCACCTTATTTTTGTAAATTTTCCCTGATTTCTTCCTGGGGTAGGTAGCTCTGAGTTACAGAATGCACGAGGAAGGACCAGCTGGGAGGAGTAGGGGAAGGGGATGGTGAATTCCATAGGCCACATTAAGTTTGCGTTGTCTTTGGTACATGGGTTCATAAGTCTGAATTGCAGGCGTGTTGAGCATGGTGCTTTCATTAGATAATGGTTTCATTTGATGAATGTCTGCTGAATGAATGAATGAGTGAATGAATGAACAACCTTGAGGATGAGATAGGGCTTTAGGAAACTTTCAGCTTAAGCCTACCTGCAGAGATGGGGGGCAGGGTTATTTGGCTGTGACAGTTGGTTCAAATGGATCCCGTTGCTTGGCAACAGCCCAAGTAATGGGAGATGGTCGCTTTCAGCTCAGAAGTGGCACTTTTGTCTCCATAAGGCAGCACACTTCCTTTCCAGGATGCTGAGGTCCCTCTGGCCCCTGATTTCTTTCCAGCCTGACCTACTGTGGGGCAGATTTCTCAATGAGTGCTGAACTATACAAATAGCCACAGAAATTCCCAGCACAGCCTTGACCTTTCAGGGGACCTTCCCACCACCCTTGACCTGTTCCTCTGTTAGAGGTTGAAGGGCTGGGGTTTGGCAATCACTTGATTCCTGATCCCTGTGTTCCTAACTTCCTCCTGCAATGAAATCTGAGTTCCCAAAAGGAACAGGCTTCTCCCCTCAAAGAGGGGGCTGCTGTGTCTCATTGCACCTCCCTGGCTGCTGTCTGAGGCTATGAGGAGCAAGCTGCCGGAGACCTGCACTGCCTCAGGCTGAGACCCAGGCTGTTAGGGATGCCATGTCTTCTCTCTCCTGAGTCAGTTCCTTGGGTTTGCAGGAGGGGCCTGGGTGAGACCCAGCCAGGAAGCAGAGCTCCCATCTCCCCACCTGGCTCAGCAGGGGGGCCCAGCCTGGCTCACCTGGCAGACCAGCCCAGCAAGATCGGAACAGAAGAGCAGAGGCCAGGGAACAGCAGGCTGCTGGTCAGATGCCTGGCTGAGGGCCCTGGCTCAGTAGACAGAGGACTGAGTCCAGCAGGGCTATCCTGAGCCAGCCTCCCTGCTCTGGCTCCCAGTCCAGGGGACCTGCCTTCCTGCTCCTCCCCACCAGGGGAATCTTCTCTCCTGGCCAAGCCCTGGGACCGCAGCCACTCCGTCCAGTTCACCCACAGCCAGGCCCTCCTCCCCTTCATGGCTGCTCCCAGCACCCAACCAACCTTACCTTTCGGGAACACCACGAGGTGGGCCTGGGTCCTCTGCTGCTGCCTCAAGCCTTCATACTGGGCTTGCAGGAGCTGGATACTGAGTGGGGGCCCTTTCCCCAGGGCCTGTGTCCTGGAGCCATCAGCCATGAAGCAAGACCCCAGCTGCCAGAAGTGGGCCGGGCACAGGCTGGGGTAGGGCAACCCCTTCATCTGGATCCGGGAGAAATGCAAACACTGGGTGGGGCAGGAGTGGGAGGTGGTGGGGCTAAAGGAGGGTGGGGAGGGGAGTGAGGAGGGAGGGTGGAAAGATGCAGGGGAGGAAGAGGGGGAAGGAAACACCGGCAGGGAGAAGCTAAGTGAAAAGGAGCAGAGTAGAGGCAAATGCAGGACTCAGTGAAAAGGTGGGGGAAGGAGTAAAGCTAAGTGTGGGGTGGGAGGGTGGGGGTGGG